>CAMZMU010000040.1:75692886-76196131 GCA_947311845.1 Poa pratensis | reverse complement strand
ATTTGTGCTTCCGACGAGCAAGCTTGACATGGTCGAGAGCTCAATCAAACAGGGCGCCGTCTCTAGCTTATCGATCTCACTTGCTGGCTTATAAGCGACGCTTCTCATGGAGCTCACCTTGGGAAAATTTTGTAACACAGATCATTGGCACCATACTGCTAGCAGTCCCAGGCTGAACGAAGAAGATAAGGATTAAGGCATACATAAGATGACTCCAACGGGGCGACCCAAACAGGACGGTGTTGGTCCGCGTTTTGTCCGTTTGGGTCGGGAACGGACGCGCGTCCCCCATGTCCGCTCCTTTCTGGCCAGTGCCCCCAACGGGACGACGCATCGAGTCCGCCCGCATGTTTTTTTTTAGTTAAACAGGCATATATGGGCCATTCATTCATATAGGGGGGGGCCGACGCATCGAGTCCGCCCGGCCAGTTTTTTTTGATCATTTTGATCATTTTTATCAATCCATACAAAACAAGTATATAGGAAACAAAATAAATTATACAATCCAAATAATACAATCCAAATGGTTCATCACATAGTTATTACAATCTAAATAATTCAGTAAATAATACAAATTGTTTCACAAATAATAAATTGTTTCATGCATAGTCTTACAAACCAAATAAAATTAAGACCAATATTGTTCATATGGAACTACTGGTTACCGTAGTGCTGCCAGACATGCTCACCAAATGGCCTGCAGTGCCCTGAATGGCCTGCATGCCAAATCGAGAGAGCGACGGCGGGGTGGCGGCGAGAGGGGGAGAGAGGCGGAGGAGATTGGGGTGGGGAATGGTATGACGTGCGGGCAGGGGCGGACTAGGGCAGTACACGCTGGCGCTCCTCCGCTCGCTCCGCCCGACGCACTGCGGTCCGTTTGCGTCGCCCCGTTGGACGCGTGTTTTTGGCCCCCGCGAACAGGAACGGAGACGCCCCCACTCGATGCGTCGCCCCGCTTTGGAAAAGAAAGAATAACGGAGTTTCCTGGGCCCGGGCCCGGTCCCAAATCCCAGCCCGGCCCAAATCGAATCCCAAGCGTTTGGTTCTCAAAAAAAAAAAAAATCCAAGCGTTCGTCTCCCGTTTGCCTCGCGCGTGCGAAGCTAGCTTCCACTAGCGTCGTACGAGTATCGGACGCATTTTATCGTACGTATAGCAGCACTCTTTACCTTTTCCTGCCCAGGCATGATTGACCCCAAGTCCCCAATACTCCAACAAGGGACCCGGCGGCGAGATGATCCGTCTCTCTCGCCATGTTTTTTACCTCGTGATTTGACCAATGTCTTCACAAGGGCCGGCCACTGCATGCTGGCTGCTGTTCAGTGTTCAGACTTCGGAGTCCACTAGCGTGGATTGTGACCTTGAAAGGAAAACAAGTTTTGACTCTTGGTGTGGAACACGGTACCGGAGCATCTTCCCACTTGTGAGAAGAAAGAACAGAGAAAAGCTCCTCTCTCTTTCTGTCTTGTGGTACAGGAGCAAATGGCGAGATCGATGTGGCCTTCAAAAAAGTATCCGCATGGCCTGAAGAGATGTCTTGTGAGAAAAGGAGGATAACCCGACATATGTATCGACCCAAAATGCAGCTGTCGAACCTAGGAAAGAAAACAAATGGGGCGTGTTTGGTTAATTACCCGCACGATTTTTGGGATTTTTGCATTAGTTTCATAGCCAGGCTCCACAGGGTTAGACTCTGAAAAACGTGACTCGAGCCACGTTGTGCATATAGTTTGGTTTACAACAATGTTCTAGCCAGTGTGAACCGAGGCCTATCCCGGATGGCTACCAGGGTGTTGATACCTGTGAAGCCCGCCGCTCGAGTTCGAGCGCCAGCGCCCGCTCGCGGGTGCGTACACACCGAATTCTTCTAAATAAACTGTTTGGGGTCTGTCTAAATCCCAAATCGCATTTTTTACAATGTTCTAGCCAGTCCCGTTCGGTTGGATGCAAGATTTTTGAGCACGGTGTTTGGTGTTCATCTGTGTTTCGTGTATTCTTACCTCATGTCCATGTGGTAGACTTACCTCAAACCATCACAACACCATGAAGGGCGGCGAGCAGGACAACGGCGTGGCGCAGCAGCGGTGCCGGGACGGCGGCGGTGCGCGGTCAGTTTACACACATAAACCAAGCGCGGCCTAATAACCGCTGCGACAACAACGAATTTCATGGATACGAGCAACGCCGGCTGAGCGAAGAAGATGTCGAGTAGCTGGAGAACACCTACACGAAGCACACCTAGTAGCAGCAGCGATGACGGTGGAGTTCACGGCAGCGGCGGTGACAGAGGTTGAAGAACATAATGTACCACCTGCAGTTTAAATATGTGCAACATACAATACAAAATCTGCGCGCATGTGACCACGAAACAGGAAACATACAACACGAAAGTTGTGCGGAGCGATGAGTTGAAGCTACACGTCAAAGGATTTCTCAAACGGTCGACCGAGTATGACGAATTTGACAAAATTCGTCCAAAAAAGACGCAAACATCGGTGCAAAATTGAGAAGCTACATTCGACGAAACTTGAAACCGAGAATCTGAATCGAACCTACTCGTCGGCGCGCATATTTTTCATGTACACTTTTTTTGAATCGAGTAACATTTGGGTAGATTAGAGAGGCACTAAGTGGAGGAGTTTAAGGAGGTATGCAGAACAAAGCAACTAGCTGAGCTGAGCCACCCCAGGTCACCCCACGTGGGCTTTTCGCGAACATGGAGGGTGGCTCGCTGGAAATGCTCAATTTGAGCGTGGGTCTAGCCCGAGGCTGATTTAAACACCGTGCCATGTAGGAACGCGAAAAAAGTTGGGCAAGCAAATGGGTCGAAAAAGGCCATTTTGAGCTCCCCAGAGATTGGTTGGGCACTTTGTTGCCAACCAAACGCGCCCTTGGTCGGCTACTCCGTGATAGTAACTCCACAAAGTAATCACTAAGGGTAACTCCATCTCCCACTCCCTTCCAAATCGGATAACAAATGTGGGCATTTTGTTCCATTTAGATTTAGGGCCGGTCGACGAACATAAAAGAGACCTTTATCTGTTTGTGGTGGGGGTGAACCCAACGGCCCCTCATGAGGGCTTGGCCATTTGTTTTGCTATTTTACCTCGAGTTCACACAAATATTAAATAAGTAGCAAATAAATAGTCTAAAAATAGATAAACAACATGGTTCAAGTTTACAACACAGTTCGCACAATGAAAATAGAAAAAGGATACAACATAGTTCGAACAATGAAAAAAAATGGAGAGGAGACACTACTGGTTTCCCAGGTGAGTCCACGTATGCTCAACCAAATCATTCTCAAGTTGATCGTGTGTAGTTCGATCAAGCATCTCATGATGCACGTGGAGATACCGTTGAAACATCGAAGGTCCTGCCGCGGGGCTCAATCAACCCCCATGAAATTCCCACCCTTGGTCGAAGACCCTGTCATCACGCCTATCATCAACGATCATGTTGTGCATTATCACACAAGTGGTCATCACCTCCCACATGTCTTCTTGCTCCATGTTCAGGGTGGCACCATCGGCTAGATAGTACCCCTTGTTATATGGGTTGGGAGATTGAAAGAGCATGTGTTTCCCCCATGTGTGGTTTTGATAATTAATGACAACCCTTATGGGCTAATGTTTGCATTGAGATATTCTTATAGATCTTGTCCATGGGAATAGATTGGAGTTCATGTGTTGGACTCTAGAAGCTTAAATGATGACCAATGTTCTATTCAAGTATTTATATGAAGAATGGTCATGTGTAGAATTGAGCATGTTGCAAGTATGTCTTGAAGGATTCAAGATATCATCTTTGTGAAGAGAGAATGAAAGATGCAATGTTGATAAAGTCTAAGTGCAAAGAGTGGATTCAAGTTGATCAACACACAAAGCTATTTGATGTACCATGTGGGATCATTGGTGAAAGAACATTTCTTAATCCCTTTGTGTTTTGTGTGTTAGGCAACAACACTAGTTATCCATTTAATATGGTGTTAAGTAATGCAGGTTTTAGTTGTATTAAATACATATGCATCGTACCCAAAAAGGTGAAGAAAAGAGCCAACACAGAACTTCCCAAGAGATCCGATATTCCAGGTCTACTCCAGACCGGAATATCCTGCCCCCAAGTTCTCCCAAGAAAAAATGGCTAAGGACTCAAGTGCGCGAGCCACTAGACTTGGCCGGACATTCTGGTGGAGACCGGAATATCCGGTCCCCAAGAAACTCCCATGCGAAAAACGGCTAAGGAAAGTTGCGTGCACAATGCGCGAGGCACTGGACTCAACCGGAGATTTGGGCCGGACATTTGGTCTGAGGTCGGAATATTCCGGGCACCGGAACAGCCCTCACTTAGACCAAAATATCCGGCCCCCAGATTTCGTCAACAGCTAGAAATCTGAAGGGGTATAAATACCCCTCCCTTTTTTCAACCTCAAGCTGCTCGACCAGACCTTGAAGAATACCTACAGCTGAGCCACCAAATCGATCAGATCTCCCACTCCCTCCACCCAAACTCGTTGATCTTTAGAGGATCGAAGGAGAAGGCCAATATCTACAAGTCTACCAAAGCGATTTGATTTCCCCCTCATTCACTTGAGGGATTCAAGCCTAGGGTTTCCACTTGGAAACCTAGGCCTCTTGTTTTCTTACTTGTTGCTATTTGCGACAGATTTGTGGTGATTTGGGAGCCCCCAATTAGGTTGTGGGTGTGTGCCCCAAGATTGTTGTAAAGACTCTGGATTCCGCCTTGAAGGATTTCGATAGTGGAAGGTGAACCAATCCTTTGTGGTGCGGTTCATCGGAGAATAGGGTGAGACCTTTGTGGCGTTGAGTAAGCATGTTGTGGTGAAGCTCACACCCCTCCAACGAGACGTACTCCCGTAACAAGGAGGAACTCGGTTACTTCTATCCTTTACCGCACTTACTTGTCGTGTATCTTGTTTACTTGCTTGCTTGTCATATAGGTATATTCACCATAGTTGCATATCTAGAGAATTTACCTTTGTGTGAAGCCTAAATTGAAAAAGAATTAAACTTTGAAGTAGCACCTATTACCCCCCTCCCCCCCCCCCCCTCCTAGGTGCCATACTTGATCCTTTCAATTGGTCCAATGGTTTGGTAACAATTGTCCATATCAATGTTTGTGAACTAACCCATGATATGTGTGTGTGTGACATTTCTATGTGGGGTTAGGTATCTTTCCATGAGCTTGTATCAAAAGGAATATTTCATATAGCCCATGGTGTATGACGTCAAGTGGTGATCGTCATCAAGGTTGAGTCGTGCAATTTCAAGATGAGCATCTAGAAGATATCATATGCTTGAAGCTTGTTACCCACATCAAGATTATGGTCAAGTGAAGATGTTCCTAAAAGAGTCTCTCCCATAGTGGAGTATGTGTTGGATGTATGCCCAAAAGGCAATAAAGTTTAACATCTGATTCATAATTATGCTTCATGATTCTATGCTATAACTGCGGTGACTCCTGAATATGTCATTCAGAGGAAAACTCATTCGCACGTGTAGAGACATGAAGAGAATAAAGTATACCCTAGTCTTGCCTTTTAGACTAATTCGTTGTTTGCTTGAGACCACGTTTTCCTGGTCTGGGACATTGTTTATGTCAGCATCAATTAGTGGCATATTGTTGGTGGAAACAATATGGCTCGGTAGACCCAATCGTTGACATGTTAAGAAGATTCCAAAGTGTCTTTTTGTCCTTAGTGCATTATCGCAGATGGTTATTATATGACATGTCCATTGACCTTGAGGTTATTTGGGTTGTGCATATTGGAAGAGTTACTTTGGTACTGTCAACCATCAAGGCTGTAACTGGGTGATCATAACGGCAGTCACTGGGTGATTCCGAAGGTGTGCATATATCCTAATGTTCCAAGATGGAAAATTACTCCTCTGTCAAAAGAGAGATACTTCCAGGGCCCATTCGGTATGTATGATATCCAATATGTTCTGCAGACAATGCACGATGAAGTTACATCGTGTGGGATATCGGATTACGAGAACAAGAAAAGGAAACTTACCGGTAACGAGATAGACAGAGAAATAGTGAATCAGTGATTGATTCATGGAAATATCTGGAATACTTTATCTCGGGTAAGTTCAGTATCGTGAGTAATGGGAATGACGAATTAATAATCAACAGGTTCAACAGAGTGTCATTCGCATAATGGTAGCAGTTATTCAGGTAGCCCATGTACCTGACCTTGGCCGGTGATTAGATGGAAACATATAATTATAGCTTCACGTTATCGAACCTGCAGGGTAACACACTTAAGTCAGTTCTAGTTTGTTGTGTATATGGTTGGTCTGGATACCGAGAGAGTATCACCGGAATGGTTTCTGCGTGGTAGATAATATCTTTATCAGAGAGTTTGGATTATGCAGACACTAGGTGTCTCGGAGTCATAGAAATAGTTTCTATCACTAGTCGGATTTATTCCGAGGGTTTATATAAGAAGGAAATATTTATCGGAGTATTTTGTCTGCGGACACTGGGTGTCCCGGATCATATAAAAGTGTTTATATGATAAGTAATTAATTCGGGGAATATTCTGTAAAAGGAAATATTCAAATAAGAATTAATTAGACAAAATATTAATTAATTAAAAAGAATATCTAGACTTTGAGAAATAACAATCAGAACACGTATCTCAAAACAATTGACAAGCAGCAAATAATTAATTAAAAAGAAGCTTTACGGTATTTCTCCACTAGTCCATTCTTAAGCAAATGATCCACAAGTTTAAGCATTCATCTAATTTATATCTCAAAACAATTGACAAGCAGCAAATAATTCAAGACAATGCTATTTGAATTTCTTTTACCACTTCCTACATGAAAGTTCCCTTTCAAGCAAACACCAATCAATTTATTTGAAACAACTCTATAAGAAAATAAGCATGTAACACAAGAGAGTACAACCTAACTACAAGTAACTAATAGCTCTGAACAAGAGATACATGAAAACGAGAGCTAGAAGCTAAGATAATAAAAAGCTAAACACTCTACACATATAAGTGAAGAACATGAGTGTATAATGAAAAAGCGGAGCGTGTCTCTCTCCACCCGAGGTGTACCCTCATCAAATCCCATGGTTAAGGACCTAGGGTTGAGATTATGGGGAGAGAATGTGGTAGTACTGGTAGTTTCGTCGGCTGACAAGCAGAGGCAAAGATTTACCCAGGTTCAGGCCCCTCGGGTGGAGGTAAAGACCCTACTTCCTGCTTGTCTGTTATTGATCGCTGGAGATTATGAGGTTACAAGGTGGCTCCGGCGAGATGACGATCTCGCAAGAGCTTTGGTGGTTCGAGTATGGCTTGGTCCTAGATCGGCACTCCTCCCAGCCTTTAAATAGGCTCGGTCTCGGGAGTTTGTAACTGACCTAGTTTACACATAAGGAAAGTATAAACCGACTATGTCTATGTCTAAACTTGGAAGTTACTCCATCTTGTTGGGCCTCTCGTCTTGGGCTTCGAGTCGTATCTTCGCTATTTGGGCTTTTAGTCATCACGTGCACCAGGTACCCTCACGGTAGGGTACCCGAGATGTATATCCTTGTCAGTAGCCCCCGAGTACTTGTCTGACTCGAAGAATCGGGCATGGACTCGTTCGTAAGTGCACGTCATATGCTTAGCATTATAATTGGAATTCATATATGAATAGCACATGTTGGCTATGTCGAGTATTTCATCGACTGTGTTTTTTCTTATGACGATCAAGGGATAATAGCTTAGCAGGCCCAGTTCACTCAACGGATCGAGACTGGTTAACTACACATTTGGGTAACACTTTACTAGCATTCAATCAAACTCGAGTCCCGGACTCGAATCTGGAACAAACTGGTCAGATTCGACTAGGCCGCGGAGGTCTTACTGAGTCGATCTGCAGTATAACTTTGAATTTTACCCAACGCGTCCGTCGGGATTTTTCATCATGTCTGCTGACACGGAAAGTATAAGGATTGACGTTGCTGGAACGGTCCTTAGCCCAGCTCGAAAGTTCGGCGGGTCTTACCTTTGCACTATGCATGCAGCATCCGAGGTATTTTCGACGGACGCAACTCGGGAATGTTTCGAGTATGATTTTACATATGAACGTAGTCGCTATATTCGTCGACTGACACTTTGACACTATTTTATCGGGTGCGCGATAGCGCTCCCGATGGGAGTAGCCCCCGAGTTTGTGCTTTATTGCTTGTAATGAAGGATAATCTCAAAACCATCTTTCCCTACATTTGTTAGTCGAAGAAAATCTTTTGCCATAATTCTATCGGGTGCGCGGCAGCGCTCCCGATGGGAGTAGCCCCGAGATTGTGCTTTATTACTTGTAATGGAGGATAATCTCAGAATCACCTGGTCTTGATCATCTTTAGTCGAAGAAATTTTTGATATGCTCCCGATGGGAGTAATATGTCTTTGTTCGAAGAGACAGTCGAGTGACCATACACTCGACAAACAATCGAGTGATTAAAATGCTTTGGGCGAACCCGACATATTTTCTGATCAAATTTGCTGCAATGACGTCAGGGATGACGTTTTATGGCGACTGCGCCACCTGACACGCGGTGTCGTGTGCTATGCTGCGATAGATGGGACGTGACACGTCTTGTGGGCCCATTGTACAGCCGTTTGGACTGGATTTGACCGTTCAGGCACGATTTCTCCGGGGCCATGATGGTAGTTCCTAGATTCCCGTGCGTAGTGGGCGGAGTGGCCGGCGACGGTTGCCCTCCGTGGCTGCCACGTGTACGGCTAGATTTGCTTATTTGCCCACGATCTCGCATCGACGGTGCGGATTCTTTTGCGTTTGAGGTTTCTGATATATGGTGCTGATTATTTTGTCCATATGCTAGGCGTGATGGATGGCCCGACTGCTACTGGCAAGCAAAGCCTTGGCACCTCACTTGATGAAAGTGTGGCTGTCTCGGAGGCTACCAGTAGCAGAGCAGGGGAGATGCTAACGCAGGCGGCGAGTGCCTTGGGCGCCCTCCATGGCAGCTTCTTCCCCGACGAGGAGCTACCATCTTCCTTTGCAGAGCTGGTTGATTTATTCAAGCCTGAAGGGACTGCCGTCGCTGACTTCTGTCGCGAGCAAATGGTAAGTGGTGCTCAGACTACTTTTCTCATGTTGCTCGCGCACGGAGTCGAGGCAGATTTTGACGCAGCCACGAAGAAGTTTCCACGGGGTCCTGATGGCAGAACCGTCGGGCTCGGCACTTGGATGGAAGCCGCCAAAACATATGCCCAACAGCTAGTAACAACTGTTGAAGAAAGGGTAGCCAAGGTCCAGGCGAAGAAAACTTCCTCCAAGAAGTCGACGACTTAGCCAGTGACCCCTTTATTTGACTAGGTCTAGGAATTTCGTCATTTTGCTTTTGCTATATGTAAATTATCAGACATCGTATCTGTCTTGTTATGAAACATGAACTTCAGTGATCGGGAGGCGCAGCCCCCGAGCCTTTTGTTTGAGGTCTTTTATGCTTCCTTATGCATTGAATTATTCTGACTGTAGAACCGAGCTTCTAAACCATCGACTGACCCTGTTGTGGGTGGTTCTTCGAAGTCACGAAGCGTTAATGACCAGAAAATTATGGACTTTCTTCATCAAAAGCTTTCCGAAGTTACTCGCGAGCTGAAGGAAACACAAGATGCGTATGCTGAGTTGCAGTCGAGGCCATCCCCAACTACAGAGCGAGAAGCCTTTTTGCTTGAGGAGTTGGAGAGAGTAAATCTGCAACTCGAATGTAAGACATTTTTGGATCATCGAGATCTATTCTTTGCAAGGTGAATCGACTGGGCGATGATGAGCCCTTTGCCTTTGCGCAGGTGTTTGCTCTGACCCGATAAAGGAGGAGGCACGAATTCAGGATCGACTCGATGGTCACGCGAGTAGCACTGAGTACTTCACTCACCCCTTCTAGTCAGACAGGGCGAAGAGCGCCATTTTGGTAAGGCCTCTGGACCAGGCTTGGCGCACAGCCATTCGACTGGAGACTTGCAGGTTGGCTTTATTTCGAGTCCACGAAGCTTTGTTTCCTTTGAATGAGCAACCACAGGGCCTTGTGGCTTTGCTGAAGAAATTTCGAAAAGGCAAGGCGATCAAGAAGTTTGTGCGTGAGCAACTGATTAGCGGGGCTAACGTTGCTCTTGCCTTTGTGCGATCGCACCTTCCGCACCTTGATTTGAAAAGGATTGTGATGGGACCCGCACCCCTACCAGGTGGTGGTCCTGTGCCGATGGAGGAGCACTACCAAGAGACACGAGTGGACGCATTGGTCCTAATCCATCGTGTGCTGAAGGAGGAGGAAAAATGGACCGAGCCCAAGGATGAACCTGTTGAGTAGGTTATGTGTATGGGGGGTGACCCCAAAGCGTAAAACGCAACACTTGTGATTATTGTACATTATTTGTTTATATGTATGCAGCCCCCGAGCCTGTTGAGCGGGGTGTATGAAGCAACTTGCTATAAAATTAGGACTATCCAGCCCCCGAGTATTCGAGTGCGGCAGGGGTATTATGTTGTGAACAAGCGGAAGCGCATGCTTTTTGAGATAGCGCAGCCCCCGAGTGCTCGGGTGAGGCTAATTTTGTGAAATCAAGTTATGCGAGTAGTAAGCAGGGAGAAATATGAGGAATCATGAATTATATTCCATTTTGAATGTTAAGCTGCAGGCCGCCTCATTAAAAACCTTCCAGTCCCCTTAGGTACCCTGGTAAGGAAAAGAGCGCGTCTGAAACCTGCAGCTATCCGACATATGTGCCTATTACATTGTGCGACTGAGCAATCTAAGCATAGAAACGGCGCAGCTGCGCAACGTTCCAAGGATTATGTGAGAGTTCTCCTGTCTTCGCGTGCTTCAGTCTGTATGCTCCACCACCAATGACCTCGGTGATGATGAAGGGTCCTTCCCATGGAGAAGCAGTTTATGCACCTTCTTTTGCTTCAGTCGAAGTACCAGTCGCCAACCTCGAAGGACCTGGTACGCAGTCGACGGCTGTGATAGTTGCGGAGGTCCTGCTGATAAACAGCTGTGCGTGCGAGCGCCGTGTTACGTGCTTCTTCTAGCAAGTCGACTGCGTCTTCGAGTGCTCGTCTGCATCTTCTTCATTGTATGCTTCGACTCTTGGTGCGTTGAACCTTACGTCTGATGGCAGATTGCCTCTGCGCCGTAGACCATGAAGAATGGAGTGAATTGCGTTGAGGCGTTGGGTGTTGTGCGTAGGCTCCATAGCACAGACGGAGCTCTTCTACCCAAGCACCCGCAGCCCTTTTGAGTGGCACCAGGAGGCGCTTCTTGATTCCACTTGTCACAAGCCCATTGGCCTTTTCGACTTGGCCGTTTGATTGCGGGTGCGCCACAGATGCATAATTGAGCGTGATATCTTGCTCTTTGCAGAAGGATTTGAATTCCTCAGCCGTGAAGTTTGTACCGTTGTCAGTGATGATGCTACTTGGCACACCAAAGCGGTATATGATGGATTTTATGAAATTGACTGCTGTAGTGGCAGTCGAACTTGTGATGGGTACTGCTTCAATCCACTTGGTGAACTTGTCGACCGCCACCAGAAGGTGAGTATGCCCTCCATGGGAGGATTTTTTGAGTGGCCCAACCATATCGAGCCCCCACTGGGCGAAGGGCCAGGCCAATGGTATTGTCTTCAACGCCGATGCGGGTGCGTGCGGCTTTGTGGCGAATTTTTGGCAGCCGATGCACCTTTTGACTATGTCCTCCGCGTCTTTGAGTGCTGTGGGCCAGTAGAAGCCTGCGCGAAAGGCTTTGGCTACGAGTGATCGACTGCTGGCGTGATGCCCGCAAGTACCTGCATGAATATCACGAAGGATGGCTTGGCCATCTTCAAATGCTATGCAACGTGGAACATACCTGATATGCTGCGTTTGTAAAGTTCACCGTTGATGACAGTGTATGCTTTAGATCGTCGAGTGACGCGTCTTGACTCTGTGAAGTCTTCGGGTACCTCGCCGCGGAGTATGTATGCGAGGAAGGTTGAGTCCAAGTTGGCTCGATGAGGAGTACCTCGACTGGTGGGTCCTCTGTGCTAGGTGTTTGCTCTTGGCTGGTGCGGCTGATGCAGGAGTTGCCGCTTCTTTTTGATTGATCTGTGCTCGATGCGCTCGAAGAAGACACCAGGTGGCACTGGTGCTTTGGTCGCACCAATGTTGGCTAACTTATCTGCTTCTTCATTGCTCTCACGCCCTATGTGCCGCAACTCGCAGCCTTCGAAGCTGCCCTCCATGATGTTGTACAGGTCACGGTAGGCGATCATGTTATCTGCGATTGCGTCGCAGGCCTTCATTGTTTGCTGCACCACCAGATTCGAGTCGCCGTAGATCATCAGTCGAGTGCACCCGAGGGCTTTGGCCATCCTCATGCCATGGATCAGAGCCTCATATTCTGCTTCGTTATTGGATGGGAACTCGAATCCCATTTGTAGGATGTAGCGGAGCTTGTCGCCTTTTGGTGATATGAGGATGACACCTGCGCCTGCGCCTTCGTTTTTCTTCGAGCCATCAAAGTACATAGTCCAGAATTGGACACATCTGGTGCTCCTGGGAGCTGAGCTTCAATCCACTCGGTGTGGAAGTCAGGTAAAACTTGTGCTTTGATGGCCTTCGGGTAATCATACTTGATGTCTCTTGGTGCTAGCTCGATGAGCCATTTTGCTACTCGCCCAGTTGCGTTGGGGTTTGTGAGGATGTCCCCGATCCCTGAGGTGCTGATTACAGTGATCGGGTGCTCGGAGAAGTAATGCGTCAGCTTCCTTGAGGACATGAACACGGCGTAGCCAGCTTCTGATAGTGCGGGTACCGCTGCTTTGATGTGGAGAGCACTTCACTCAAGTAATAGACTGGACGTTGTATGCTTTGGGCGTGTCCCTCCTCTCTGCGTTCGACCACTAGAACAGTGCTCACCACCCTGTTAGTTGCAGAGACATATAGGTATAGTGGCTCGCGTTCCCTTGGTGCTACGAGGATTGGAGGGCTTGTGAGGACTCGCTTGAGGTCCGTGAAGGCTGCTTCGGCTTCTGGCGTCCACTCGAATTTATCTGCTTTCTTCATCAGTCGATAGAACGGGAGTGCTTTTTCGCCTAGCTTGCTGATGAATCGACTGAGCGCTGCCACTCGACCCGCTAATTTTGCACGTCATGGAGCTTTGAAGGCCTTTGCATCGTCAAGATGGCCTGTATTTTCTCCGGGTCTGCCTCGATTCCTCGAGCTGAGACTAGATACCCGAGGAGTTGCCCGGCTGGCACGCCGAACGTGCACTTCTTCGGGTTGAGCTTGATGTGGAAGCGTTTGAGGTTTGCGAATGTCTCTCGCAAGTCATCGAGTAGTGTGTTTTCCTCTCTTGTGGTGATGACGATGTCATCTACATAGACCTGGACGTTTCGCCCAATTTGCTTCTTGAGGCAATCTTGCATCATGCGCTGGTAGGTTGCGCCTGCGTTCTTGAGCCCGAAAGGCATTGTGGTGTAGCAGTAGACCCCGAGTGGGGTTATGAACGCCGTTTTCTCTTCATCTCTTCCTTCATCCTTATCTGGTGGTAACCCGAGTAGCATCCAGGAAGGACAAGCGAGCGCACCCGGCGGTGGAGTCGACGATCTGGTCGATTCGAGGTAGTGGAAAGTGATCCTTTGGACAACACTTTTGAGTGCTGTAAAATCTACGCACATCCGAAGGATATCTGTGTGCTTCTTCTCTACGAGTACGGGGTTGGCCACCCATTGTGATTTCTTGATCTCTCTGATGAATCCTGCTGCGAGTAGCCTGTCGACTTCGGCTTCGACTGCAGTTCTTTTTGGGCCGGATATGCGGCGCATTGTTTGCTTGACTGGTTTAGCATCTGGAATAACTGGAGAGAGTGCTCGGCGAATTCCCTGGGAATACCTGGCATGTCTGCTGGACACCATGCAAATATATCCCAGTTCTCACGGAGGAATTCGACGAGCGCGCTTTCCTATGCGATAGGCAGACTCGACGAGACATTGACTGTCTTGGTCGGGTCAGTCGGGTGCACCTGATGCGATCTTGTGTCATTGGTGGCATTGAATGCTCTGTCGACTGCCACCTTTTTGTGCTCTGGCATAAGTGTTCGATCGTTGGAGACCGCTAGATCAGCGAGTGTTGCTTCCATGCCAAACATCTCAGAGATTTTGCTGAATTCTCGGTCACAAGAGTCAGACTTTTGGAAGTTCCCCTTGACTGTGATTACTCCTTTTGGTCCAGGCATCTTCAGCTGGAGGTATGCGTAATGTGGCACCGCCATGAATCGAGCGAACGTCGGGCGTCCAAGTATAGCATGGTATTGTGACTTCCAGTCGACCACTTCGAACTCAATCGACTCTGTCCTGAAGTGGTGCTTGTCCCCGAACGTTACGTCGAGTTGTATGGTGCCTCTGGGCTTATTGCTTTCCCTGGAACGATACCGTGGAAGGTATTTGAAGATCTTGGCAGGTTTTCGACTGACCTGTTCATTTTGCGGAGCGTATCTGCGAAGATGATGTTTATGCCGCTCCCACCATCCATGAAGACCTTGGACATGGCGTAGCCTCCAATTTGCGCGTCGAGTACCAGAGCAGAGTGCCCTGGCGAACAACCGATGGAGGGTGGTCCTCTTTGCTGAAGCTTATTGTAGTTTCGGATCCCTTCAAGTATTCTGTTACCGCAGGAGGTGACATGACCGCCATGTTTACTTGTCGAGTGCGAAGTTTTTGCTCCCTGTTGGAAGGTCGACCTTTCTGTATCATGTACATCTGCCCTTGGGGGGGGGTACTGTGGCTCGTCCACCCGAGGTATGTGCTGTATGGCACCCGCGAGGTTTCCGCCTGCAGCAGGCTGTGGTGGTGGAGGTGGTGCCATCAGAACAGGCACGTTGTTTGGCTGAGGCACGGGTGCAGGTGCTTGTGCGGCTGCTGCCTTTCTGCGATTTACGTAATCAGTCGCCATTTGGTCGAACTCCCTGCAGTTTCTCATCGAGTGATTGGATCGCAGTTTTCCGTCGTCCCCCTTGTACAGGTGGAATCTGCAATCAGCGTCCATCTTTTCTTCGAATGATCGCTCAGATTGTGCCCGTGACTTGCGCCAGTCCTTCCTCTTGTAGCTATCACTGCGTTGGCCGCGGTCTCGGCTGTCTCGACGATCATCTCGACTGTCTCGCCGATCATCTCGACTGTCTCGCCGATCTTCCGACGTCGGTCGCTTCTGTCCTGGTCATTGCGGGTGTGGAGAACCCAGCCGCCATGAATTCGGGTCTGTCATCGTCGTAGTGACGTTTTGAACGTTTGCGCCTTCGGTCGTCTCTGTACGAGTCTCTGCGGCTTCGACTGCCGCTTTCATGATTGTCACGGGGTGAGGACCCGCGTGTGGTGCGCGCCATGTCTCTCCGTCTGCCCACTCAGTCGCGGTCATCAAGAGGCTAGCCACAGAGGTTGGCTTTTTGCGACCGAGTGCTTCTTTGAGATCCCTGGCGAGTCCCATTATGAAAGCATCCATGGCCATGTCTCTGAAATTACTCCGACTGAGTTGCGTATCTCAGTCCATCGTCTGATGTATGACCTCAGCGTTTCGTCTGAACGTTGCACGCAGGCCCGCAGTTCCTCGAACGTTTTTGGGCGCTCACATAGAGGCTCGAAGTTTTTGATGAAGTCATCGCGGAAGTGATCCCACGAGTCGTACTTTGATGGAGGTAGGGCCTTGAGCCAGTCGCGGGCTGTGCCTTCGAGCATCAGTCGTATGTATTGCATGGCCGTGGTGTTTGTACCTCGCTGGCACGCGACAGCCAGCCTGTAGTCTTCCAGCCACCAGAAGGTTCCTGTCGACCCGTGTACTTGGGCTGTTCAGATGTGAGTTTGAACCCTTTGGGCATCCGTGTCTCGCGGACGCGTCGAGTGAAGCACAGAGCTCCATGTGGCTCGGATCTCGATCAGAGTATGAGTCGCTACTGTAAGATCTGCGTGATCTGCTCCTGGACCTGCGCCTACGCGAGCCGCTTCTTTCCTTCGAGTGGTGGCGGCGACCACTGTGATTATGCTCTTCCCGACGCGCGTCGACTAGGGCACGGTCTCGACTCCCACCTGGAGTTTTGGAATTTGGCGTATGGCCTTCGCCGCTAAGGCGAGTGATTTGATCTGCTGGCGATGCAGTTTTGCATTGGGGTCATCAGCTGGAGGTTTGATTGCCTCTAGGTATGCTGCAGCGGTGTAGAGAGCACCCGCAGCTGTTTTGGGTACTGGCACTCCTTCCTCGTCGTATGTCATGAAAGAGTTGCCTAAGTTGCGGGTGAGCGCCGCCCTTTCGTCTGGCGAGAGGTGTGACAACCTTGATCTGGGTCCTGTGTCTGCTCGCCCAGTGGAGCTCAGGGAGAGCTGTCTTCTTCGCGCACTCGACAAGCTAGCTTGCTTTTTGCGTTCTTCGAGTGTTGCTCTTATCTGCCAGTCGAAGTGATCCTGCCAGTTGAAGTACTGGAAGGTCAACATCTCTCTTGTGTTGCGTCTGCTGGCATCATTGTGCACTCCTTGATGACTTTATCTGCTTTTGCTGCCATCTCAGCAGTGATTGTGAGAGTTGTGACTCCGTCCGGCATAGTAACTGTGCACGGGAATTCTGTAGGCCTGCGGCTGGCCGCAGCATCTGATGATTCTGCGGCGATGGCGACGTAAACCTGCTGGGGTATCACCCGAGGGTATGTATGTGTGTCTTCGAGTCCCGTCATGGACTCGACCTCTTCATCGAGGCTCATGTCTGAGTCGATATGCCCGTCGAGTGGTCCGTCTGGACGGATCTCGCAGTTGATGCCTTCATCGCCTATGCTCATCTCGGCGTCGAGTTGTTATGAATCTCGAGTCGAGGTTGTTGTTGTTGGTGCAGATCTCGACGTGGTTGTCGATATGAGTTTCGAGTTCGTCGAAGTCGCTGAAGGAGATCCCGCAGTCGAAACTATCCTCGAGTGAGAGATCGAGCTCGGGATCGTTTGTGCGGTATGCTGATTCGGCCTCCTCGCCCTGAAGTTCTTTGACGAGCTCGTGCATCTCTCGTGTGGACATGGTTGTTGCGGACGAGCAAGCTTGGAGGTCGACGATGGTGTGGACACAGTTGAGGGATCCGCAGTCGAAGGAACCGCAACCGATGGAGCCTCGGGTGCGGAAGTCGCGAGTTGGCGTGGATCCGTCAAGTCCTGCACACCAAGCTTGTTGACGAAAAAATTGAACGAACCAACGGTTAAACCCAAACCTGACTCGAGATCGGAGAAGGCCTCCTGGAATCCTGGCGAGTGTGGCTCGAAATCCATCAGAGGATCCGATGTGCTTTTTGCGGGTGAAGCTGGCGTGTTGCCGTTTGTCGAGTGAGCCGGCGAGTTGCCGTGTGCCGCCTGAGTCGGCGAGTTCTGGTTTGTCGATGCAGCCGGCGAGTTGCCGTTTGTAGATCCGATCGGCGAGTCGCCGTTTTCTGATGGAACCGAAGAAACCGCGAGTCCAGCACTATTCTTTCCCACAGACGGCGCCAATTGACGAGGTGTACCCTCATCAAATCCCATGGTTAAGGACCTAGGGTTGAGATTATGGGGAGAGAACGTGGTAGTACTGGTAGTTTCGTCGGCTGACAAGCAGAGGCAAAGATTTACCCAGGTTCAGGCCCCTCGGGTGGAGGTAAAGACCCTACTTCCTGCTTGTCTGTTATTGATCGCTGGAGATTATGAGGTTACAAGGTGGCTCCGGCGAGATGACGATCTCGCAAGAGCTTTGGTGGTTCGAGTATGGCTTGGTCCTAGATCGGCACCCCTCCCAGCCTTTAAATAGGCTGGGTCTCGGGAGTTTGTAACCGACCTAGTTTACACATAAGGAAAGTATAAACCGACTATGTCTATGTCTAAACTTGGAAGTTACTCCATCTTGTTGGGCCTCTCGTCTTGGGCTTTGAGTCGTATCTTCGCTATTTGGGCTTTTAGTCATCACGTGCACCAGGTACCCTCACGGTAGGGTACCCGAGATGTATATCCTTGTCACACGTGTAGAGACATGAAGAGAATAAAGTATACCCTAGTCTTGCCTTTTAGACTAATTCGTTGTTTGCTTGAGACCACGTTTTCCTGGTCTGGGACATTGTTTATGTCAGCATCAATTGGTGGCATATTGTTGGTGGAAACAATAAGGCTCAGTAGACCCAATCATTGACATGTTAAGAAGATTCCAAAGTGTCTTTTTGTCCTTAGTGCATTATCGCAGATGGTTATTATATGACATGTCCATTGACCATGAGGTTATTTGGGTTGTGCATATTGGAAGAGTTACTTTGGTACTGTCAACCATCATGGCCGTAACTGGGTGATCATAACGGCAGTCACTGGGTGATTCCGAAGGTGTGCATATATCCTAATGTTCCAAGATGGAAACTTACTCCTCTGTCAAAAGAGAGATACTTCCAGGGCCCATTCGGTATGTATGATGTCCAATATGTTCTGCAGACAATGCACGATGAAGTTACATCATGTGGGATATCGGATTACGAGAACAAGAAAAGGAAACTTACCGGTAACGAGATAGACAGAGAAATAGTGAATCAGTGATTGATTCATGGAAATATCTGGAATACTTTATCTCGGGTAAGTTCAGTATCGTGAGTAATGGGAATGACGAATTCATAATCAACAGGTTCAACAGAGTGTCATTCGCATAATGGTAGCAGTTATTCAGGTAGCCCATGTACCTGACCTTCGCCGGTGATTAGATGGAAACATATAATTATAGCTACACGTTATCGAACCTGCAGGGTAACACACTTAAGTCAGTTCTAGTTTGTTGTGTATATGGTTGGTCTGGATACCGAGAGAGTATCACCGGAATGGTTTCTGCGTGGTAGATAATATCTTTATCAGAGAGTTTGGATTATGCAGACACTAGGTGTCTCGGAGTCATAGAAATAGTTTCTATCACTAGTCGGATTTATTCCGAGGGTTTATATAAGAAGGAAATATTTATCCGGAGTATTTTGTCTGCGGACACTGGGTGTCCCAGATCATATAAAAGTGTTTTATATGATAAGTAATTAATTCGGGAATATTCTGTAAAAGGAAATATTCAAATAAAAATTAATTAGACAAAATATTAATTAATTAAAAAGAATATCTAGACTTTGAGAAATAACAATCAGAACACGTATCTCAAAACAATTGACAAGCAGCAAATAATTAATTAAAAAGAAGCTTTACGGTATTTCTCCACTAGTCCATTCTTAAGCAAATGGTCCACAAGTTTAAGCATTCATCTAATTTATATCTCAAAACAATTGACAAGCAGCAAATAATTCAAGACAATGCTATTTGAATTTCTTTTACCACTTGGACAGAATCAGAACTCAAAACTAACGAAAGGTAGACAAAACCCAAATTCTTGCTGTCAAAAATTTACAACTCAAGATCACGTTCTGTGAGTTTTTAGAATTTCGTACGGTGACGAACAGAAATCTGTTTCTGGACAGCAAAACACATAATTTCACTTTCCTCTCATTAGAGGCTATTCTTGGCACACACAAAGCAAAAATAAAAGGATACAAAGAAAGTGTGAAAGGACAAGGATGTCGCCTAGAGGGGGGGGGGGGTGAATAGACGATTTAAAACTTTTCCGGTTTAGGCTTGATAAATGCGGAATAAAACTAGGTGTTTTAATTTAACAAGCACACAACCTAAATATACTAGGTTCTCCTATGTGCACCAACAACTTATGCAAAGCAAGACAAGTAACAAGGTGATAGCAAGATAAAGACTTCAAGCACGAAGGCTATCACAATGTAAATTGCATAAGTAAAGAGCTCGGGTATAGAAATAACCGAGGCACGCGGAGACGATGATGTATTTCCGAGTTCCTCCTTTTGAGGGAGTATGTCTCGTTGGAGGGGTGTGAGTTTCAAACTCAAGACGCCACAAATGGCCTCACCCTATTCTCCGATGAACCTCGCACAAAAGCTAGGTTCAGCTTCCACTATTGATTTCCTTTTGGGCGGAAATCGAGTCCCTTACAACAATCTTGAGGCACAACCCACAAAAGGATTGGGAGCTCCCAAGTGACCACAAAAGGTCTCAATCACCGTCTAGGGTCCAATGACCCAAAAGTAACAAGCTCACGAATTTTCACTTCCACGAATCCTCGTGGAGAGAGCAAACCGATGCACAAAAGCAATGGCCAGAGCACAAGTGCTCAAATCCTTCACTCTCAAATCCCACCAAAAGCAACTAATGCTTATGGGGGGAGAAGAGAGGAAGAACAAAGAAGAACTCAACAAATGTAACTTCAAGAACTAGATCGAAAGGGTTCCCCTCACTTAGAGGAGAGATGGATTGGTGGAAATATAGATCTAGTTCTCCTCTCTCTTTTCCCTCAAAGATATGCAAGAATCATGGGAGGAATTGAGAGATGGGCAAGCTTTCCAAGGTCAACAATGGTGGGGGAGAGAGAGAAAAACATGCTGGGCAAAGCTAGCTGGCTGGAGGTAGGTGGAGGAGTTTTATACCCCTCCTAGAAACCTAGCCGTTGCAGACAGGGAGTCGGATATTCCGACACAAGTCAGGATCAGATAATCCGATGGATCGATAATCTGAGTCAACCTGTATCAAATATTCTGACAACCTCCAGAGCGCCACAAAACTGGTTGCTTGAAGTCCTTAGCCGATTTCGAGCAACCTTGAGAATCGATAATCCGAGCCAACCTGGATCGGATATTCCGACAACCTCCAGAGCGCCACAAAACTGGTTGCTTTAAGTCCTTAGCCGATTTCGAGCAACCTTGAGAATCGGATAATCCGAGCCAACCTGGATCGGATATTCCAACAACCTCCAGAGCGAAAACTGCAAACCCAATAACTTTTACGTACGAAATCCAAATGAGGTGAAACCAATTTTGTTGGAAAGATAGCAACAAGAGCTTTCCTCAAGGATAAACCGATAATATTTCCAACCCGAAAACGCAACAAGTTTTCCATACAAAATCCGTTTTCGGAGAACTTGGGCTTGTCATGAAGATCACAACAAGCATCAAAAACCAACAAGGTGAAAAACCAAGTAAGAACCAAGAAAGATGATATGCCAAGTATGCAAAGGTTTGAGCTCTCCACAAGGATGCGATCAAGTTACTCACTTGAGAGCCCCTCTTGATAGTACGGCGTCTAACCTATAACCCGTCTCCCACACGATGAGACCGGTAAAATAGAAACCCTATCAAGATCATACCTTTGCCTTGCGCATTCCACTTGAGCTAGATGATGACGATCTTGATCTTTTCAAGTGGACCACCTTTCTTGATTGCACTTTGCTTGGTGAAGACTCACATATCACTCCCCCATACACCAAGATGGGAGTGCCTCTCTTAGGAACATCTTTACTTGACCATTATCTCCAAATGGGTTGCAAGCTTCAAGCCTGAAATCTTCTAGATGCCCATCTTGAACTTGCACACCTCAATCTTGATGACGATCACCACTTGACGTCATCCTCCATGAGCTATAAGAAATCTTCCTTTTGATGCAAGCCCATGGAGAGATACCTAACCCAACAAAGGAATGCCACACACACATAATGGGTTAGTTCACAAAGCTATATGGACAAATTCTTACCATACCATTGGATCACATGATCCCACATGGTATATCATTTAGCTTTGTGTGTTGATCAACTTGAATCTATTCTTTGCACTTAGTCTTGATCAACCTTGTATCTTTTCATCTTCTTGATCATATCAAATATGTCCATTATAATCAATGATCTTGATGGCATACAACCTTGAATCCAACACATGGAGTTCAAGCGATGCCAATGGACAAACCTACAAGAATAACTCAACACAAACAATAGTCCATTTGGATTGTCATTAATTACCAAAATCATACATGGGGACACCATGCACTTTCAATCTCCCCCATTTTGGTAATTGATGACAATCCCTTTTACGAGGGTTTATATAATGAATTAAGCAACCATGCACAACAAAGAGCAAGGATGCAAGAGCATGAAAGGCAAATGCTTAAGAACGAAACTAAAGCATAAAACCAAATTTCCTTAAACCCTCTAAACTTCTCCCCCATTGGCATCGATTGCCGAAATGGGAGGAAAAATTTAGAAGGCCAATATAGTAAGAGCTCCCCCATAATGTGTGCATTTC
The DNA here is from genome assembly GCA_947311845.1 of Poa pratensis. Classification (NCBI taxonomy): domain Eukaryota; kingdom Viridiplantae; phylum Streptophyta; class Magnoliopsida; order Poales; family Poaceae; genus Poa; species Poa pratensis. The sequence continues at coordinate 76,173,952 of CAMZMU010000040.1, read as the reverse complement.
TCATAATATGAGTGAAATCAAATGCTCATATCCAATGACGAATAGGTGGGAAGGAGATCAAACTATATTGAGGATCCAAAGATTGCAAAAGAAAATCAAATTGAAAGATACTTCAACAAAAGAAGTAACCAATCAAAGGATCAGAAAAACAAATTGAACAAAAGAAAATATTATGATAAGATCAACCAAGTGTTCTAACAATCAAGAGGGAACTCCCCAAGGTACGTACACAAAGTAGGATATGCATTTCAATATGGTGTGCACAACATGGAATCCTCACCCTCCTAGATAATTTTGAACACAAACACGAGAAGATGTAGCAAATAGGTCCACAAGCTTATTAAGATCCAAAAGCATAACAAATAAAAAACAAAGCTTGTGCCTTTTAGAAACCACCAAAGAATCAAAAGCAATAAGAGGTGGTCACTAAAGAATTGGAATACCAATTAAAGATGTAACTATTCTCATGTGTATAACTTTCTAAGTAGACACCAATCACGAACATATAAGTCCACAAATATACATGTACACACAAAATAGGTACAAAGGTAGAGATCATGATATCCAAGGGGGAGTCATAAATACACCAATAAGATATTTGCTTAAAAGCATAGCACAAAGCCCAATTTTATCTTAAAGGAATATAGATGAACTCCCAACACACACTCATCATAGCATCAAAAGTATCCACAAGGGATAAGGTGATAAAAGGGATGCTCCGAGAAAGATAACAAGTATCACACAAAGGAAATTCAGGCCAAGATACAACCTACAAAAGGTTGAAAGCTAGAAATGTATCACTAGTAGGAAAAGGGCTTTTAGTGGCGCACATTTTTGGCATTCTGTGGCGCACCCGCAACTTTGCTGGGTGCACCACAGAATTGTCGCCACTAATTTTTTTTCTGTGTTGCACCCCACCGTGCGCCACAGAAATACGCAGATTTTTGTGGCGCACTCGGTAAGCATGCGCCACGGAATGTCTTCGTCAGTTTTTTAAAAAAAATACGGCGCTGCACGGGGACGGTCTCACAGGCGGCGCTGAGGACACCGTGGTCCATCCGTCGTGCGCGCGGCCAACAGCCGACGACCATGGCCTCCCGGAGCTCAACAGCACGAGGAGGAGCGGCGTGATGGAGCCCGACGTCGACGAGAGGAGGTGGGCGGGATGCGGCGCCGCACTAGGCGGCGCAGGCAGGAGGTTGGGGGAGGATGGCCGGCCGCGCGAAGTCGAGGAGGCCGAGGGAGCGGAGGGCGGCCTCGTGGGCGGGCGGCGTGGGGTCCAGCGGGCGGAGGCGGAGCTTGCCGCGGAGCTGCGCGTGAGCCGCTCCTCCGGACGGCGGCGCCGGTGAAGGCGAGGCGGGAGCAGTACAGCGCCAGGTCCCCCGCGGCCCAGGAGAAGGGGAGGGAGGCAGAGAGAGCCTCGTACTCGTTCACGGGCGCTGCTCCGGCGGCACGGGGCACCAGTCCGTCCCCGTCCGCGACGGCGGCACCGCGGATGTCGTGAGGCGCCGGCGGCGGGTGTCTGGCCGGGCGCGCGGCTCGCGGGGAAGGCGGGGGCCGGGGTGGGGTTGGGGAGGAGCGGGAGGAGGCGTGGGCCGTGGAGGGACGGCGAGGCGGCCATGGCCATGGGAACGGAAGGGGAATGCAGAGAGAGAGAGCGGAGAAGAGAAGAGCAGAGAAGGGGATCGGGTAAGCACGGAGAGAGAGAGAGCATAGAAGACAGACTCGTGAGGGAGAGAGAGAGAGAGAGCGAGTGTGTGCGTGGTGTTGTGCTGTGTGCGTGGTGGGTTTTTTTGAACAACGTGGTGGGGGTTTGACTTGGAGGTGGTGAGAGAAAGTGGATCTGGCCAGATCTGGATCTGCATATTCTGTGGCGCATGCAACCATATGCGCCACAGAGTGACTTTCGAGTGGAGCTGCGCGTGAGCCGCTCCTGCGAGTGACGGGTCGTGTGTAGCCAGTGTTATTTTCAGCAAAGCTAGCGTTGCATTTCCCGATGGCTAGCAAGCATGCCGTCCCGTTGTCTCTCTTTGCTAGTACGTGCCCCCTCTCCTCTCTCTGTCCCTGCCATGGCACGACGTGCATGCAGTGCAGTGCAGTGCGTTCCCCCTCTCTGACCAAATCATGGCCTAATCACACCGGAAAACCCACGTCAGCCCGCGCGCCCGGCCTCTCCGGCCCACAGCTAGCTACTCTAGCTGGGACTATAAATTGTTCCCGTCGCCTTGAAAAGCTCCTCTGACCTCTGCTGCGTTTCTCCCTCCTCTGGCTTGCTCCATGTTAGACTAGTCACAATGGGAGTAACTTAGCTAGTAACATCACACATCTCAAGACCATTTTGCTTATGTGGCATGTAGTTAATGAGGAGAGAGGTGTTTGGAGTAACTTAGCTAGTTACCGTAACATCACACTTATCAAGACAAAATGAGTCTATAGTGCAATAAATAAGACCTTATATGACACCACAATGATGTTACTCCCCACTGTGAAGGTGGTAACATAGACTAGTAACATCACCATGCTACTACTCTATGTTACTCCCCATTGTGACTAGTCTTATGTATTGTTGCCGTCCCTTCACGGGTCACGCACGCAGCTAGGGGTGGAAATAAAACTCGAAACTCGTGAGCGTAACGAGTACTCGAAAACTCGGCTCAACTCGGCTCGAACTCGGGCACATATGAGTTGAGCCAAGCTGACATTTCTAGCTCATTAAGAAAACGAGCTTAATGAGTCGAGTTACAAGTACTCGTTAAACTCGTGTAGCTCGTAATATGCCTAAGATTATAAGAATACTTAGTCCATGCCTACATGGGAGCATAGCCACTAGAGCCATGTAGACCATATATAGCAGTTATGTTCTATCATGTTGTTGGTTTTTAAGATATGGACAATGATCTGTTAAGAAATGTTAGAATATTTAAGTTTATGTTGTAATATTGACTACGCACGCTATACATGCTTATGTTATTAACGTTTATTACCGAGCTTAATGAGTTTAACGAGCCAGCTCGAGTTTTTATTGAGTCGAGCCAAGTTGGGGTCTGGAGCTCGTTTAGTTAACGAGTTGAGTTGGCTCGTTAACTAACGAGTATTTACGAGTTGAGTTGAGTTGAGTCGAGTTGGCTCGATATCCACCCCTAGGCCGCGCATATGGTTGCATGCGCCACAGAATTGCGCATTTCTGTGGCGCACGTAGGTTGGTGCGCCACAGAATGTGAATTTCTGTGGCGCACCATCCCACATGCGCCACAGAAATGTGTATTTCTGTGGCGCACGCCTTTTTCGTGCGCCACAGAATTGCAAAATTCTGTGGCGCATTCATGCATATTTGGTGCGCCACAAAAAGTGTTTTCACAGAAAGCCAGTTTCCTACTAGTGTATGCATGAGGTAGATACTTGTTACCGAGATAGCATTGGGTGATGTAGAAGATAAGGGTTCACGATCATCCAAGCTTGGCTCCACTAAGCACATGGTGACAACACCTTCCTTGTAAATGAGACAAGCTTCGAATGCATCTACAAATATACCTAAAACAAATTCAAGTACACCATGGTCCCCAAACTCATTGGGTCCAAAGTTGTTAGTGCAACTACAATACATAGGACAAACTCCACATAAATATGTGCATATTGATATGAAATTGAATTTCATGCACATCTTAGCCATTTAGGATTTGATGGAGTTTATCCTATATATTGGATCAACAAAAGTAAGCATGCCATAAGATATACATATAATAGATATGCATGCACAATACTTTCAAGAACCAAATGAGATACAATTTGGATAAAACACCAAATAAACCACGAAAGCACACACAAGTGTGACAAGAAAATGAATTGCCCAAATTATATCAAAGACCCAAATCAACACATGATTGAACCCATTTAAAAACATACCAAATGAAAATAGGATCAAGGAATAAATCAAACCCTCTACACTTTTCATGATGGCACAAAGTATCAAGGCGAAAAATGTTTGTCTTCTAAAGAGACATGACATCGGGATAAAAAAAAGCCAATTTAAAGACAACTAATGTTCAAAAGCATATAGGATAGCTCCCCCAAGATATGTGCATTATTTATGATCTTGCATTTGAATACAAATGCACACAAAGGGGATCATCACTTACTATATATATTATACAAACACTAGTCATGTTCAAGAAAGAGCAATAAAATCCAATAGCAATTTAAAGAATGGTGTTCTACTCAATGTAGGATAGCTTCCCCAAGAATAGTGCATTATATAGAAGTATGACTTGAATGTAAATGCACAAGGATGGGATCATTACTTTTCCTAGCTAACTCAAGAAAGCACAAAACAAATTTCAATGATGCTCTCATAAAAATAAGAGTTGAGCATATAAGAGGGCATCAAGGAGCAAACATTAAACACATTTAAGTCTAACCCACTTCCTATGCATAGGTATCTTGTAAACAAATAAATCCATGAAGAACATAGTGACAAGCATAGGAAGATAAAACAAAAGTAATTTCAAAACTTTCATCATAAAGAGAGGTGTTTAGTAACATCATGAACAAACTCAACAATATAACTATCACATAAAGCATGCTTTTCATGATCTACAAACACATAATTTTTATCAAACTCTAAAATAGTGGGATCAAAATTAACTAAAGTCAAGATCTCTCCAAACCCACTGTTTACAATATTATAACAAGATGTGTAACATCCCAATTTTTAGAATTCGGATGTCTCATATCATTCATGTGCATTGCATCATATAGTTTGCATTTTCATTGCATTACATTATATTAAATGAACATAACCTTAATGACAACCTCAATCCAAACATAATTAATCAATTCAATATTTCAGAAACGTATATGTGCATATAAGCACAAAGTTATTTCTTCTATAAAGTATTACATGTGATAGAAAAGAGCAAATCAAAAGAAAGGAATTAAAGGAACTAGACCACAAAGGGAGTACAAGGTTAGAATTGCACTCTGAAGAGGCAGTACATGTATATGGTACATGTACAGCGTAAGCAGAGAAGAAACAGATGTAGGAAAAAGAAGACCACGTACCAATTTTCCTTTCTCCCTCACGTTCCAATTCCTCTTTTCTTTTCTCTGAACGTTCTTTCCTTCTCTGAACGTGCAGTACCACACTTCAGCCATCGTTGCCTTATCTGAACTGAACATGGAACGAAATCCTGTAGTCGTACGTTCTGTACTGAACTAGTTTCCGAAAGGATCTCCAAAATCCGTTTGAAACGTCTATCCCTTCACCACCCAAACCCTCGTATAAATACCTCATCACTTCCGTTGGTCCGTTTTTTCCACAAGCGAGAACTATAGAGAGCTGCTGCCAAGACCCCACAAGGTTCGCCGTGAGTAGCTGCTTCCACCGAAGTTCTCCCTCGAGCCGTACGACAACCGGACTGCCGCCGAACACCATCGTCGACACAGCAGTACTGGTGAGCTTCGTTCCTTGCTGGTAGGCTACGATCCATAGGAGAAGAAATCCAGTAGCCGTAGGATCTTTCTTAGATGGTCGAGATTAGATTCAAACATGAAGAGGTACTGGCCAATCACAGGATGCCGTGTGGCAAGTGACCAGTCAGCGCCTGGTCAGCGCCCAGTCAAAACACCCAGCGAATCATGCTGCGACATGTGTCACGTTTTTCTGTAAATTCGAATTAGAAAACAGAGTTTATGGTGATTTTGTAAAATTCATATCAAATAATCTACACGTCAGAAAATTATGTTCTTTATACCGTTGGATTCAAAAAATTGTGTAGATTCTATTTCTGCGATAAAAACGTATGTGTACAGAACCTGTAAAGTTAAGCAAGTTAAACACTTTTATGAGTATTTCCCACATAACCTTATTTCTGTAAATACCTTTAACTCCATTCTTTTGCTCCTGGAATATAAATATTTTGTTTATACAGGGGATTCGAAATATATTCTGTTTAACAAATATTTATACCGAAAACATGCAGAACCTATACTAACCTTTAAAAGACTTGTAAATTAATTTAAATCTCATATTGCATGTGTATTAGTTGCATACGCATCATCTGACCAAAGAACAGAAGTAACAACAGTGGTGCAATATTAATTCGACATGCATGCATATGTTGCATTCTTGTATTGTATTGTTTTGTATTGTTTGTTCTTATTGTGGCATTGTCGAAATCGTGTAGATTGTGCGGAGTGCAACTCTTGCGATTGTGAGGATTGCTTGAACGATAACAATCACCAAGGCAAGTGTGCTTTTACCATAAATGTCCCAATATTTTACTATGCATTGATAGTGTATTTTCTGTAGAATTGCATGTGTAGGATTATATATTATTGCTATGCTATGAAACCCAAGTAGGATAGCCATATGTTTTCCAACCATGACAATTGTTTGATTGTCCTCTTGTTGCCATCGTAAGTTTAGATGTGCTTAGCAATGCATAGTTATACGGGGCTATGGTTTCATGTTACGAAAATGTTTTAAAGTGTTGATATTTTATTATTAAATGAAAAACAACTTAAGTTAATCAATCATCTGGGCGGATTGTTAGAGGGGTCATCGGAGTGTGCTGCATGGTGGGGACCGCCGCCCAGGTTACAAGAGAATAGATTGGTTGCTCGTTTGGTAGTTTACATGTACAACCGTATGTCAACATTTGTATGGGCAGTTGACTGAACCTAGTAAGTTATAAAACCTCGAGCCCGTCGTGACCAACTGATGTAGCGTTAGTAGGATGGACAGGGTCCGCAGGTGGTTTGAGGGACTATTTCCCAAAAGTTTAGTCTTGGTATTCTCCCAACCTTTATACAAATTGTGTGTTTTGGTAAACGGGGCTGACTGGGTCTTACGGGTAAAGTGTACTAGCTCTCGTGAGTCTAAAAACTAAGATCTTAGCCATGTCCCTGGTTAAGGACGATTTGAACAACCAGATTTGTGATCATGTCGATTTCTCCTTCATTCCAATTTGTAATTTATTAAAACTTGTGGTTGAACCAAAGGGTAGGAGCACCTGTTGTCAAGCAGTGTGTCCTTTTGTTTATTACTAAAAACTATTTTTTTTATCAAATGATAGGATAAAATTATTGCTTTTCGCAAAATAGCCTGAACTCCACCTAGCCAAATATGCATGTAGATGTTAGGTATTAAAAACAACATTTCTTTTTTCGCACATCTTGCCAATACAATTCAATTGTATTGACCAGTGTTGTTTCTGGCTGTAACTCACCGTTGCAGGTAATTCCGATTCCGAGTGACGACGCAGTAGGTCACGAGACTCCACTCGACATGTTTCGCCTGTGGCACATTTAGCTGGAGCCTTTCATTTATTTACTTTCGCTGTTATTTGATACTTGTTATTCTATTTTGAGCTAGCCATGAGCTATGCAATTTGTAATAACTAAATTTCTGGATCATTACGTTGTAATAATGATGCACTGAATTTCTTTGTTATTCATTTGGAACCGTGTGTGCTAGCGAGTCGATCCAGGGACTAGCACTATACATGGGATACAACCTTACCGGGTCGTATCGCTTCAAGATGATTGATCACTCTCAAAAGGTATGGGACTCCATCTAGCTAAAGTCAAGACCTCTCCAATCCCATTTTCAATAATAGTAGAATTAATATCATCAAGCAACATAGGACCATCATCTAGAGCTTTATCATAAAAAAATTCTAAGCAAAACTTCTCATTACCATGCATTTCGATAGTAGGAACAAATAGGGGATTGTCGTAAGATTTATCAAAATAACATGGATTATTATAAATAACAGTAGCATAATCATTTTCACAAGTTTCACTCATAGGGGCATCATGCCCATAACACATAGCAAGCATCACTTTTATCAAAAAGGGATATTTCAAGAGAATCCATAGGAACATAGCATTCATCCTCTTTTGGTAAGCATGGAGGGAAATCAAATAATGTAAGAGTTGAGGAGTTACTATCATTATAAGGTGAGCATGGGTAGTGATGGCCCTTCACGTAGTTACCCCACAACGGCGCCAGAAAACAGTTGCTAGCCCCTTCGCGTGGTACCTGCGTGAAAAGTAAATGAGTTAGGTTGAGACTCCAAGTGCAGAGTGTATGTAGTAGTGGAAGACAGTTTTCCCCACGAGGGGTGACTCGAGGGTTTAATATCGAACTCTCGGGGAACCAGTATTTCAGGTGTTATCTCCTTATCCTTCTCTTGAAAACCTGCAACAAAATAAATTGTTTTGTGCCCTCAACCTCACCAAGTGGTTGCCAAGCACAAGGTGTGAGAATGATAATAAAATAAATATGCAAACAGTAGTAAATATGCAATGATGATAAAATAAATATGCAAGGATGATGGTAGTAATGATAAGTGATATTTTTGGGTTTTTTATGATGAATGCAAGATGTAAAATTGTTTTTGTATTTTCGGATTTAATAATGGCAGCAAACAAAAGTGATGATAAAAGTGTTGGAAAGGTGTTTCTTATGATTAAAAATGGACGGGGGTTCATGGTTTCACAAATGCACTCTCTCTTGATAACGTGGTAGACAATGGAACACTAAAATTAACATGTAAGATGGCAAGACATGGTTTGACAAGTTATTAATAATATGGGCATCACGTCCTAACATAGAGATCTCAAGTATAAGTTGTTCTCTCTCTTATGCTCCACCAAGATGCGAACTAAATCATAACACCTTAGTAATTAAGATAAATCAGAGCATAGCAATAAGTTCAATGACATGAAGTTAAAATAAGAACATGCTAGATCTAGTCATGGAGATAGTGGCCAAGGTCACATCCACTCTCCGGTAGCATGGTATTTTGTTTATCCCTAGTGAGGCAACAAAGTAAGGTAGAAAACCCAAGTGGATCGCAGAACTTTCTCTCACGTTCACTGCACAAGCCAGCCCCCGTTACTCCAACTAATGCACACGTTCCCCCTCACATGCTCTCATAAACATGCTTGATCATGACAAGTAAATAAGAACGGGGTACATAATATGCATCTACTTTCATAACTGAAACAAAACCATTGCAATCTCAAACATGTATTAACTCATAATAAAGATCCACCACAAAGGAATTGCATAGATGACCGTAATCATGTTCAGCAGCTCATACGGTACTAATTAGTGAAGCTCATAGAGAGGAGAGATACATAAGTTACTTCCACAAACCCATAGTCCAGAGGTGGACCACTCCCTCTTCATCATGGTGTCGGTGGAGATGTTGTTGGAGGGGAAGGAGACCACACCGGCAGCACCCCGCCGGAGTTTTCCCCCTCCAATCTTCAGCTCTAGGTCTCTGTTTCGTGGTTTCTGTGTTTCGGCGGCGCTCCTTTCCAAAGTGCGTCGGGGACTATTTTTATAGTCGTTTTTAGGTCAAGACGGAGGCTCGGGAAAAAAGATCGACGGCAACGGAGCCACGAGGGCCCAGATGGTGGGTCCCACGCGGCCAAGGAATCTGGCCACGTGGGCCACCCTCTTCTGGCCCTCGGGCCTCCGCTTGTTCGCTTCCTTCGCTCCCACGCTTTGTTCCTTCCAAAAACTGATGCTCGTAAATTTCCAGGTCATTTGGACGTCGTTTGGGTCCCTGAAACATCAAAATATAGAAAATAGGGTTTTCTGCCTGTGCAGGGTTAATTCCAGAAAAATAGGGAAACTATGAAATATTCCCAAAATCAATATAAAACAATGATATAACCCTCATATGATGCAAATATGATTGAAATATAAGTAATATAATGCAAAGTTCATGTATGCATTTTACATGCATCAGGTAGCTACTCCATTCTTCCTCCTTTTGTTCATCACTCTCTTCCTCTTTTTCATCCAATGAGGTTTCAGTTTCAGCAATTTCTTCTTCCACAATTTCCTGCAAGGCATTAGTCTCCTCTTTCGGAGGAGAGGTCCTCTTAAGAAATTCAGTAATATAACAATTACCCTTGTAATTCTCAAAATAATATTTAAGTACAACAAGATTCTTAGATTTATAAGGGGTAACATCATCATTATCAATAATCTCAAACAAAGCAGCAATTTCATAGGCCCCCTTAAAAGCAATAAATTCTTCAATTTATTCCACATTATAAAAATCATAATCCCCTTTAGGATAAGAAGATAAAATTTCATTATCATTGTACACACATTGGAAAGGAAGGTGATGCATTCCACAAGAACATTTTACATCATAAAGCATACTCAAATCCAAAGCATATGAATTAACTTTCTTAATGAAAGTCCATAATTGTATCCCTTTTTCAGACAAGCGGTGTTCCTTAAAATGTTTTTCATGGCCCTCTGTGAACCCACCGTGCCAATAAAATTTTGTTTCAAAGAAGTTAACCATTGATAGCAAGTAAAGAACTAGACATAATAACTAAGCTAGGGATAAAACTAAACAAAACCGAAATAAAACTAGGTGCTGGAATTTTTAATTTTTTGTGTTTTTGATTTTTAAAGCAAACGAAAAGCAAAACAAGACTAATAAAAAAATATACTAAGCAAGACAATAACAAAATAGAGTGTAAGGATGTGCGAAACTCCCTTCGCTGAAGCTTCCAAGTCCCCGGCAACGGCGCCAGAAAAAGAGCTTGATAGCGTGGATCACACGTTCGCTGGGAGACCCCAAGAGGAAGGTATGATGTAGCAAAGCAGTAATTTTCCCTTGATTACAAAACCAAGGTTATCGAACCAATAGGACCTGGAGAAGGCTTCGGCTAGGTGACAATGGCAATGGCGCCGAAAAAGAGCTGTTGACGTCGACCTGCGCACACACCAACAAATTACTTTGCCCCCAACGAAACAGAGAGGGTGTCAATCTCTCCGGCTTGCTGAACACAAAGGATTAAACGTATGATGGAAAATATTATGAGAACAAAAATGAACAGCGAGCAAATGATTTGGAAAAGCTATTAAAATGGTTGTAAGCAATGTAGGAAAATAGGACCGGGGTCCACATTTCACTAGTGGTGTCTCTCCAAAAGATAAACGTGTTGGGTGAACAAATTACAGCGGGGCTATTGACAAACATGGGCGCAACATAATACTATCATGACACATGGTTCACCGTTTCATTTAATATGGGCATTACGTCAAAATACATAGACCGTTATCCAACTGCATCTATGACTAATAATCCACCTCGGGTCGCTATCCAGCATGTCACCCGAAAGTATTAAGTTGCAAGCAACAGATAATTGCAATAAGAAAGGTGCGTAATGTAAGCAATGAGTACAACATAAAGCAAAAAAACACCGCTGTTTTATCCCTAGTAGCAACAACACATCTCAAGTTCTAATCGTTTCTGTCAACTCAAGCTCGAACAAGAGAGGCATGAACCCACTATCTAGTATAAATACTTCCTCTAATGACACAAGTAATTACTTCGGCCAAAGCGTACACAAGCATCGGAGAGCATGCAAGATCATAAATAAAACATATCATAGATAAAATGAACCATAATGTCAAGACTCCATAATTCATCGGATCCCCGCAAACACAACACATAGTATTACATAAATATGATCTTAATCATGTAGGCAGCTCATAAGATCTAAACAATGGAGCACAAAGGAGAAGAGACAACCATCTAGCTATTGCCATGGACCCGTAGTCCCGTGGTGGACTACTCACGCATCACTCCGGAGGCAGGCATGGTGGTGTAGATGCCTCCGGTGACGATCTCCCCCTCCGGCAGGGTGCCGGGAAGAGCTTCAGAACCCTCCCGATCTAGGGTTGGCGACGGCGGCGGCCTCGGAACTTTTCTGGAAAATATGATCGGGTACCGAGGGTTTTCGGGAGGAAGATAATTTATAGGCGAAGGGGCATCTCGAGAAACTTCCGGAGTCGGCCGGGTGGGGCCCAGGGTCGTCTGGGGGCTGTGGGCCCTCCTGCAGGCGCCCTCCTGGTTCCGTCTTTGTTTCTTCGTAAAAATAAATCATGTAAATTGGCAGCTTATTCCGAGAAAATTCCCCGACTAGCTTTTCTGAAACAAAAGGACAGCAATAACAGGAACTGGCACTGGGCATCTTGTCAATAGGTTAGTTCCATAAAAATGTGCCAAAATGATATAAAAATATTATAAAAGCATGTGGCAATGATATATAATCTGCATGGAACAACCAAAAATTATAGATACGTTTGAGACGTATCATTGGGATGTCCATCACCCCGCAATGTCAATCTAGTAACATGAATAATCATGCTTGGTGAGGGCCGTAGTTTTTCCGGGTTTTGGGGAATCCTATAGCCACGCTAAAAGTTGCAAACAAATGTTAGAGGCGTCTAACTCTGTTTTGCAGGACATGTGATGTGGTATAGTCTCCAAATATTTATCTTGTTGACTAACCTTGTTTTGTTGGCCGGCGTGCAGTTCTTCCTTGTTCGTCGAGCTATGTTGATAGTGGAGGATAGGAGAAGGCATGCACTTGTCGTGAACCTCGACATGGCCGCACCGCTGGAGGCGCCACCGGAAGATAAAGGAAGAAGACTACTGCATCACAAAGTGTTATTTACTTGTGCATGTTTTATATTGTTTTCTTGCTTTTCCTTTGATTGCGCAGTAGACGTGATTATTAGGGAGATTCCTCAGTAGCTGCAAAGTTTAAGTACTTGAGCTAAAATTAAAAATATCAAGGAGTTCATGCTCTTCCAAGTCGTAGCAGCGTCAAACCGGGTGCTTGTCTTCTTGCACCGTGTATCCATGGGTTGTGTTGACAAGGATTCGGGAGGCGTGTATGGAATGTACATACAACAAAATACGGTTGGTTGTCTTGACGTTCGGGCATGACTAGTCATGAGCTCGGAGCACATCCATTGAAAGATGAACGGAAGTCACGGCAGGAAGTGATTGGCAAGGTGGCCTACCCCTTAATCATAGTTGGTTGAGCTGTATCCAGTTAACCATCTATTCATGAGTAAGGATTCCGAATCACTAAAGTCTGATCACGAGGAATATCAGAATTTAGTGGGAGCACATTATTAGTTTATCTTTAACTAGTGCTGGAAAATAATTATGAACATGTCTTAGTGAACTTTAGATTGTTGTAGATAGACACACCTAACACCCGCTATTAACCTTGGTCCACTACTTGAAAAAGAAACAACTCTTTACCATTAGGAGTAAATATGTTGATTGGGTATGTTTCCTAAGAGTTGTACTTAGGGGTGCCAAGAAAGATTATGTCTTTGACACTCCTCCTCAGGGGTTGTTGTCAAAAACTACTTATTATGAAAGGGAAGCTCACACCTTGAAGAGTGATGAGGCTGTCTCTATCCACTATCTTATGTTGACATGCATGGGCTGTTAGTTGCAGAAGCGGTTGGATCGCACATCTGCTGAGCGACATGATCGTCGTACTCATAGCCATGTTCCAGACCCAGGCAAAGACTGAGAGTTATGAGATAACAAAGTTTTTCTGGTCATGTCACATGGCAGAAGGAAGCTCAGCAAGCGAGCATGTAATCAAGATGATTGATTACAGTATAAGGCTGTAGACTCTGGGGTTTTCTAATCCCGGCTGAGCCAAGTACAGATTTAATGTTGACTTCACTTCCCCGTTTTACAACGGATGTATCATGATTCAAAACATGAGTGGGAGGAAGAAAACATTAAATGGCTCCTTGCTATGTTGAGATCTGCAGAAGCTAATGTAATGAGGGATAACAATCAAGTTCGATTGTTGCCCAATTCGCATGCTTCAAGAAGAAGAGGTAGAAGAAAGCTGAAAGTTGGTATTGTCATACAACCTAAGTTGGTATGACCAATACACTAACACGATATCGTTGTTCTAATTAAGTGGTGGTCTCTAGTCTATCTCCTTCTTCAGTGCTTCAAGTTCTTCTTCAACTTTCTTCAAAATCTTCTAAGTGTTTGAGTTCTGAATCTGGGTTCTTCAGTAGTGCTTCGTGTTGAATCGTAGTATTCCAAAAGAAGTATCGGCCTCACTCTTCAAGTACTTGGTCATCACCAAACATATCTTCATGGATACAAAGGGATAGGTCATCTAAAACAAGAGAAGATATTTTCAGAAAGTAGATAGTAGATGAGAGTACAAGAAAATAAAATGAAAAGTTTTGTTTTTAGCAAACTGAATAAAAATAGATTTTCAATCCTATGGTCAAACCAATTTCTATCCAAATCTAGGGTCTCGAATCTACAGGCAACACAGTACTCTGATACCATCTATAGCGGACCTGCACTTAAAAATTGGCAAGATCTCTGTGTATAGTGCAAACCCCTGGATCGATTCATTTGCACACACAGTCTAAGATGAATATCACAACAAAGTATCAATTATTACATGCGGATCCAGTACTTAGGAAAAATATTCGTTACAATTTGCATAGCACGAAGCTAGCTTTGAAAGAGTAAAGCAGCGGAAAACATTATTCTTCATGGAGTCCCCATCATCTTCATGTGCCACAGGCGAACATGTTGGTTGAAGACTCGAAACCCTTAAACGAAACCTCACTCATCGTCGGTACAACCTGCAAAAGGAAAAATGTTGCAACAAGGTGGGTCAGAACCATATAAAATGGAACTGGCAAGTGACACTCTGTGGACACTTAGTGGAATAATTCTAATAACCTATATGCATATTTGGCTGGTGGAGTTCAAAGGCTATTTTGCAGAAAGCCAACTTTTCCTAACTCTTTTAAAAACACTTTTCTTCAAATCGAGACAAGTATGGCATGAAAACCATTGACTCATCTACCCTTGTTCACCCATTAAAATTTTACATGAGAAGTTGGAATGTTCGGATCCTCCGTTGACGTCCTTGATCAGCTGCTCAAAATTGTCCGTAGCCGGAGACACGGCTAAGTACTTCGTTTTGACACTCTCGAGAGGTTGTGCACTTTCACCACAATACTCAATCAACCCATTCTGTCCTTGACCCTCATGTAGTGAAATGGAAAGGAGAAGATTGTGACGAGACCTTTCGGAAACAGTCCCCTGTTCCTCTGGGCAGACCCATACAAGACATTCATCCGCTGAGAACTGCCGGAATCAGGTTCCTAGAACTTACTTAGTCAAGGCAAAGCCATAATACCAAGTGGCTGCACTGGAAGCAATCTTCACTTGGAGTAACTTCAAATCCCTTTGTCCCTGGGTGGCCATCCACAAGTGCACATACTCAGGTAAAACCATAGAAATGGCCCTGAGTAGCCACTCAACTTCGCCTCCTCTATCAAACCATTCCACCCAGGAGTTTCATTTACTTAGTAGAAATTAGCATAGGATTCTAGACCAACTAGTATAGGGTGCTACTCTAAACAGTTTTAGCATAGCAATACTAATAACACCTACACATACTTAAGGAAAATACACTAACATGCATATAGACAAAATAATAGGAAATTTATGAATGTGCCACTTGCCTTTGGAAGTTGTCGTTGCTCACACACTCTTTTCAACAAGGAACAACGTTGCACTCCGTTCAATCTATACATAGAAATAACACAACAATAAATAAACAATTCTACAACACAAGGCATACAAAAGCAAACATGCATAACAAGGTCTTCACACAATAAGTGGTCAAGGATTATCACATAATTCAATATGCAAAAAGAATTAATGTGAATTGGGTTTAGTATTTCCATTGTGGTTAAAGGTTGGTCAAACAAATAAAATATATCAAATGTCAATTATATTGGTGTGGTGTTCCATAGGTTCTAATGGGTTGGTCTTGCTAAAAAATACCACACATTAATTTGGTCAAAGATATTTATCACATTTTAAATTTAATGGTTTGCAAAGCAACATCTTTATAAAGGCTTTTCACACAAACTTAATTATTTAAGTTTAAAATAAATCAACAATGATGGCATTTGTCTCTCTGGTCAGAGGCAATTATTTATGATTTTTCTCAAAAAGAAACACATTAAAAAGAATTAATAGAATTTAAACTATGCCAAATTTACTCAAATTATCCATTTGCAATTTGAATAAATTTAAACTACTCAAAATTGAAAAACCAACAGAGCCAAAATAATCTACAGGTCAGGGGTTTCCAAAAATATTTTATTTACAAATTTTGAACTTATATAATTAAAACTATAACTAAATTAATGTTTTACATGTTTCTGTAAATAACAAGTTAGTGCACGACTAAAATATAAGTTTCGATTATACCACTGTATTCTACATGTTCATACGAATCCATATACTACAAATACATTTAAAACGGAGTTACGGTTGATTTGATATGGAATTAACAAATTTTAACTATTTTCTGGAAATTTAAAACGATTTAAAAAAGGAATCGCTGACTGGGCGCTGACCGTGCGCTGACTGTGCGCTGATGCAGCAGCCACGCGGCGCAATGGAATTGGCCCTTACCGATTCGGGCGCGGATCTAATCTGGATCCGACGGCTAAAAAGGGATCGGGCGACGCGGTGGCGGTTCCTCACCGGAGATGGAGAAGATGACGGCGGCGGCGGCTCGGCCGGGCATGGCGGCAGTGCTCCGGTGCTCCTCCGACGAAGAAGACGATGACGGCGGGTGAAGCTCCTTGCGGCGGAGCTCCTCGCGTCCTCGTCTGTGTGCTCCGCTTCCTGCAACGGCGATGGAGAGCGGTCGGAGTCGTCGGGCGGCGGTGACCCTGGTTCGTGCTCGAACTCGATGTTCCGCTGCGAAAAGAAATCGAAGGAGGGGTTCAGAAGGTGCGCATGGGCAAGGAAAGATGGATGGGAGTGGTATAGTGCTCGGGGGCTTGCTTAACTCGCCGAAATCGACGAAACACGGTGGCGGCCGAAGGAATTCCGGCGAGCAAATTCGCCGGCCTGGAGGCACGATTAGGAGAGGGAGGAGAGGGGAAATGGAGAGGGGCTCGAGGGCTTTTTATAGAATCAAGCGGCACTTAATTTGGTGCTTTAAATCACCGGAAATCAAGACGGGAAGAAACAGCAACGGGAGCAGTTTCGGGCATCAATTTCCGTCCGTTGGAAGGTTGACGACGATGATGACGTCAGCGATGACGTCATCAATGTTTCTTTTTCTGATTTTTCTTATTTCTTTCATATCTTTTGTTTTAAGTGTCCAAATCAACTCAAACCAGTTTCTATAGATTTGTAAAAATAATATCTTTCTTTTAAAACATTCAAACACACTTTTTCAACACATTTAAAAAATACAAATTTAAAATATTGCATAATTTGTTAATTGACACTTTTATGTCATTTTCTAAAATAGGGTTTTATAAATTCTTTTTGAACTTAAATAAAAGCCAGAAAAATAGTATGAGTAATATCATTCAATATGATAAACCCAATAAACTAATTTGGTACAAAACATTTTATTTAAATAGAGTTTTGATAAATCATTTAAATACAAATACCCATTTATATCATGGGCTTTATAAATATCAAAATAAATATTTTACTTCAAAATCTTTAAATCTTGAACATAGAAGATAAGGGAATATTTAAGATAATATACCATTGAAGAAATCCAAAAAAAGTACCACAAATAACAATAGGAATTAACATACTTTAAACTTATTTTTAAATCATATAATTGAAACGAAGCAAATTTTGAAAATAGAGCATGTTTAACATAATTTAAAACACTTTGTAAATAGGGTTTAGTAAGCAATCAAAAGTAATATTTTTAAGTTCATCTTCAAGTTTTGAGGGAATTATTTTATCCAAAATAAAAGTTTCAATTTTTAGTGATTTTTAAACATTCCAAAATATTGGGATGTTACATCAACAAAGATAACGTTTTGGACTGTTAATGATTTTATCATTTATGTCTAAAGTTTCACAAAATGTTTTAGATATAAAGTCTTGGTGACTATGTAATTATGTCTTGAAAGTTTTCGAGTCATAATCTGACTAAGTGTGACGAAGTCAGCACTAAGAATGTTCTTGTTTTTGCATAAACGTTTGGCAATACTCAATCTAGAATATGTTTGCTCGCTAGGTAATTTTAGCACAGTTAATTGTCTTGCTTCGTGTCATTGTTTTGAAAGAAAAACTATGGATGGACACGTTGGGCTTAGGTACTAAAAATTTCTGAAATATTGGAACTTGGTCCTAAGATAAAGGACAAAAAGGATTTCATTGTCTCTTGCCTCATGTCATTGTTTTGAAAGATAAACTTTGGGGATATGATGGATTTAGGTTCTGAGATTTTCTGAAAGATGAAACTCGATCCTAATAGTAAAAGACAATGAGTTACTTTGTAGGTTGTTCCAATAAGTTAATTGGAAGTCCTCTTATAACACCACATAAGTGACAATGTTTCGTTACTAAGATATATGTGATTCTTAAGAAATTTATTCCTTGTTGAATTCAGTGGGTGGATGGTGATTCTTGAAGAGATTATTGAATATTCAGAAATAGTTATCAGAAGTTGTGCATGCGGAAGCAATTCCAATTGACAATTCTTTTAGACTAATACCGAGAGTCATTGCAATATGAGCATGACTTCTTGTCAAGAAATAATCACTTAACCAGATAAAGAGCATATGAGTTTCTAGGAAACTTGAGTAAATATGCCAAGACACAGTAATAAGATATGGTGCTATAGTATCCAAACCTTCATGACTTAGAGTCAGCTTAATTAGTAATATCATCAAGTTCGAGTTGAAAGACTTGAAGGAATTCCTGTTGGAATATTTGATCATAAAGCTTGTTTTGTCATAAATGGTTTTATGACAATTTCAAGAGTTGACTACTCAGGATCATATGATCTGTAGCAAAGCTTTGTTTATCTAAAAGGGACTAGTAGATTTGTATGAGATGTTAACAAAGCATATTCCTCTAAGGAAAAATAATCGAGTATGTGTATGATGTACAACTCGAGGGCTTTGTTAAATGAATACAACACTAGTTAGTTAATGAGTATGTTTGTATAAGATGTTAACAAAACAAATTCCTTTGAAGGAAAATTTATCGAGGAAGTGTACAATGTACAGCTCGAGGGTTTTGTTAAATGAATACATAACTAGTCATTAAAAGAATGTCTGTGGTGGCAGACGAATGATGGTATGAAGGTTGGATTAGTTTTGTAATTATGTGAAGTAAAACAAGCAATGTTTAACTTCATAGAAAATTGCAAAGTTCTTAAAAGTTAGTGGGAGCTACTTTATGGTATTCAATTAATTTTGGAAACCATTAAAATACTTCATTTGATAGAAAATGAGTGTCATTGAAAAGTTGGTCAATGAAACATAAGGAGCAAGGAATTAGTATCATGACAGGATGTATCCTGATAATGATTTAATATCTTGCTGCAAGAATGCACACAAAGTATTTTGAATGAAAATTCGAAACATGAGAGAACTAGGTTCTCATAAAGAAGAAGGAACTTTATATGACAGAACCATGATAGTATATCGGTGGTGAGCATGATCAAATGATTCTTTCTGTTGACGGTCAAATTTGGCTCATTGTCGGAGTTTCGGTCCTGGGATGCAAATGTATCGAAGCGGAAGAATGGACTGAAACGGTGCCACGGCAACTCGGCAGCATCGGGTGCACGGGCAAGCCACGGTAGAGAAAATTGGTGGAGTGGTTGTCATGGTAGCGGCGAGCGCATGGCGGAGAACCTCGTTCCTTCATCTTCGCAGTAGAGAAATCAAGGAAAACGCTGCCGCGGCAGCGGCTAACGGCAGCGGGTGCGCGGCAAGGACCCGGATCGGAATCGCGACATGAGAATGGGCAAGAACGTTGTCGTGGCAGCTCGATAGCAAGGAGAGCGACGAAGAAGAAGGCGCGGCGGCAATGCGGTGTAGCAGGGCAGCGGTGCGGTGCGCCAAAATGACTCAAAGATAATTGCATGATATCACCGTGAAGATGACCTCGTATGAAAAAGTGCTTAACACGGAAGTTGTGCATATTGATTTTGGAGTCATCTTCATCCGAGGTCGTATGCAACTTGTGGAGCCAAAATACTGTGGTCACATTATCCTAGACATGCTCTGTCCTCGGGCGCGAGACAGGGGCGCTGGCAGGTCGCCCTACCATAGACACTGTCTGCACTCGGGTGCGAGCAACCCGGAAAGGCTAAAAAGGAATCAAATTGCTTCCGACTGAATTTAAAAGGCCCAGATGAAGTCAAATGGAAAAACGTATAAAACGAAAGTTCTTCGTTTTTCCGAGACGAACAACTTATCTGTTGACAATATTTCCATCCGGAGTTGTTTGCCATCTCAAAGATGGCCCGCAATGTGCAGACCGAACGTTTTTGGAAAGTTCGGTCCAACCTATCCGAATTGGAGCCAAATTAGGGTTTTGGACGTAAATGCAAACCCTTTCCTTGCGCGGGAAGTCCAGCCGCCTCTTATATACATGAGGGGTGACGGACGATTGATCCAACACCAATCGAACAAACACATCTACTACTTTTTCGTGTTCATCTACTTTTATCCCTCTCACCTTGTATCCTTCTTCTCGTTTTTCGTCGTTCTTCAAGATTGGAGGCTACGAATCCACGAGGCTCTAGGGGCGGTCAGGCCGACCTAGGGCAGCACATAGCCGCCGCGAGCCCTGACGGGGTCCCTCCCGGGCGAGCGGGGTTTCGGGTCTACAAAAGCGCCCACCGGATTGTCTTGCGTATCGCGCTTCCGGCGAGCCTCCCGCGGAGTGAGTTGCGGAGGATCTCCCTCGACGCCGCAGGTACACGTGACATGTTCGTGTGTCAACACTTTCATTTTATCATCATGGGAATTTTCTGAATAATGCATTCTTGGATTTAAATATCAAGTGATAAAGGTAATTATGTAGAGTATTCTCTAAATGGTGTTTTGAAGAAGTATCTTCAAAAGAGATTAACTTGCAATGTAAGAATTACATTGGAAAAGAGTTATGAGATAAGCATAAAAGATAAACCAAGGATAAAACATGATCTTATGATTTTGTGAAATAGCAAGGGTTAGGATGCTTAATTAATTTTGAGCATAGAGTTACGTAACACTACAACAAGTTGCATTAACAGTGGGAGCTTAAAAGTTTCCAAAAGGGGTTGTCGGTTCATTGGATGAACTAGGTGTGGTTTTTTTTTTCAAAAGAGACAGCAATGTTGTGAAAACAGCAAAACTGTTTTCTTAGTTAGAGTACCAAGGTTTCACCTTGAATAACCTGGACTACATGTGATCGTATGATCAAGGAGATTATGATAGGAAAGAGTTTTCTGCATAATTTATAAAGTTCACACAGCCCCGGAAGGGTCTGATGACAAATGTCTACCACAGGAAAGGAAGCATGAGAAACTATCTGTTTCACCCAGATGTTGTGTCTTATGCAAAATAGTAAATTGCCTATTGTGCAAGTGGGAGACTGTTGGATGTATGCCCAAAATGCAATAAAGTTTAACATCTGATTCATAATTATGCTTCATGATTCTATGCTATAACTGCGGTGACTCCTGAATATGTGATTCAGACGAAAACTCATTCGCACGTGTAGAGACATGAACAGAATAAAGTATACCCTAGTCTTGCCTTTTAGACTAATTCGTTGTTTGCTTGAGACCAAGTTTTCCTGGTCTGGGACATTGTTTATGTCAGCATCAATGAGTGGCATATTGTTGGTGGAAACAATATGGCTGGGTAGACCCAATCGTTGATATGCTAAGAAGATTCCAAAGTGTCTTTTTGTCCTTAGTGCAATCTCGCAGATGGTTATTATATGACATGTCCATTGACCATGCGGTTATTAGGGTTGTGCATATTGGAAGAGTTACTTTGGTACTGTCAACCATCACGGCCGTAACTGGGTGATCATAACGGCAGTCACTGGGTGATTTCGAAGGTGTGCATATATCCTAATGTTCCAAGATGGGAAATTACTCCTCTGTCAAAAGAGAGATACTTCTAGGCCCACTCGGTATGTATGATTTCCAATATGTTCTGCAGACAATGCACGATGAAGTTACATCGTGTGGGATATCGGATTACGGGAACGAGAAAAGGAAACTTACCGGTAACGAGATAGACAGAGATATAGTGAATCAGGGATTGATTCATGGAAATATCTGGAATACTTTATCTCGGGTAAGTTCAGTATCGTGAGTAATGGGAATGACGAATTCATAATCAACGGGCTCAACAGAGTGTCATTCACATAACGGTAGCAGTTATTCAGGTAGCCCATGTACCTGACCCTGGCCGGTGATTAGATGGAAACATCTAGTTATAGCTACACGTTATCGAACCTGCAGGGTAACACACTTAAGTCAGTTCTAGTTTGTTGTGTATATGGTTGGTCTGGATACCGAGAGAGTATCACCGGAATGGTTTCTGCGTGGTAGATAATATCTTTATCAGAGAGTTTGGATTATGCAGACACTAGGTGTCTCGGAGTCATAGAAATAGTTTCTATCACTAGTCGGATTTATTCCGAGGGTTTATATAAGAAGGAAATATTTATCCGGAGTATTTTGTCTGCGGACACTGGGTGTCTCGGATCATATAAAAGTGTTTTATATGATAAGTAATTAATTCGGGGAATATTCTGTAAAAGGAAATATTCAAATAAGAATTAATTAGACAAAATATTAATTAAATATTAAATTATTAAATAATTATTGGAAAATTATTAAATAAATTGGAGCCACCGAAGGGGGCTGCCAAGTGGGCCCATGGGCCCACTAGGCAGCCACACCCCACAGGGGGCGGGTGGGCCAAGCGCACCAAGGGGGCAAGTTTCCCCCCTTGATCAAACCCTAGTTAGACCTTGGGGCCCATAGGGAGAGGCGGTTTGGGGGGGGGGGGGGGCTTTTGGACAAGGACTCCTCCCCCCCCCCCCAAACCGAATTGGGAGGGGAGTTGGAGTCCAACTCCAACTCTCCCCTATGGGATGGCACCAAGGAAAGGGGGGAGGAGTTGGAGTCCAACTCCAACTCCCCTAGGGCCGACGGTGGAAGGCAAGGGCTTGCCCCTTGCCCAAGCCTCCCTACCCTTTGGCCACCGATATAAACACCCCAACCCCATGGGTTGAGCCACACAAGTTTAGATCTCTTTAGTTGGATTAGTGGGAACCTATAAATATTTAGTGGGATCCTCCCGATTAGATCTAGATCTAAATATCTAATCTCTCTCTCCCTCCTTCTTATGTGTCGAGATCTCCACCTTCATATACTCCAGCGGTGAGTGCTTCAAGCATGGACGGCGAAGCCCTGCTGAACTAGTTCCGATGTATGCGTGCGAAACTCAGAGGGTGATCCGTTAAGAAACGGTTGACCCTAGCTCACTCTGGTGGATCAAGGCGAGACGCAAGGAGTCTACGATATTCTCTCGGCTAGGCTTAGCCGAGGGAGTTCTTCCACAAGCTTCATCAACGTCGTCATCGACATCTCTTCCGCTTCAAACGGTGTAGGTAACGATTTACAGTTGGATCAAATATGCATGTCTTGTTACTTGTATCTTCATAGTAGATCTTGGATGTTGCGTAGTAGTGGCGAAATTTTTGTTTTCCATACACGCAACCCAATAGTATGGGGAGCAATCTGCAAGTCTACACCAAGCGGAACATGTGTTAGCAAGCACGATCAAGAAAGGTGTTCCAACTTGAGGGAGTTAAGATCATCATCATCTAGCTCAAGTAGAATGCACAGGGCAAAGGTACGATCTGATAAGTTTTATATTGTGCCGGTCTTATGATTTTGGGAGACCATATTATAGTATCGATAGTCGTACTATGAAGAGGGGCTCTTGAGTGAGTAACTTGATCGCATATTTGTGGAGAGCTCAAACTTTTGCATACTTGGCATATCATCTTCTTGGTTCGTATTTGTCTCTTCTTCGTGTTGGGTTTTGGTGATTTTCGTGATCTTCATGAAAGCCTAAGTTCTTCAAAAAAAGACTTCGTATGAAAAACCTTTTGCGCTTTCAGTGTTGGAAATATTAGCGGTTCGTCTTTGAGAAAGGTTCCACACCTTCCCATGCATGGCATCCTCTCCATATAGATGATCCTTAATATTTCCAACAAAATTGGATTCACCTGCTTTGGAGTTCGTATGAGAATGTTTTTGCGGTTTTCATATTGCTTTTTTGTCAGTCTGCAAAACCGGATTATCCGGGTTTTGGGGGGCCGGATAATCCGGCCCTCGAAAGCTTCCTATGGATTCTCACCAAGGAAAGAAACACGACCAATTGCGCGACTCTCTGGAGTCCCCCGGATATTTGGCCGGATATTTTGCAGAAACCGGATATTTCGGCCCTCACTTAGACCGGATATTCGGGCTTCTGGCCCCCAGTTTCCTGCAACGGCTAGATTTTGGGAGGGGCTATAAATACCCCTCCCCTTCTTCAACCTTGACATAGCTCGTTTTCCCCTCTCTCTCCTGTCATTGTTGGCCTTGGAAAGCTTGCCCCTCTCTCAATCCCTCCCATGATTCTTGCATATCTTTGAGGGAAAAGTACACTAGTAGAAAACAGGCCTTTCGTCCACTCCCATTTGTCACGGTTGCGTTTCAAACCGCGACTAAAGGGTCATTTGTCCCGGTTCGAGGCGGCCAGGGCGTCTGCGGGCTTTAGTCCCGGTTCGGTAGGGACTTTTAGTCCCGGTTCGTGGCTGGAACCGGAACTAAAGATGCGAGCCCCTTTTAGTCCCGGTTGGTGTCTCAAACCGGGACTAAAAGGTCTATCTTTAGTCCCGGTTTGAATTACCAACCGGGACTAAATAGAATTCCCGAAATTCCCGTGCATGGCGTCGCCGCTGCCACCCACATGCACCTCTTTCTATGCATTCAATGCCCTGCATGCATGCACGACTCGGCCAGGAAAATGTTTGGACTTGTCAACTACTACTAATTTAACCAAATCAACGGAACTACTAATCAGTATTTATTTATGAAACCGGATTAGTAGCACTAATTATTAAATGTGACAAAATCATGACTTTATGAAAGTTGACTGAAAATTATGAAACATAATTGAGAACATGTGGAAAAATAATGAAATTGTAAAATTTTGAAACATGACTGAAAATGTGACGCCGGGGGGCGCCGGGGGCCGAAAGCCCCAGTTGGTCCACTTCCTCGCGGCGCGTCGGTTAGCGCCGATCGTGCGCCGCTCCTTCTTGGCCGCCTCCATGATGTCAAATTCGAAAAGAGTCAAAATTCAGATTTTTAATTTTTTTTAAAAAAAATTCAAAAAATAAAAATGATGTCATATTTGGATTCCTCATATTTTTCTGATAATAATGGATATATTATTTGTCGATTTTCGATTTACCGATTTAAAGATATGAATTATGCCATATTAAATGAATAAATGCCAAAAAAGTAATAAAATATTATTATTACTTATTTTATTTTCATTGTAATTCAAATACTATTATTACTTATTCATTATTGTTTACTTAAATAATTATTTGTGGTTCCAAAAAATAAAGATGTGTGACACAATGGTATAAGAGTTAATAGAATTGATATGGTAGTATTGACAACAAGGAACAATAACATTCGCGGGACCACAGCAGGAAGGAACAAAGAAGTTAAGCGTGCTGAGGGTGGAGTAGTGTGAGGATGGGTGACCGACCGGAAGTTTGACCAAGACTGGCATTTGACCATAGATTAAATGCAATTAGTGCTAAAAAATGTCCAAGTGAGAGATGGTTGAGTCAAACATTCGAAAATAAAAACAAGTCAAAAGAATTGAAAAAAAAAATCAAAATTTTTTCCTGCCCGAGCCGGGTGGTCGGGTGCAGACCCTTTAGTCCCAGTTTGTGAGCAAACCGGGACTAAAGGGGTAGACCTTTTGTCCCGCCCCTAGTGTCCCGGTTTGAAAACCGAGACTAAAGGGCTTCCCAAACCGGGACAACATGCATGTTCTCCACTAGTGGTAAGAGGAGATCTAGATCTATATTTTCACCAATCCATCTCTCCTCTAAGTGAGGGGAACCCTTTGGATCGAGATCTTAGAGTTATATTTGTTGAGTTCTTCTTTGTTCTTCCTTTCTTATTCCCTATAAGCATTTGTTGTTTTGTTGGAAATTGAGAGTGAAGGATTTGAGCACTTGTTCTCTTGCCATTGCATTGTTGCCCCGGTTTGTGCTCGCCAGAAGGATTTGTGGAAGGGAAAGTTTCTGAACTTGTTACTCTTGGGTCATTGGACCCTAGACGACTTTGTGGTGATTTGGGAGCGTCCAATTCAGTTGTGGATGCGTGCCCCAAGCTTGTTGTAAAGGCCCGGTTTCTGCCTTGAAGATTACCGGTAGTGGAAGGTGAACCAATCCTTTGTGGTGCGGTTCATCGGAGAATAGGGTGAGACCTTTGTGGCGTTGAGTAAGACTGCTGTGGTGAAGCTCACACCCCTCCAACGAGACGTACTCCCTTCAAAAAGAGGAACTCAGGAGTACATAATTGTCTCTGTGTGCCTCGGTTATTTCTATACCCCGAGCTATTTACTTCTTGCACTTTACATTGTGATAGTCTTCGTGCTTGAAGTTTTTTATCTTGCTATCACCTTGTTACTTGTCTTGCTTAGCATAAGTTGTTGTTCCACATAGTTGAGTCTAATATATTTAGGTTGTGTGCTTGATAAATTAAACACTAGTTTATTTCCGCATTTGTCAAGTCTAAACCGGAATAGTTTTAATCGCCTATTCAGCCCCCCCCCCCCTAGGCGACATCATTGTCCTTTCAATTTTGACATTGGAGCATTGTCCTCGGCAAGTCTAGTGACTACCGGAGATCGCTGAAACACATTGATATGATTATGAGATCCCATGATGCAAAAAAAGAGTCCAAATCCAGAGATCATGAGATGCCACTGCTTCAAGTATGATTATGTGCACTCTCCTACATGTCCTTAGTACTGCCCCTGCCAAGCAAAAGGATTGTTCTTCCAGTCCCAATGCATGCAATTTATGCACCCAAGCGTTTCACAAAATCCTCTACTCTCGTTGATTGACAACAGACTGGCAGTGTCTGCAAGAGTTGGTTCCCTCAAATATTCCGGGCCAAACACCTGAACCAAAACTTTCCACAACAGATACATGGACTCTAGGAAAGTGGACTTATCAACGAGATCACCTGCTACTCCATATGCAAGCATCCAGATAGCTGCAGTGTATTTCTGGTAAGAAGAGAAGCCATACTTACTAGTGGCATCCGGCTTTGCCTTGAAGTAATCGTCATACAACCTCACCCCTTAAGAAATACGCATGAACACATGCTTTGCTATCCGAATACAGTGGAAAAAACGGGTGCATGATATGTTGGCTTGATCGAATGGAAGTAATCCTCCAAAGACTCACGTCAGTTGGTAATGGCAGTTTTCCCGGTCACAGTCCAACGCCGGCGCACGCCCAATAACCGACCTACATGCCGTGGAAGGCCACTCTCGTTGAAGTGGATGAGAGTTGCCGTGGCCACAGATGTCGGTATCATCGTCGGATTACTCATCCGAAGTATCGATGAAACTAGAGTAGAACTCGTCCCCACTATCCATGTAAACGATAATCGACAATGAATACATGCAGGGAGCAATCTACCGGTCTTTGCAAACAAACAAAAAGAAGGTCCCCATACCTGTCCGAGATAGGCAATCCGTCGAACGGCTTGGCAGCATCAGAGTTCGCCGGCGAGGGCGAGCCAACGGTGGCGACAATTGAGTTGTCCCGGCGAGAAGGTTGATGTCCCGGCCTTCCCGCAGCTTCGGCGTGGGAGGCAATGCGGTAGTATAGCCTCGGCCACGGCGAAGGATAGGAGGACGGCTGCGGGCCGAGAGCTTCTCCGAGACCAGCAAAAGTGTCCTATAGTGGGCCGGTCAACAGATCCGGGGTGCCAAGGTGGAGGCTAGCTACGGTCGCAGCGGGTCCAGAGGGGACGGCAGCGACAATGGACCAGGCGGCGGCACTGGCGAGGAGGAGGGGGCCGCTCGGGATTAAAAGAGCGATGGGAGGTGGGGGTTTATGTGGTTGTCGTCCGGGCCAGGACCGGATAAGTGAGGACAAAGTGCGGATGTGTACACTATCCGTTTCGCCCCAAATGCGGACCAAACTTGTGCCAGGTTTGGGGCAAAACCAACATGCCCGCCCTTGCCGATCTGTTTGCGGTGGGCCGTTGGAGCATGCCCTCTGTTAGCGCGGACATAGACGGACGAACTGTGTGGGGTTTGCGGAGTGCCGTTGGAGATGCGCTAACTCTATGAGAAACGCTGAAACATACGAAAAAAAATCTAACTATTAGGTTTAATCCTTAAAAAATCACCGTACGTGAGGTGATTATAACGAGTACAATCAGATCTGTTTCAGGATTTTCATCACCAAACCGGACTTTTGAGCCACCAACTTCAGCAAGAGTAGGACACAAAATCGTGTCAACATTTCCGAATCAGAAATTTTGTCTTTTCATCAGGAGTGCATTTTAGTCACTGAATTCAAATCTACGTTCATCAGTTGTTCAGCTATCGACACGACACCTCGCTAACCCGATACCCCGTCTGGAAATACCATAGCATCCTCATGGCACCGTATTTGATCTAGCAACAACATGCATGACTCGACACATCCACCGGAGTCACCGTGTGTAGCACATGTTGGTAGTCTACAAAAATTTCAAACCAAAATAGTTTGTATTTCAATTTTTTGAATTTGCACTGTTCAGTACCTTATAATCAGAAAGTTCCCATTTTTACACAGCACAAAATACATAACATTTCGGAATTGTTTTTTGCACAATGGTAGAAATAATCATTATCTACATCTTCAATTTTTTAATTTTTTGAAACTTAAAAATATGGTTTTTAAAGGCCCCCATGGAGCCCGCGCTTTAAAAACGCTGCACTCACTATTTACCCCCATCTGACATTTTCCTCTCTTTTTTCAATTATATATATATAATATATCTTTCCTGATTTTTTTTGAAAAAACGGAACAGCCCAAACGGGCCTCCTGGGCCCATACCATGCGGGGCGGGCACGAAACTTGTCAGGCCAGGTTTTTTTGCGAATAAGGCACGTGGGCTAGCCTGGCCCGGCACTGAGTTCTTCGGGCCAGGCCGTGCCGTGCCTGGCAATGTGTTCGCCTGTGTCGGGCCGGGATGAAGGCCACCATTACTTAGCCTGCGGTCTACGGTCCACGCAGGTACACAGTACAGAGTGATTCTCAAAAAGGAAAAAAAAGTACAGTGCAGAGTTCTCTTCTCAGGAGCCGTGCTGTTCCGGTCAATCTGATCGAGTTTCTCCTCCCAATTTTTTTTTTTTTTTGAAGTAAGTTTCTCCTCCCAAATTCGCAACCCATTCATCTCGCCCGCAACCCATCCATGGCGACTCTCACCATGCAGCCGATCGATCCCGTCCTGACCGCCCAGGAAGACTCGAG
The DNA here is from genome assembly GCA_947311845.1 of Poa pratensis. Classification (NCBI taxonomy): domain Eukaryota; kingdom Viridiplantae; phylum Streptophyta; class Magnoliopsida; order Poales; family Poaceae; genus Poa; species Poa pratensis. The sequence continues at coordinate 76,144,685 of CAMZMU010000040.1, read as the reverse complement.
GCAAGTGGTATCTTTGCTCGTTTGTTTCCCCCCTATAAATTTGAGACCGAAGAAGGTAATGGAGAGTTAGAATTCGAGGGTTTCGTTGTGATTTTTTTATATGCTTTTGATACAGCAAAGGGAATAAGCTTGCGGAGGATGGTGGCGATCTGGGTGACATCGACGCCGGGTAAGCGCTTCTGTACGTGCCGTGTAATTGCTGATTAGCGCGTGGATTTGTTCACATAGTTCATGTTCTGGGCAGATGGGTCTTCCTTGGGAAATCTGATATCGTCCCGGCGGATTTGGCCGCTGCTGCTGCTGTCCGCGGCGGCCTCCGCTCGTCTTCGGGGATTCCTACCTGGTACGAGTCAGGGAATTAGTTGAGTCGCGTGCGAGTTTGTGCGCTCGTATGAAGTATGTGACCAAGTCTATTTGGTTCTCGCAGGGCGCGTTGGGTACTCGGAGGTGTGGTTTATACAGTGGTGCCGCTCTACAATAGAGTCCGGCATGTTGAAGGTATACATGTGCTGATGTCTTTGCTCGATAACTGCTATTGTCTATCTTCAAACCACCTGTAAAGTATAAACTCATGCATTGTTCACCTGCAAAAGAAGAAAAAATGTTTATATGCGTGTATAATTCAACAACAATTGGTGTGAATTTCATGAATTGCTAGAAAGTAGCAAGTGTTGTGGAGTTCATGAAATGCTACCGAGTAGTAATATTTTGCTACCAAGTAGTTAGAAACTTCAGTGTGCTTCGTATTCGGATAATTTATAGCTTGAGTCTGGTTGTTCTCTCAGAGGAGGCCGTGGGATATGTGGAGACTGTTGTAGAGGTTGTGGAGCATATAGCTGAGGTAACGGAGAAGCTAGCTGCTAGTTTGGCCGACAAATTTCCAGAGGATGGGGCTCTGCAGAAAGCAGCGGAGGAGCTTGAGTACGTTGCTGACATAGTGGATAAGGATGCAGAGAAGGTTGAAACGGTTGCTAAGAAGGTTTGCTCCCATATTCTTGTGTTCTTCTCAATGGTTACATATTTCTAAATTGATATTTCATATATGGTGAACATTACTTAGGAATATTGTATAAGGTTAAAGTAACATCATGCTGTGCTGTATGATCAATTGGTGATGCTAAAGATAAGTGAGTACAAGGCATTTTATTTGTATAGTCTGTAACCTTTGCAAGGGAGTCTTGGTCAAAAAGAAATTTACTCACGTTTTATTTTTTTTTGTAGTCTGTAACCTTTGCAAAGGAGTCTCAGTCAAGCATGCCACAAGTATCCAGAATATATATCTATGAGGCGTTCTTTTGGAGATCATAGAACATTCATGTCATAGCTTTGCAGTTATTGACCATTTCTGCTCATTGGACTGATCGAGTTTTTTACTCACAATAGTTGTTCCTTTATAGAACCAGGGATGATTTCATTATTTCTGGTATTACTCCATGTAGTTTTTTGAGGCATCTAGAAATAGGTTGAGTTCATCACTTTAACAGAGGTTTAGTATGTAGCCTTTTAATGTCACTACACTTCATAGAATAACTGGAGGTAAGTTAATGGACAGAGTTGAAAAGTTACTAGACCTTATTGTTCATTGCCTTGTCTCATTCCTATATGTCTCGTGAAAAACATTCAGTCACTGAAAACTGATGTTTGTTGCGAAGTAATGTGAAAGATAACAAAGTATGAACTATTAACTCATTATGAGTATTTCACTTATGCAGATCGACAACTTCGGCGACAAGATAGACGCTGAAGTAGAGCCTGTTATCGAAGAGCTTGAAAAGGAACTCGACCAATTATAACATCCTGTTGTAGCGCAATTGCACATATTAGACCACCGGTCATGTTGAGGGGAATATGTTCCCCGTTGTATATCTAATTAACCCTTGTATATACTCCCTCCGTTCCAAATTAGATGACTTCCATTTATGCACATGCGGATGTATCTAGACATGTTACAAGTATAGATACATCCACATTTGGACAAATGGAAGTCATCTAATTCGGAATGGAGGAAGTACTATGTATGAGTATGCTGTCATTGAAGGGTTTGTACATATTTGTGCCGTTCTGGATGAATTATGCCAAGATTATAGTTAGGTTGTAAGGCATGTTGATGGTGTGTTGGTTGCTCAAAGGTGATGTACACCAATAGTATTTGTAACATTGGAAGTTAAAATTTCGTACTGGGATAATTTGGAATGTGGAACTTGGTTGTTCAAATAATTTGTGATGTAAAAACTTTGTAGACTGTTTCACAAAGTGGGAAAAAGTGGAATGAAGTGAAATGAATACATTATTGGTATGCTGATTCAGTAATACACCTGTTTCGCTGGCATCCCTGATTTTTCGATTTCATGTAAGAGCTCAGTGTATTGTGTCAATTTGTTCAAACCTGTTTAATCTGGTTTACCGGACGGCCACTTGGCAAGACACCGGCCGTGAGCGTTTTGCCTCGCTTGGGGAGGGGGGATATTTTGCGGTCGAGGATAAACCCCAGCGAGCCCAGCCCATGGTTTGGATATTTCGCCGTCGCCTTCTGTTTAGCCTGCCTCCCAGCAATGGCTCTCCCCCTTGTTCGCCTCCTCCTCCCCGCGTGCCAGCCGCCGCTCCGCCACCCCGAGCACTCCGCTCCACCTCGCCACGGCCACGTCTCCTTTGCTGTCTCCAACGCCGCCCGCTCCTCCGGCCACCGCGCGACGTTCGCTGTGTGTGCTGCTAGCGCCTCGGTCGCCCCGGCGCCGGCGCCGGCGCCTGCGGAGACAGAGGCTGAGCCGGAGGATGAGCAGCCAGAGGGGCCGAAGACACGGCTCATCGCGATGAACATCCCTTGGGACTTCACGCCCGACGACATGCGCGCGCTCTTCGAGAAGCAAGGCACCGTCGTCGACGTGGAGGTAACCGTTCGTTCCCGTTGCCTTAGCCGCTTGAAGGGAAAGGAACCACCGCGAATTGCCAGCAGCTGCAATCCGTCAGGATAGTGAGTTTACACGAATTGAGAAATTTCAGTATCAAAGTAGCAGTAATCTCTAGTTACTAAGACGTTGTCGTTATGGTTCAGCTATACTGCCATTACCAGCCTGCTCCCTTCTTGGGGAGAATGTACTGAACAAAAACACAGTGTATACTGTGTAGTGGTGTCAAGTTACTGAACCCTTTTTACCATTGCTGTACCATAGAAAAGGAAATATACAGCACACATAGTGTAGGAAACTAGCATTTCGCATATCCAGCCCCATTATTCTGGAACTGTATCTGAACAGGAAAGATATTGAATCTTAACAATTGGTATAGCCAGTCCTAGGCGTTGAATCTTAAGTAAGCTTGATTTGGTCTACATGATTTTGGTTTCGTGCATAACCACAAAGCATTCTGGATATGACAGTTCTTCCAACGCTGATTCAAGCTGTATCTCTAGTGCTATACCCCTTCCATAGGAAAAAGATTGCATCCTGCATGGCATCCATTTTCTGTATTGTTCCCTTGACCATATTATGAAGATGTGTCTAGCATTGGATATATTTGAGGCAAATTGGTATATGTACTTATTCCGTGTTTCATATTTAGAAATATGGAGGAGTTTGACATAAAATGCATTGCAAAAGGGATTCATTTATTGATTAATTATTTATGAAAGAATATACTCGTTAGTGATTGCTTTTGTTGGGCGATTTTGTAGCTTTCGATGTACAGTTCCAAAAAGAACAGAGGATTGGCATTTATAACCATGGGTTCAGAAGAGGAGGCTCTTTCAGCAATCAACAATCTCAATATGTCTGTAAGTGCAAGCTTGGTACTGAAAGAATGTCATTCTTCTTTTCAGAGATAACCTGCTTAAATCATCATGATTGTCCTTTTCCTAGAATACCTAACTATTGATCTTTGTATATATCCTGATCTACCTATTTGTTTTTTAGACCTTGAATGACAGAACAATTAAAGTGGACTTCGCAAAACCTAAAAAGAAGCAACCTATTGTGCCATCAGCTCCCGTGGGAAAAAATGTTGTCTTTGTGGGAAATTTAACATGGAAAGTGAGATCCCGTCATCTCCGGGAGTTATTTGCCTCAACCCCAGGTGTCCAATCAGTTGAAGTTATCTTTCAAACTACCACACCAAGGCGATCTGCCGGTTATGCATTTGTTTCCTTTTTGTCGAAAGAGGAGGCAGAGGCTGCTATTTCTACTTTCAATGGCCAGGTAAATATTCTGACATGTTGTATCTAAAACATTATAAGGATGTTACTTGTTTGGTGTTCAAATTCGAGCGCATGCAAATGTGCTAGTGCAAGGAAAATGCTCAAACAACACACACGCGCACGCATGCACAATATTGGAGGCCCCATCTGTACACTTACTAAATGTGGCCACACACTGCCCCACTGAAAGCTCACGTCCGTATGTACTCCAAATAAACACGGCATACCCAGTCTATCTTGAGAATTGCAGCTGAGTGGGTGTAAACGAACAACCTCGCTACCACCACTAGGCCACAGGGCCATCCGTTTATGGTGTATATCTGACCTATTAATCTTATCATAGGAATTGATGGGACGATCCATTAACGTGGTGTTCAAAGAAGACGCTGCCAGTGCCAAAAAGAACAGATCTTCTGCTTCAGAGGAAGAAAATTTGGAGGTAGAATCATATGGGGAGAGTGATATCTAAGAATGGATTGGTCTGAGAACCACGGAAAGAAGTTTAATGAGTTCATCTGAAGGACTATAATGCTCTTTTGCAGTAATAACTCTTTCTCAATCCTTGATCAGTTTTTGACTTTTTGTACACTTTTAGTTACCAAAGGAGGAAACTATATATATCTGAGAATTTAAACGACATCCTTTCTTCTATTTGCCAATGCTATTAACATGTATGTTCATTTTAATTTAAAACACTATAATTTCTACAAAAATGATCAGTATAGCTTATGGTACTGCTTTGGTTGCCAAACACATTTTCATACCATAAGCAAACTGCCTTCATTTCATATTTTTTCTATAGTTTTCCTTCTGACATGTTGAGCTTTGCTCTTGCATCATTTTGACCATTAAATGTACTAGGTATTCATACAGAACTAGTTTTTATGATTGTTGATATGATCCAATGGACGTTTAAAACATGCTGCAAGTAGTTATGGCAGCATATCTTAGTTATGATTGTTTGTGCCTCCTGCTCATTTTACATTTCTTCTTTTCACAGGATTACCCAGCAACTCTTGAGTTTTCAAATGCTGATTTTTGTAAGTTCTCCACTTGATCTGGATGACATTTGAAGGTTAGCTTGATTCTAGGAGTGCATAAAGTCTGTGAGCTGTCGACATCTGAGTTAATTAATTGTAGAATATAATGAATTTGAGCGCAACCTGCTGCAGATTGACTATATTTATTGTCCTTCTGCAATGAAATATGTTTTGACGTGTAGCACTTCTTGGGGTCTTTTAATGGATAAAAATGAGCACTTCCTCAGTCACCACCCGCTAAGTTATTGTGCATCCGAACTTCGAAATTGCAACCAGGTCGAAGGTACAGTAGTTGGTACAACTTGAATCTCCTTGTTGAGCTCTGAGCCGTTAAATAAAACTTGTCTGAACATGCTGAATGCACTAGTTACTAGCATGTATTATTATTTTTCTCGTCTTACGTTTGAGAAAGGTCATTGGTATCGGCTTCTTTCTTTAAGAATGAAACTGTGTGGTCTTCCATCCACATCTGTCTGTTTGAGTTGACATATCAGTACCAGTTATGTTTTAGAAGCTGCGAACTGTGCTGATCATAATCGTGATGTGGATATCCTGGTTAACCCGACATGCAATCTAAGGATAGATGAAGCCTCTTTTCACCTTTCCTTTTTTTTTCTTTTTTGACCAAGCCTTTTCTTTTCTCTGCTCAAACCATATCTGTTGTTAGACACGCATCGCCCGCAATTAACGTCTCGTGGCATCCAACGTTGAGCGACAAAACGCATGACAGATGAAAAGGCCGCGCAGAAACGTACACGGAATGGATACGTTTCGAACAAAGTCTTTGGCTAATCGCTTGTTTAACCGTCCCTGCGAAGATTCCTCCGTCGCGTTCACTTGTCATTTGTCAATAGCAACTTGCCACCGTGATTCGCACCTGCTGTGCGTCGCGCACTTGTCAGATACTAATTTATGTTGGAAAATACCCTGGCCAGCCCTTGCAAAGCACGATGCTTTGCTCGACGGGGAAGCAAAGATAGTTTTCTTACAAGTATACCCCTCTGTGATTCGCGTTTGTCAAAAATACCCATCTAAATGCAATTGTCAAAAGTCCACGTCGGGTAACTTTTTTTTTTGACGAAAAGGCAGCCTGGCCTGCTTTTCTATTTATTAGATAGAAGGTACAAAACGTACAAAGGTAAAACTAGAAAAGAAAAAACGAGAAAAAAAACTACGGAGTCACCGAGACGATAGAAGCATTATGCCAGGTAACTAGCGAGGCGACACGTGACACTTGTTGCCAAATGAAACGATAGAAGCATTATGGAATGGCAGAAAGTGACTTTCGAGGGCTTCGAGTGCAATCGAGATTGTCTGACTTGGGAATTACTAACTTTGGATGATTGGGAGTCAGACAAACCCTGTGTCACTGGTTCAATTGGCACAAAATCATCTTCTGTCACCTCAGTTTGTGAAAATTCACGTTCTCGTCGTTCCAGTCGACGGAAAGACATGTGTCGCCTCTCATACTTCCCGCCAGGGTGTTTTTCACAATTGCATTTAAAGGGATTTTCTTTGACAAATGCGAAGCCTAGAGGGGTATATCTGCTAAAAATTCCGCAAAGATACAGAGACCATCGGGAACAGGGAACCGACGAGACGTTGGCTTTTTGCCCTTGAACGGTGTGGGCCGAAAGCACGTCAGGTTACAGAAGAAACGCGCCACGCCAGTCATCGGCTCCTCGTCGCGACCTTGCCGGTTCTTCCGCGCCGAGCCGGATAACCTCACCAGCAAGCCTCACGCGAAATTGGCGGCAACCTCCTCCTACCCCGGTTCCTTCCGTGCGGAAGCCTCTCCGATTCTTTCCGCCCACGCTTCAAGGCTTCAAGCAACCGATCCCCTCACACGTCTCCAGTCCGCACCAACCCCCCGCGCCCCACCAGACGCAACCGCACCACCGCGCTTGCTTCAGTTGGGGAGAGCTGCACACGGGCAACGAGAAGCGGCGCGCGGGCGCTGGCGGCGGGATCGGCGAATAGAGGCGTATCCGGCGGCGGTGGCCTGGAACGGCAGCACGCGTACGAGCGGGGGATGCTGCTGATGGCCGCACCGGGCGCCGCCGATCTGCACCAGAAGAGGCGGCGAGGACGGCCCTTGTCCGCCGATCTGCTCCAGAACTGCGACCTGCCCCCTCCGGCCAAGCTCTTCGTCGGCCCGTTCCCCACTCTGCAGAGGTAAGATAAGACACCCGTGTTCTTTAGTTTTTTCCTCTCACGCGCGCGTCCGCCGTGGCGGCGAGCTCGCGGAAGCGCATTGCTTGCTCACATGTCGTGCGTGGCTTCTCTTTTTTGTCGCGACGATCGAAAGGCTGGAGAGCGCGGCGGGGACGGACCAGAAGGGCGACGGCGGCGGCGGCGGTCACGACAGCCTGCTGCGGGCGCTGCGGCAGTCGCAGTCGCGGGCAAGGGAGGCGGAGCAGAAGCTGGCCGCGGCGGGCGCCAGCAATGGGGGTCTCGCGGCGCTGCTCGTGCGCGACTCGGTCGCGCTGTCGGCGCACCGCCGGTGGGTGATGATGCTCGAGGCCGAGAACTCCGTGCTCAGAGCAGGACGAGGGGGACCCGCCGGCGCGGATCCCGGAGAGGATGATTACGGCGCGGGGAGCTTCTGCTCCGCGTGGTGGGTCGCCCTCGCTGTGTGCGTCGGCATTGCCGGCGTCGGCCTCGCCCTCGGCAACCTCCTGCTCTGACTGAAATTAACCACCCTTTAATTAGATTTTTGATGTTATTACGCGTCGGAACGAAGCCTATAATTCCACCGGACAATCCTGTGCTCCAGCACTAAGTTTACAGTGCGTGTGAAAATTTGGCTCAGGCATCAGCAGCACTGTCCTAAGTATCTATCAGCTTGATACTCTTAATTTGTCATTCTCACCAAATGATGACAGAACAAACAATACATTTAAGGAATTTTTCAGCGCACATGTTTCTTATTCATGATTCTGGATCACAACATACAAGTCGGAAGGAAAAGCTTTGCAATCCATAAAAAATTCTAGAACTAAACAACCTTGTAGATTAATTTTATTGTTTTATAAGATCAAAGTTTGCAAGATGCACATCCAGTTCGGTGAGTTCTTGGGATACTGGCCAAACCAAACATCATTGTTTCTAGAATCTCTCCAGAACTGCTATTGATTTTGATCGACTCCACGCTTTCCGCAACTCCAATCTATCATATGTTGTCGTTGGATCTCTGAAAGTGCATGTGTTGCCCCATGCGTGGTTTTGGTAATTAATGACAATCTTTATGGACTAATGTTTACATTGAGATATACTTGTAGATCTTGTCCATAGGAAAAGATTGGAGTTCATGTGTTGTACTCTAGAAGATTACAAGATGACCAATGCTCTATTCAAGGGTTTATACGAAGAATGGTCATGTGAAGAGTTGAGCTTATTGCAAGCATGACTTGGAAAGAAGATTGAGTGAACTTCATGTTATCTCCAAGCCATCATATATATCAAGATAAGAAGATGAAGTAGAAGTGGATTCATGAAGACGAAGATGAGCAAGGCTCTCCCATCATGGTGTATGGGGAGTATTTGGAGAAGTCTTCATCAAACATGTGCTAGCAAGCACAATCAAGAAAGGTGTTCCAACTTGAGGGAGACAAGATCGTCATCATCTAGCTCAAGTGGAATGTGCAAGGCAAATGTATGATCTTGATATGGTTTCTATTTTACCAGTCTCGTGGTGTTAGTGGGAGACCGGGTTATAGGATAGACGGTGTACTATCAAGAGGGGCTCTCAAGTGAGTAACTTGATCGCATCTTTATGGAGAGCTCAAACCTTTGCATATTTGGCATATCATCTTTCTTGGTTCTTATTTGGTTTTTATCCATGTGAGAATTTAGAGCTTGTGCTCATCTCCATACCAAGCTCTAGTTCATCAAAAACGGATTTCATTTGGATATATCTTGGGGTGTTTTTTATGTTGTAGGTTTTACCGGTTCATCTCTTGTAGAGAGGTCAAACTCTCCTCTTGTGTTATCCTCCTCACATGATGGACTATGATGTGTATATGCATGATCTTGTAGTGCTTGTGATTATCTTCGGAGCAAGCCCAAGATCATTGAAAACGGAGTCCGGATGGAAAACTTGTTGCGTTCTCGGTGTTGGAAATATTACCGGTCCTCCTCGAGATAAGGTCCACACCTCCCATGTGTGATATCTCCTCTATATTTTGTAGGAAAGCTCTTGTCGCTACCTTTCCAACCTCGTTGGTTTCATCTCGTTTGGAGCTTCCTCGCAAAAGTTATTGCATTTCAGGTTTTGCAGTTTGTCTGGCCTGGCCGGAGTTTCCGGCCTGAGGGTGCTCAGGGGCCGGAGTCTCCGGCCCACCGAGTTTTGAAGCCTCGCGGCGGCAGTCGCTGCATCGAGGCCGGAGTAGGTCCGGAGTTTTCGGACCGGCTGGAGTTTCCGCCCTCAGTGGCCGAAGTTTCCGGCCCATCTGGATTTGCTGAGAAGAGAGCAACGCGGCGGCAGTCGCTGTTTTGAGGCCGGAGTGACCCCGGAGTTACCCCGGAGTTTTCGGATGAAGGCCGGAGTTTCCGCCCCCAGTCAGTCCGGAGTTTCCGCCCAGGCCGGAGTTTCCGTCCTCCCAGACCGGAAACTCCGGACTAAGTGGACTGCAACGGCTCTTTTTCTGGGAGGGTTATAAATACCCCTCCACCTTCCTCCAGCCACTCAGCTCTTCCAAGCACGTTTTTTCCCCTCTCTCTCCTCCATTGTTGACCTTGGAAAGTTTGCCCCTTGATGTCTACGCACGCTTCTATTCTTGTAGACAGTGTTGGGCCTCCAAGTGCAGAGGTTTGTAGAACAGCAGCAAGTTTCCCTCAAGTGAATCACCCAAGGTTTATCGAACTCAGGGAGGTAGAGGTCAAAGATATCCCTCTCAAGCAACCCTGCAATTAAGATACAAGAAGTCTCTTGTGTCCCCAACACACCCAATACACTTGTCAGGTGTATAGGTGCACTAGTTCGGCGAAGAGATAGTGAAATACAAGTAATATGGATGATTATAAGTGGTAATTGCAATCTGAAATAAAAATGGCAGCAAGCAAACATGTAGCAGAACTGGTTGTAAACGGTGTTTCAATGCTTAGAAACAAGGCCTAGGGATCATACTTTCACTAGTGGACACTCTCAACAATAATAATATAATTGAATACATAGATATTTCCTCTTCACTATGCTACTCTGAGTTATTCTCTCGTTGGATAACGAACACCAATCCACCGCGTAGGGCTATAAAAGCACACCTTAAAGTCGCATTCCCATGTCTAGTTAACCCCACACTGTCAACTTGAGCGCCCTAGAAGGTACTAGACAAACACCGCAATTTCATAGAGACATCCAACGCAAATAATAACTCATGATAAGTATTCCTGTTATCTTTAGCCTAAGAGCCACACACGGGGCGCACACTGTCAACTTCGCACCGTGGGACAAAGGTGACTCCGGAGATTACATTAATAAAACCACTTGAGTAGCATATAAGATAATGAAGAGTACATCTATGGATTCAACTAGATTACAAAGCTCATGATCACATAAAGATCACACCATGGGAGAGAGAGATAAACCACATAGCTACCGGTAGAGCCCTCAGCCCGGGGAGAACTACTCCCTCCTCATCATGGGAGGCAGCAACGGCGATGAAGATGGCGGTGGCGTCGATGGAGATGGCTCCGGGGGCAATTCCCCGTCCCGGCAAGGTGCCGGAACAGAGACTTCTGTCCCCCGAAACGGAGTTTCGTGGCGGCGGAGCACGGAGATGTATTCGGGAGTTTCGTCAATTGTGTTAGGGTTTACTCCGCGGGGGCTATTTATGGTCCAAAGGGCAGCTTCAGAAGGTCCCGAGGCAGCCACACGTGGCCTCGGCGCGGGTCAGGGTTTTCCTGGCCGAGCCGACTTGTCGGGCCTGCACAGGCCGCATACGAACTCGGATGGAGATGAACCTTTTGTATAAAACGTGCGGCGGAAAATTCCCGCAACTTTCGCGACTAGACTTTTTCCATTTGACGTCGTCTTCAGGCCCGAACGTGACGATCTTTGAAAATAGTTTTCAGACAGATTTCTGGAAAGTCCCAATTTGACTCCAACAAGGTTTCCTTTGCCCAATTTTGATAATTTCTACACATCAAAGTGTAAAACAAGAACATTGTGCACTTTGGCAACTATTAGTAGGTTAGTCCAATAAATGTCATAATATGATATAAAGTGCATATAAAACATGTGACAATTGATATAAAACATGCATGGAACATCAAAAATTATAGATACGTTTGAGACGTATCAGCATCCCCAAGCTTAGTTCCTACTCGTCCTCGAGTAGGTAAACGATAAAACAATAATTTTTGAAGTGACATGCTACCAACATAATCTTGATCTAATAATGATGTAATGGTAAGTGAGCTGAGATCAAATCATTCAAAGCAAATGTCTATAATTGATATTAAATAAGAGATAATAAAGCAAGATAGTTAAACAAGCTAAAAGTTTTCATGAATGACGGCCTTTAAGACATGAAACCGTACAAGGTTCATTATAGATGTTTTAAGTATCCAGTGTAGGAGTTCTATCCTTCAATTCCAAGCATCAAGCAATTTTTCATAACATAGAGAACGGATCCAGTCAAGTAAAAGTAAACATGAACGTCATGAATCCACTGTTTCGAGGTCTACTCAACCGGTGAGCGTAAGCATTTAGTATTGGCACCAGGATGTTATGGCAAAGAGAACGTTAATGGGGGTTTGGAAGGCCAATGGAAGAAAGTCTCACAAAGCTATAAGTGATCATTAGACAAGAGGAAGTCTTATAATCGAAGCTATGCAAGGAGTAGTGATTGCCATGCAACGGATGCACATAGAGCTATATGTGTATGAAAGCTCTCCAATGGAACTAGTGGGGGTGCATCCAACTCGGTTGCTCACGAAGACCTAGAGCACTTTTGAGGAAGCTCATCATTGGAATATACAACCCAAGTTCTATAACGTAATATTCCCCACATAGTTATACTAGTAAAGCATGAAAACTCTCTCAAATGGAGCATAGGTGCTAAACATGAGCACAAATGATGACTATGAATACTGCAAGTGCTAAACATGAGCACAACTTTGATAAAGGATAGTAGTGTTGCCCCCCTTTATTCTTTTTTTTTCTTTTTCTTTTTCTGTTTCTCTTTTCGATGGCCTCCATGGCTCTTTTCTAGCAGGGGCAACACTCTAATATGATTACAAACTTTTTGGTACAAATAACTCATAATGAACAAAACATGATGTATAAAACTGTATGCCTCTGCCAGTGTAGCAGGATGTGCAATGATCTAGCGTAACATGGGTAAACCACACATCAGCTGTATAGAATCATGCAAAGCAATATATAAATGATAAATGACAACAAGTCATGTAATGTAAAATGGAAGTTGCATGGCAATATATCTCGGAACAGCTATGGAAATGCTGTGGTAGGTAGGTATGGTGGCTGTTTTGAGGAAGATGTATGGGTTTATGTGTAGGAGAACAAGAGGAAGTCCTCCCACGGGTTTTGGATGTACTGGCGAAGTTGCACAACTCTCAATGTGAGAAAAGGCAATGCACAGCACCGAAGAGGCTAGCAAATTTGGATGGTGGAAGTGCCAAAACCGTAGCTTAACATTAGTCAAAAAGAACTCACAAGTTTATTGCAAACAACTAGCAGGTTCAACATTAAGCGCATGGTTAACATTTACCCCAAGGAGGGCCGTTCACGGCGGCACAAGTACCCCGTTAGATCCCTCGACCTTCACACACAACCTAGTTATTACGAACCACTTTTCAGACATGGAAAGCTATCAAGTCCAACTACACCTTCAACAATTTTAGTGTTTGTAGTACGGTGCAAGCTTAAAGACAATAATCCACTAATGATTTTAACTTAATTAACCAGCAAGCTTTACCATCTATTACTTAATACCTCAAAACGTTTGCAAGGAATCAGGTTATCAAAGTTCAATGATCTACAAGATTATGCAAGTTTTCATTATACCACTACCACACGCAACATTTTCTGAACCAACATATTAACCAAGCAACTCTCCAAACAAATATAAGTGAAGCAAGAGAGTACTTTCTACAAAAGAACTAATAGCTCTGACAAGAGGTACATGAAAACCAAGAGCTAGAAGCTAAACAGCGCGAAAATTGAATACTCAACAGATATAAGTGAAGAACAAGAGTATTCCAAGAAAAAGCGGAGCGTGTCTCTCTCCCAATCAAGAATGTTGTGATCAAGCTTATTGCAAAAATAAAAGTACAATACTGAAAATAAAAGCACACAGACGCTCCAAGAACAGCACATATGATGTGAAAGAATTAAAATATAGTTTCACTAGAGATGACCTGATAATTTTGCCGATGAAGAAGGGGATGCCTTGGGCATCCCCAAGCTTAGACGCTTGAGTCTTCTTGAAATATGCTGGGGAGATCCATGGGAGCCTCCCCAAGCTTAAGCTCTTCACTCTTCTTGATCCTATTATATCATCTTCTCTCTTGACCCTTGAAAACTTCCGTCACACCAAACTCAAAGTAATCTCATTAGAGGGTTAGTGCATAATCAAAAACTCACATGTTCTATAAAGACGCAATATGACTTGTTACTTTAAACATTAGCTACAGCCACTGATGTTATGTGAAGCTCTTCCACCCAAAAAAGAATTTCACTCAACACTAGTAAAAGAGAGAATGCAAAATAAAAAGGCATAATCTGTCTAAAACAGAACAGTCCGCAAAGACGAATTTTTTCAAGGCACTTACGACGCTCAGATCGAAAAACTCTAGACTAATGAAAGATGCATACATATCTGAGATCACGCACAAAAATTTCAGATTTAAATAATTTTTCTGTGATTTTACAGAATAACGTGAACAGCAAAATCTGTTCTGCGCAGAAATCAAATCTAGCATCATTTCATTAGAGGCTACTCTTGGCACAACAATGCGAGAAAATAAAGATACAAAGGATTGCTACAGAAGTAAACAACACCTTGACTCAAATAAAATAAAAATAGCAGAAATAAAAATAATGGGTTGTCTCCCACAAGCGCTTTTCTTTAAAGCCTTTTAGCTAGGCATGATAATTTTGATGATGCTCTCATATGTATAAGAGTGAATATGAAAGAGCATCAAGAAGCAAATATCAAACACATTTAAGTCTAACCCACTTCCTATGCAAAGGAATCTTGTAAGAAAATCAATAAGCACAAAGTGACTAGCATAGGAAGGCAAAACAAGTGCAACTTCAAACTTTCAACATAAAGAGAGGAGACTTAATATTATTGTGATATGAGAAGCCATGTCTCCCTCTCTCATAATGACCAGTAGGTTTAAAGTACCATCAAATAAAAGCAAATCAAGAGAAAGCTCAAAACCTTCGTCATAAAGAGAGTTTTAGTAACATGAAATTTCTACAACCATATTTCCTCTCTCAAATAATTTTCAGTGGCATCATGAAAAATCAACAATATAGCTATCACATAAAGCATTCTTATCATGATCCACATGCATAAAGTATCATTACTCTCCACATAAGCATAAACAGTTTCATTAGTAATAGTGGGAGTAAAAGTATCACATCCATCATTGTAATCATCATAAATTGGAGGCATAGAATAATCATAATGAATTTTATCCTCAATAGTAGATGGACTGAAAATATCATATTCATCATTGTAAACATCATATATAGGAGGCATATCATAATCAACATAAACTATATCCTCAATAGTAGGTGGAGTGAAAATATCACAATCATTATAAACATCATATATTGGAGGCAAAGTATCATCAAAGCAAATTTTCTCCTCCAAAACCGGGGAACTAAAAAGATCATTTTCATCAAAACCGACCTCCCCAAGCTTAAATTCTTCCATAGCATTAGCAATAATGGTGTTCAAAGAATTTATAGTAATAACATTGCTACCATCATGCAAATAATTTTCCATAGGTTTTTTAATTTTCTCTTCAAAAGCATCATGTCCTAATTCAAGATAAATTTCATAAAGCTCTCTAATTTTTTTTTTTTCCATTAAGCCTAACTAGTGAAATAAAAACAAGAAACAAAAAGATATAATTGCAGAATCTAAAGGAAATACCTTCGAGCACTCACACGTCAGCAACAGTGCTAGAAAATAGCTAAGTAGCTGGAGGATGTGAGTACCTTTTACCTTACCTCCCCGGCAACGGCGCCAGAAAATAGCTTGATGTCTACGCACGCTTCTATTCTTGTAGACAGTGTTGGGCCTCCAAGTGCAGAGGTTTGTAGAACAGCAGCAAGTTTCCCTCAAGTGAATCACCCAAGGTTTATCGAACTCAGGGAGGTAGAGGTCAAAGATATCCCTCTCAAGCAACCCTGCAATTAAGATACAAGAAGTCTCTTGTGTCCCCAACACACCCAATACACTTGTCAGGTGTATAGGTGCACTAGTTCGGCGAAGAGATAGTGAAATACAAGTAATATGGATGATTATAAGTGGTAATTGCAATCTGAAATAAAAATGGCAGCAAGCAAACATGTAGCAGAACTGGTTGTAAACGGTGTTTCAATGCTTAGAAACAAGGCCTAGGGATCATACTTTCACTAGTGGACACTCTCAACAATAATAATATAATTGAATACATAGATATTTCCTCTTCACTATGCTACTCTGAGTTATTCTCTCGTTGGATAACGAACACCAATCCACCGCGTAGGGCTATAAAAGCACACCTTAAAGTCGCATTCCCATGTCTAGTTAACCCCACACTGTCAACTTGAGCGCCCTAGAAGGTACTAGACAAACACCGCAATTTCATAGAGACATCCAACGCAAATAATAACTCATGATAAGTATTCCTGTTATCTTTAGCCTAAGAGCCACACACGGGGCGCACACTGTCAACTTCGCACCGTGGGACAAAGGTGACTCCGGAGATTACATTAATAAAACCACTTGAGTAGCATATAAGATAATGAAGAGTACATCTATGGATTCAACTAGATTACAAAGCTCATGATCACATAAAGATCACACCATGGGAGAGAGATAAACCACATAGCTACCGGTAGAGCCCTCAGCCCGAGGGAGAACTACTCCCTCCTCATCATGGGAGGCAGCAACGGCGATGAAGATGGCGGTGGCGTCGATGGAGATGGCTCCGGGGGCAATTCCCCGTCCCGGCAAGGTGCCGGAACAGAGACTTCTGTCCCCCGAAACGGAGTTTCGTGGCGGCGGAGCACGGAGATGTATTCGGGAGTTTCGTCAATTGTGTTAGGGTTTACTCCGCGGGGGCTATTTATGGTCCAAAGGGCAGCTTCAGAAGGTCCCGAGGCAGCCACACGTGGCCTCGGCGCGGGTCAGGGTTTTCCTGGCCGAGCCGACTTGTCGGGCCTGCACAGGCCGCATACGAACTCGGATGGAGATGAACCTTTTGTATAAAACGTGCGGCGGAAAATTCCCAGCAACTTTCGCGACTAGACTTTTTCCATTTGACGTCGTCTTCAGGCCCGAACGTGACGATCTTTGAAAATAGTTTTCAGACAGATTTCTGGAAAGTCCCAATTTGACTCCAACAAGGTTTCCTTTGCCCAATTTTGATAATTTCTACACATCAAAGTGTAAAACAAGAACATTGTGCACTTTGGCAACTATTAGTAGGTTAGTCCAATAAATGTCATAATATGATATAAAGTGCATATAAAACATGTGACAATTGATATAAAACATGCATGGAACATCAAAAATTATAGATACGTTTGAGACGTATCACCCCTCTCCCAATTCCTCTCATGATTCTTGCATATCTTTAAGTGATTTGAGAGAGGAGATCTACATCTATATTTCCACCAATCCATTCCTCCTCTAAGTGAGGGGAACCTAGTAGATCTTGATCTTGAAGTTCCATTTGTTGTGTTCTTCGTTGTTCTTCCTCTCTTCTCCCCCCATAAGCATTAGTTGCTTGTGGTGGGATTTGAGAGTGAAGGATTTTGAGCCTTGTGCTCTTGCCATTGCTTTGTGCATCGGTTTGTGCTCTCCACGAGGATTCGTGGAAGTTGAAAGCTTGTGAACTTGTTACTCTTGGGTCCTTGGACCCTAGAAGCCCGTGTGGTGGTTGAGACCCTTGTGTGGTCACTTGTAGCTGTTCGGGAGCCCCCAATCCCGTTGTAGGTTGTGCCCCAGATCGTTGTTGTAAAGGCTCCGGATTTCCGCCTCGAAGGATTCTGATAGTGGAAGGTGAACCAAACCTTTGTGGTGCGGTTCATCGGAGAAGAAGGTGAAACCTTTGTGGTTGTTGAACCATTGTGTTGGTTCACACCTCTCCAACGAGACGTACTCCCCTAAAAAGGAGGAACTCGGGAATACATCCTCGTCTCCGCGTGGCTCGGTTATTTCTATACCCGATCTCTTTACTTATGCAATTTACATTGTGATAGCCTTCGTGCTTGAAGTATTTATATCTTGCTATCACCTTGTTGCTTGTCTTGCTTAGCATAAGTTGTTGACGCACATAGGTGAACCTAGTTTATTTAGGTTGTTGGCTTGTTAATTTAAACATCTAGTTTTATTCCGCAATTATCAAGCCTAAACCGGAAAAGTTTTAATCGCCTATTCACCCCCCCCCCTCTAGGCGACATCCTTGTCCTTTCAATCTCCCGCCTTGGTTCTTTACTTGCGCCGACAAGTTGTTGCGGGGTTTCTTCTGCTCTGCTTCAACTGAAGCGAAACGGGACCATTGCACTGTCGCTTGGCGTACCGTGTGCCAGCCGAAGGAGTTGGGTGGCCTGGGCATTAAGAATTTGAGACTGTTGAATCACGCGCTGCGGGCGCGGTGGAGATGGATGCAGTTGGTCGACGCTGGGAAGCCGTGGCAAGGTCTGGAATTTTCCTTGGCGCCGGAAGCGGAAGAAATTTGCCTTGCTTGCACGAAGTGTGAATTGGGGGATTGGAGAAAGCTCAATTTCTAGACAGGCCGGTGGATCAACGGGCAGAGCATCATGCAATTGGCGCCAAATCTGCTCGATTTTGTCAGCCCCGCTGGGCGTAGGCGAACTGTAGCAGAAGCGCTACCGGAGAACCTATGGGTGACGGACATCAGAGGTGCGCCATCGATTGCTGCTTTCCTGCATATTTGGGAACTGTTGATGGATACGCAGATGAGCCGGGAAGAGGATAAATTCAGATGGAAACTGACGGTGACAGGCAAATATTCTTCGAAATCTGCTTACGAGGTGTTCTTCCTAGGCAGAGAGAGCTTTCCTTGTGCAGATGAAATTTGGTCATCAGGAGCACCACTGAACCATAAACTGCATATGTGGTTCACGCTCAGGAGACGCTTGTGGACTGCAGATAGGCTGGCGAAGTGTGCTTTGGAGCACCCAGCGGAATGCCCTCTGTGTTGTCAAGAAGAAGAGACGGCTAATCATCTCACGATGCAGTGTTCGTTCGTTAGGGAAGTCTGGTATTCCATGTTGTTGCCCTTACACCTTCATCGCTTCACGCCCACGGGGCAGACGGTGCTTGCAGAGTGGTGGCCGACGGTGTCTAGTGCTGCACCTCGGCGTTTGAGGAAGGAGTTGAATTCGCTGGTCTGCTTGATTGCCAGGAGCCTGTGGTTAGAAAGGAATAGCCGGGTTTTTGAAAAGGTAGCGTCACTGCCTTGGACTGTTTGTAGGAAAATTCGTGTGGAGTTTCAGCTTTGGCGCAACGAGCGGATTTTATCGTTAGAGAGTAGTTACCTTGCGTTGCGAAGTGGAAGCTGAGGGGATTGTCTGTGATCTTACCTCGCAATCTTGTAATTGAACTCTTTCTCTGTCTTAATAATGAAGGCACGCAGCTTCCGTGTTCTTGAAAAAAGAACTGCAAAGCTATGGACTACTTTGTTGTTTTGTTTTCAGATTTTTTATGTTTTTGTAGATGTCCCATATTTTCTGAAGTTCAAACTTCTATTATTTTCAACAGCAACCACCGTTATGCTATCCGAATCCAGAAATGTAGGCTTGTTTTAGGTGCTTCACGGAAAGATTCGGGCCTGCAAGGCAAGCTTTAGCTTTGGTTTCTTCAGTATACTCGCACTTCTGCATATCCGAATGCCACTCAGAAAACAAAATTGATCTTACCCCGTTCACCACGCTCTACTGCTCGAGTTAATAGCATAGAACTATCGCAATTGTCGTGAAATTTCGAAAACCACCACATTGCGTTTGGATCACAGATACCCACCGGTATTCGCGAGATTTTTTGCAATTCGCGCTAAAACTTGATTGAACACGAATTGACACGATTTCTGACAAGGGGACCCACCAGTCAGGGCTTACGTGGCAGAACGTGTGGACTTTTTCCTGACGTGGACATGGGCCCACCTATCAGACAATAAAAAATATCTTTAAAAATAAAAAAAAAGTGAAAGGGCGGACGTGGGGCTCCTTCCTCGACCCCTACCTTCTCCGGAGCAGAAGCACACCGGCGCCGCCCGGGCTTCCCCGCCGCCGGCCGTTCCCGTGGAGCTCGCAGGTGACCCATTCGCGCGTCCCCTGCCTCCCTAGACCACCTCCCCGGGTGCGGGCGGGAACAACTTCCGCCTAACTGCTGCTCGACTCCCTTGCTCGTCGCACCCTCGTGGCCTCGCCCGCTACAGCCCCTGCTCGCCGCGCCCTTGCCCGCCGCGACCCCTGCTCGCCGCTCCGCCGCGGCCCGGCTCACCGACGCCCGCTGCGGCGCCGCTCGCCGCACCCTCGCCCGCTGCGGCCCCTGCTCGCCTGCCGCCGCCCCTGCTCGCCTCGCCGACGCCCGCCGCGGCCCATGCTCGCCGCGCCCTTGCCCGCCGCGGCCCCTGCTCGCAGCTCCGCCGCCCGCCACGGCGCCGCACGCCGCACCCTCGTCCGCCGCGGCCCCTGTTCGTCGCGCCGCCGCCCGCCGCGGCCATGCTCGCCTGGCCGACGCCCGGCACGGCCCCTGCACGCGTCCTGGACCATCTCCAGGCGTCCCTCGCAGACGGCGTCATGGCGGCCCTCACAGCGCAGGCGTGGGGTCGTGTCGACGCGCGCGGGGTCACGGCAGCGTGGCGGTGTCCCGGCGAACGGCCGCCACGAGCGGCATCGGCGAACGGCGAGTGGACGCACGACCTTGTCCCGGTCGGCCGCGAGTCTCGCCATGGCCTGTTCGTGCTCGGCGGCGTGGACGCACGACCTCGTCCTGCCACGGCTATGCCCTGCCCCTCCCCTGTAGGCCGCCCCCGGCTGCACCTCGCCACCCTGCTCGTGGAGGAGCAGCTCGACCTGCTCCATCCAGGCCGCGTCGCCGTCGGGTTCGTCCGCATGCCGCAGATGGCAGTGAGGCCAAAGAAGCTGGTGGCGGCCGCAGTAGGCGGGGGCTCCAGTGGGCGCGCCCGCCGGCTGGCCTTGTTGCTCTTGGCCGGGGAGAGCGGTGGTGCGCGAGAGGAGGCAGCGGCGCATAAGGCACGAGGAAGGAGATGGAGCCTCCTTTCACTTTTTTTATTTTTAGATATTTTTTATTGTCTGACAGGTGGGCCCATGTCCACGTCAGTAAAAAGTCCACACGTTCTTCCACGTAAGCCCTGACTAGTGGGCCCTCTTGTCAGAAATCATGTCAATTCGTGTTCAATCAAGTTTTAGCGTGAATTGCAAAAAATCTCGCGAATACCGGTGGGTATCTGTGATCCAAACGCAATGTGGTGGTTTTTCGAGATTTCATGACAACTGCGGTGGTTCTATGCTATTAACTCCTACTGCTCAAAACCATTCATACTGCACAGGTACGCACACATGATGTGTAGCACCAAGAATGTCATGTCGATGGTGGATTGTACAAAAAAAAAAGGTCTCCGAAACAACATCTGACCACTACAGTTTGAAGCTTTGATTACCAGGAGAGGAAGCCGGATCGTTTTCCGGCTGCTGCTGCAAGGTCGGCGTGCTAAGAAAACTGCAGTTTTCTTTTGAGAGCCTCTCTGGAATTACAAGTTGTAGTACCTATTCGGACACACAGGACGCACACCACACGCACATCTTACCTATGTGTCTAAACTAGAACTACACCCTATAACCCAGCACTACGTTCTGAGAGACTTAGCCGAAAACCAGTGCTTCGGTGACCGACGGGCACGTCGATCTCGCCTGTGGGACATAGACGTGAGACAAAGCGGACTTCTTTATTGCACCGTTCCTAATTAACAGTGTTGCTACAGTGTTCAGTGAACAGTGTAGCTGCGTGTACAATGTTCAGTGAACAGTACCGGCTGGGGTGAGACACCCGGAAAATCGCTCCCTAGTGGAGTCGATGTAATACCCCAAAATTATAATAAGTATTATTATTCCAAAAATGTGGGCCAACAAAAACTTTTATTTCATTATGTGTGTTGATTGTTCATCGTTGTTTGTGTTGATTGTTGCTCTAAATAAAAACTTGGAAAAACAAAATTAAAATTTAAAAACAACAAAAACAATGTGACAAGTTGAAAGTGCATGGTTGCCCCCATGTGTGGTTTTGGTAATTAATGACACTCCTTATGGACTAATGTTTACATTGAGATATTCTTATAGATCTTGTCCATTGGAGTTCATGTGTTGGACTCTTGAAGATGGCATGATGACCAATGCTCTATTTAAGGGTTTATATGAAGAATGGTCATGTGTAGAAGATGAAGTGCAAAGGAGACATGAAGACGGAGCTTAGCGAGGCTTTCCCATAATGGAGTATGGGGGAGCATTTGGAGAAGTCTTCATCAAGCATGTGCTAGCAAGCACAATCAAGAAAGGTGTTCCAACTTGAGAGAGTCAAGATCGTCATCATCGAGCTCAAGTGGAATGCGTAAGGCAAAGGTATGATCTTGATAGGTTTTCTATTCTACCGGTCTCATGTTGTTAGTGGGAGACCGGGTTTTAGGATAGACGGCGTACTATCAAGAGGGGCTCTCAAGTGAGTAACTTGATCGCATCTTTGTGGAGAGCTCAAACCTTTGCATACTTGGCATATCATCTTTCTTGGTTCTTATTTGGCTTTTCTCCTTGTTGGGTTTTGGTGCTTGTCGTGATCTTCATGACAAGCCCAAGTTCTTCGAAAACGGATTTCATTTGGAAAACTTGTTGCGTTTTCGTGTTGGAAATATTACCGGTCCACCTTCGAGTTAGGGTCCACACCTTCCCATGTGTGGTATCCCCTCTATATTTGTGACCCTTAATATTTCCAATGCAATTGGATTCACCTGATTTGGAGTTCATACGAGAAAGTTATTGCATTTCAGGTTTTACAGTTTCACTGCTTTCAGGCCGGAGTCTCCGGTCTTCTGGACCGGAGTCTCCGGTCCTTGGTTTTCCTCGAGAGTGCTTTTCTTGTTCAGCCCCTGGTGGGGGCCGGAGTTTCCGGCCCAAGGGGCCGGAGTATCCGCCTCAGGCCGGAGTTTCCGGTCCCAGGGGCCGGAGTTTCTGCCTGAGCTTCTCTCGTCTGTTTGTTGTTCACCCCCTGGTGGGGGCCGGAGTTTCCGCCCCGGACCGGAGTTTCCGGTCACTAGGGCCGGAAACTCCGGTGTGATATCTGGCTGCAACGGCTCTTTTCTGGGAGGGGTATAAATACCCCTCCACCTACCTCCTGCCAGCCAGCTCTTCCAAGCAACCTTTGCTTTCTCTCTCTTCTATTGTTGCAAGCTCATTTCCTTGATATCTCCCAATCCCTCCAACCATACTCTTTGATCTTTGGAGGATTGAAGGAGAAGACCTAGATCTACATTTCCACCAATCAATATCTCCTCTAAGTGAGGGGAACCTAGTGGATCTAGTTCTTGGAGTTCTTAAGTGGTTCTCCTCTTTGTTCTTCCTCTCTTATTCCCCCATAAGCATTTGTTGCTTTGTTGGAATTTGAGAGTGGAGGACTTGAGCACTTGTGCTCTTGCCTTTTGCATTTGGTGCATCGGTGTGCTCTCCACGAGGATTCGTGGAAGTTGAAAGCGTGTGAACTTGTTACTCTTGGGTCCTTGGACCCTAGACGCCTTTGTGGTGGTTGGACCCTTGTGTGGTCACTTGAAGCCGTTCGGGAGCCCCCAAACCCTTTGTGGGTTGTGCCTCGGATTGTTGTTGAAAGCCGTTCGGGAGCCCCCAAGCCCTTTGTGGGTTGTGCCTCGGATTGTTGTTGAAAGGCTCCGGATTCCGCCTCGAAGGAATACCGATAGTGGAAGGTGAACCAAACCTTTGTGGTGCGGTTCATCGGAGAAGAGGGTGAAACCTTTGTGGTTGTTGAACCGTTGTGTCGGTTCACACCTCTCCAACGAGACGTACTCCCTTTCAAGGAGGAACTTGGGAATACATCCTCGTCTCCGCGTGCTTCGGTTATTTCTATACCCGAGCCTTTTACTTATGCACTTTACATTGTGATAGCCTTCGTGCTTGAAGTATTCTATATTGCTATCACCTTGTTGCTTGTCTTGCTTAGCATAAGTTGTTGGTGCACATAGGTGAGCCTAGTATATTTAGGTTGTTGGCTTGTTAATTTAAACACATAGTTTTATTCCGCAATTAGCAAGCCTTTAACCGGAAAAGTTTTAATCGCCTATTCGCCCCCTCTAGGCGACATCATTGTCCTTTCACAAGTGTCACCCAATTTCTCCAAGGGAGAAATTAATTTTCTTTCACCCAAACTTCAGTAGAGTGATAATGTGATCACTCTCAATTTGTTTCTACAACTTTTCCCTCTCAAATAAACAATTCCAAAAACCTAAAATTAAATTCAAAATCTTTCTTTATCTTCTTTAAATCACAAAATGTACTATGTACAAATACTAAATAAATATCACCACAGCACCACAAATGCTTGATAATTAGTCAGTGAACCAAATATGAAAAGATTTCACAAAAATCCAAATTTGAATTTGGTTCAGGCGTTCTGTCGAACACCTCGTGAGCACTGATGAACTCTGCCCAAATCCAAGTTCAATCCGCTCGAATTCGAGCGAAATTCGGCAAACCACTCACTCCTCTCACGTCCACTCATCTCTCTCACCTCACTGCTTCGCCGGAGAGCGTTGGAAACGTGCGCATTGGCCGTTTTGGCCCGTAGCCATTGGAGCACGCTCGCCGCCGTACCGCACCAGTGCCCACCTACGGGAGCTAGACGAAGGAGGACTCCGCGCTGGCCCTGCGCCGTGCCTTCTCTCCCGCCTGCCTCTCCGCACTCGATTGATCAAGGGGAGACCGCCTCAGAGGCGCTGCACGCCCGTACCCGTGCGGTCGAACACGAGCGCACCGCGTCCATGGCCGCGCGTGGCCATCGACGGCGAACGCGGCCACCACTGCTCCCCTCGCCAGCACACCACCACCCAGCCACTCACCTGCCTCCCTGTGCCCCCGCAGACACGCCTACGTCACCCTTGGTGGCCCACGGCGACGCCAGCACGCCGTCAAGTCTCACGGGCGTGCGCCATGGACGCCGTCGGCCCGAGCTAGCCACAGCTCACCCCGCTGCACCTCTCTCCCTCTAACCCTAACTGCCACCTCCCCACGTCGTTGCTACACCGCACCGCCACCAATGGCGTGCTCTCCCACCCCCCAGACCCCTCCTGCACCCTGTCCACGACACGCCGGAGTTCGGCGTTGTAAACCCCCACTGCATCCCTAGCTCTCCACCCCAATCCACTGCTCTCGCACTCACCCCACACCCTCTCGTGCACTGCCAGGAGGGCGGACACGCCGCTGCAGCCTTTGCTGCTTTGGTCAAGCACGACCAGGTGCTGCCGGAGGAGAAGGTGGACGCCGACCACGGCCGTGCCGTGCTTCACCTCCTTTCTCTCCTCTCTGGCTTGCACACTCGCTGCCTTCACCACCGCACTCACACACCTTCGTTTGCCCTCTGTTTCGTGCACAGAAACGACGCAGAGAGCTCGCCGGAGCAGGGATCCGTCCGTGGAAGCAGCGGAGCTCGCCGCCGACGCTCGGGTCATCCCCATCAAGCTCAACTCACCTCCCGAGCCTCCCCAAGCTCTCCGCCGTCGAACGCCATCTTCCCCACCGTCGCTAACCACCCAGGTGCCTCTCCGACCATCCTCGCCATCGCTGGCACGGCGGCGCCGCCCATATTTGGTCGTCGCCGTTCGTGGCCTCCGTAGGCCGTTGGATCTGAGATCAACGGTAGCGTACCGCTTCGCTAGTGAGTCACTGTCAAGCGGGACCCACTGTCAGCGTTTTAAACATTATCCGGCGCGCGAGATATTTCCGTTGAGTCACTGACGAGTGGACCCCACCCGTCAGGATCTTCAACATTATCCAAACCAGAGTAGTTTTCTAATTTAATTTTTCCTAGAATTTCAGTACTGGACTGAACTTTGAAATTCGATAACTCGAGAACTATAAGTCCAAATAATTCAAACCAAAATTCTCTGGATATCTTATGAAATTGTTTAACAAATCCGAGTGGTTTCATCTCATTTAGATAAATAATAAATGAGTATTATTAAAAATTCCACAGAAGGTTTAAAACCTAAACTTGTTTATTTCTAATGATATATTGACCCAAATAATTCCAATCTAATTTTATTAGCTTTGTACTGTGATCTCTCAACTTTCCTAATTTTGGTAGAATTAATTAAGCATTAGTAATTGTTTGGCATTAGATTGAATATAGCAAACCCTTCTGTACTAAAACAATTATAGATGTTTAATACTTAACCCAATTGAGTTAGGACCAATTTTGTTAGATCACATTTAATCAGTGTTAGTTACCCCTAAAAGGATTTAATTTTATGATCAATATAACTTAGGCAGTAACTAAAACTTAATTATTAAGCTTCTGGATTAAAACAATTGTGTAGGGAGTTTGGTAACTCCAATTAATCCAAATCAAATTGGGTTGTCTTCTACACATCAGTAGCTTTCTATAGAAATTTAGTTTGTATTTTTGTGACCAACAGAACTTGAGATATGCAATTAAACATGTTCAACTAGTTTCTGCCTTATTTAAGACATAAATAAATAGTGGTTAATTCAATTAAATTGAAACCAAATTGTGTTTCTTGGTGTGTGCAGTGGCTATTTATAGCATTCAAGATTGTAATGTTGTGATGTTTGATTGAGTAGTATAGTGATTGTTTGTATTTGTTTGTTTGACAAGTAGACGATAACCTTGCCGGGATTATCGAGGATGGAGAATTTGTTGAACCAGAAGAACAAGACCAGGGTCACTTTGTTGAGCAAGGCAAGCTACTCTCTGAGCTTGCACCCATATATATATATATATATACATTTACTTTGATAACATGATTTACTCTTAAGGCAATGATTTTTAAAACCTTTTCAAATAGCATATGAAAAACTATTTTGCCACCGATATAGAAATATAAGGTAGTGTATATAAAACTATAGGATGGGAAGAAAAAGATTGTTTATTCAAAACTCATTTGAAAATACTTGGATGGATGTGGAATGCCGAGATGTCGGCGTGGAAGTGAAGAAGTGGAGTATGGTGATGTTTATGAAAAATGCACATTGTGTCCTAGTACTATGACAACCAATCTTACCCTGTGCGACCACATTTACCCACATATGGGCAAGGGCGTAGTCATATAATTTGCTCGTATTAGTATGGGATGCCTCAACAACGGAGATGACTCTGTTCCATGAGGGGATGGTTCGGTGACCTACCCCTGACCTGGGTCCTCTAAAGAGAAGAATGCCGACAGGCTGGTATGAATAAATTGGAGATAGAGGATTGAAGACGCCACCTTTGGGTCGCCGGGCAGAACTATGAGTCCTCACACTTAGTTCCGACGGGCTGGAATGAGTGTCGATGGAAAGTGTCATAGCGGAAGGATCCTATACTAGCATGAGCAAAGGACAGGCTACGGTCGGTGACTCAACTCGCATACACCTTGTATGGCGGAACGTGGCTGACACGATGAGTTGCCGGATGGATGTGGGAAAAGCGTGCTACCTCTGCAGAGTGTAAAAACTATTTGAATAGCCGAGTCCTCGGATATGGACAGTTGGGAGGCTGTCCTAAGACCATGTGCAAGTTTTTGAAAAGAGATTTACATTTTTAAAAGAAAGTGAAGTGGAGAATGTTTTATACAACCATACCAACGGATCGGTATGAGGTTGTTGGAGGCAAATGGACCATGACGGGCTATGGTCGGAAAAAGGAGGAGTTTTGGAGAAATAAATAAGATGGTGATTTATTGGAGGATAGTTATAAAATTCTTCTTACCTCTTTTTCAATAAAGATATAGGGATGTCTTAATATATAAAAGTTTGAAAATAAACATAAAACTAGTGCATGATCATGTTGGGGTAGTTTGCGAGTACAATCAAATGTACTCATATTGGTTTCGTCCCTGGCTATTGTCTTAGCCAGATTTCGAGGAGCACTACGCCGAAGAGGAGTACGGCGACTTCTATGCGAACTAGGGATCTCCATAAGTCAGCTGTCTGCCGGGTTATCGTAGGATGTGCTTATCTACCACGTAGTAGCTTCCGCTGAATAATGTGAATTAGCCCATGAAGGCACCTATGTAAGACTTGGTCTAAATGACCATATGTGTAAGACTTTTATTCGGTATTGTAATGGATGTAAACTTTGGTATTCAGTTCGGATTATGTGTAACGACAGACTGATCATGCGATCGTTGTGTTAAGCATAATCGGGTATTTCGGACAGCTAGTCCGGGGTCCCCACAGTCGATCCCGGGCGGGTGAGCTGCACACCGGCAGGGCTCACCACTGCGCTGAAGCGTAGTCCTCAGAAAACTGCAGTTGATTTTGAGGAGGGAGAAAGTAGTCAAAGCTTGCTTCTCCAAGTGAGAGTCCCCGTCTCACTCGACACGCATTTATTTCTTCTGTCGATCCCTGTATCTGCTCTCCACCAAATTTGCATGCCCAAGCGTATTAGTCCTTGTTGTTTCATGTGAAAATGCTGATCTAACTAATATGTTTGCATTGAATTATGTAATACTCTCTCGTTCACAAAAGGATGTCTCAATCTAGCTCAAATTCACATGTATCTACACACTAAATCATGTCTAGATACATGCAAATTTGAGGTAGGTTGAGACATCCTTTTATAAACGGAGGGATTACTTTGTATTTCTACCGATTCTTATAATGTTTAGAATGGGCAAGATAAAATAAGAACTATTACAGTCGCACTCACCCATATAACTATAAGCATCATGAATCATGATGCAAAGGAATGGAGTCACTGTAACCACAATATTATATTGCATCCGCGAGAGCAAATGTCATTCCTCGAGTCTTAAGACCACTCTATAATGCACCTATGTCTTCTGCCGATTGACGGGTTTTGTAATACATGAACATGCTTCTATAAATTTATATTTGATGGTGTGATTCTTGTTTATGGATTTGATATTTTATACTCTCTCCGTTTTTTAATATAAAATGTTTTACCATTTGTTCACATGCACATGCATATAAATGTATGTAGACACATTTTAGTATGCATGTTCACTTATTTTAATTTGCATGGAGACAACATGTAGAACATCTAAAACATCTTATATTAAAAAACGGGGGGAGTATATGCCTGGTTTCGTGTCCTTGTTTTAGTCGTTATAGCTCTTTGTTTTAGTCCTTGTTTTAAAGACACATGGCTCCATTATCTAAGTGAAGACACTGTTCTCTTTCTTCATTCTCTTTGTGCCTGCCATCTATCTATTATATAATTAAAACACAGGATAACCAACGGTGGAGATTTGTCAAAAGTTAACCATTATGTACAAACGGTGGAGATTAATTAGGACAAGATATAGATCGACGTGATTCCACATGGAAACTAAGAAGTACGGATGGATGTCCGGCCTCCACACGTTCAAGAATTTGGAAAGCAAAAAAGTCCATGGTTAGGAAGTTACACCATACGTAAGGATAGACTTAGAAAAAAGACATGGACAGGTGTTTGGCCTGACCACGTTCGTGGATATGTAGATTCAAGTGGACACTAACCGATGGCCCAATGCGCGCGGACTCAATATAAATCATGGACGCCTGGAGACGACCAAATAGGCAGTCGACAAATCGAACGATGCCGACCGAAGGAGCAATCGAATCCGAGGTGCAGCTGGTAGGCTACATCAACAACGAGCTGCGAGACGACGCCGGCCGGCGACCCCATTATCTCCGGCGACCACAGGACGGAGCGCACAAACATGGAGGAGATTACCTTGAGGGGTTGGGCACTTCGGGTTGTCCACGATGTATCACCGATCGGTCTGAGTTTTTTAGATTGATCGATCCCAGTCGTAGAGGGATTAAATCTTCACCAAGGCTACGAGTGAGACACTACTAGGGCAGGTCCACGACATCCCGTCGGCACCATGCACCCAAGCATAATCACCAGCATGTTCAAGGATCCAATCCCCGGCCCAGACGGATGAAAGATTGTACCCTCGACAGGCCGGAGATTCCTAGATCGATCGGGTCTAGAGAATAATTGTTATGCTGGTCATCGGAACTCTGGCAATGTGCGTACCTCGGCCGGCGGCCTCGCATGGCCAAATCCGGTACCAGCTAAGGCCGGGAAGAAGTTCACGATACTCTGTGTCCAGGCTGTGGTCGACCAGCAGAATTGCACGGTGGCTGGATCAACGCCGCGATAGCTGTAATGGCGCTGGCGGCAGAAGATTGCAGCGGCATATGTGTGCTAATGAACGCCTACAATCATGGTCGTACAGCAAGCGGGTCGTCGTCTGCGATAAACTACAGCAGCTTGGCCTAGCAAGGAAACCGAGCTTGATGCCGTTCTGACCGACGTAGATGGATCTCCTCGCTAGAATATCTCCTCCCAGAGCATGTAGCTTCCGATTGCATTTATTAAATTCGGGGAATTACTTCATCTATGTGGCATGGCGAATCGTGCACTATGCTTGCTCGCCACCGCCGGGTGACCACGAAGTTCGCGCTGCCCGACGTCTCCAAGAACGAGCTCAGCCTGTCAGTACCTGATCCACATGCTCTGAAGTTTCAACTACACATATTGTCACGATCGATTGACATGCAGTTCTTTGGAGTTGAGAACTGCTCGAGAGGGTGATGATTTGAAATCAGATCAGTATGGATGAAGTCGATGTATAGGAACGTAGGTCCAATCAGGATGTAGCTGTCCTCTGTCCTGGATACGTGTTCATGCTAGAAGGATGCGGTTTCCTCAACTGCATTATAATGCGCCACCGCGTCTCCATCGGTGTCTCACTGCAGGAAAAGCTGAAGGATAAAGGGATCACAGGTGAGAAGAAGAGCGCGAGCAAGGGAGTTTGTGCAGAATTTTCTTTTGTTCTGTTATCCCTGACTCGAATAGGTTTAACACTTCCTGTGCATTTCACTAACGTATAAATTTTACTAAGCCTTTGAAAGGAATCAATATTCATCACTAAGTGCACTCCAAGTAGGTTCAACAAGCTGGTAAGTGGTAACTACCTGAAGCTGAAGACATGGATGGATGGTTGAGTGAAGCCTAGGTGAAACAGAGTGATTAAATGGTCTCAGTATCATGGACATTTCAATTGGTCTTCATTGCAAGTGCTATACGGTCTATCAGGTATCAGAATCAACTGGAAGATGCACATGTTCACATTGTGGTCCCAAGATTAAAACACAGACTTTTTTCCTCTCTTTTATTCACACATGGATGAATATGTGTAGATCCCGTATGCAAGCAAATTTGTAAATAGAGGCAAATACTAATTATTTACCTCATCGGTTTTCTACTAATTATGTTCCTGAGGTGCAGAATTGAACGCTTCATGTTGTACACTCTCATGTTTTGTTATTAGAAAATCATTCGACTAATGGTGTCACTAGATTTCCTAACGTGAATAATTTTGCCTCTATGCTGCACAGAAAGTTGCCTTGCACCGAATGAAGTTTATATGAACGATTACGACAACGTCTGCCCGATATGAGTACCAAGAATCAACAGAACCATTCACCACGGTGCTGCATGCATGGAGCACCATCATTGGCTTTAGTTGATGCATATCTAAAAGTGTTATTTTTGTTTTCAGCATCTGCTCACTGTGCGCTTTTCCATATTTTACTGGAATCTCTAGAAACTACGAAACTTTTACATATTCAGTATCATCTAATCATCTGCGCGCAAACCAATTGGCACAAATTCCTGAGATGTTTAAGTGTACTTCAAAATTACGTTTTCTAGCTGATGTTTTTCTTGACATATTCTGACTTTTCTTTCAAGAGCTCTTTGCATTTTCATTTAATTTTTTCTGGGTCTTACCTTCCATTTAGAAGTTGGGCACGTAAGCAACCTCTCTCTAATTTGAAAAAAAAAATTGAATTGGTTTTGCCATACCAAAATAGATACTACTATTCGTCCCACACTTAGTAGTTTCGTGTCTATACTCATCGGTAAAAAAGAGCACTGGGCTCTCCCAAAATGATTTGGGTGCATAACAAGAGTGCTCCGAGACCTCCGGTAATGCACAAATTTCGCATGGTGAAGTATTTCAAATAGGGGCACCAGAGCTATTCATAAGTTATTGTGATAAAATCTAAATTTTGGCAAACCTTTCCAAACCTATGATTTATTTTGACCAGGACACCGTGGGGGTGGCCCTGATGGTTAATTTGCTAATCAAGAGAAAAAAACTAAAAAAAAATCATATTATGTACAAGAGCAAGACCTGTAAAGCAAAATTACCAAGTGCGATTCTGTCCAAGCCAAAAGCTTTGATCTTGGATAACCCTGAACCGACGTGAAATAAGAACAAACTCCATGCAACCAACAACTTCGTTTTGAAACGATTTCTCATCTAGGAAAATAAAGGATGTCACTGCTCAAAGATAACCTAACTCGACTTTCGAGAGAAAAATGGCCCTATAACAAACTTTAGCGAATTAAATTGAGTGACACAGAGATGATGTAGATGTCCAAGCGATAGCAGTTACTCTCCTACATCGTGAATACAAAAGCAGTAAGAAAATTACTTATGTTACTGAGAGTAATCGTTAATTGTACTAAAGATATCGTATAGTTCACAAGAAATATCAATAATGAGCAAGCAAACTTTGTTCATGTTATTGAACATGGCAAATTTACTCCACGTGCAATTAGACACAGTTGATTGGTAGGGCGGCGGAAATAATTCAAGTTAAATGGTAGAGTATGGCCACCACTATACATAATTGAATTTATAATCCTAATTAAACAATGAAATTACTCTGGATTTGCATGTCCACATATGCAAAAGATTTATCACCTGAAAAATGGAAGTATAGGAAAGTTCTAAAATTGAATAGTGTACTTCCTATACGAATTATGGTTTCTTATTTATCTTACATTATGAAAAACTAGATATCAATTTGAAACAAGTTACATTAGATATGAAAATACAAAATATGTATGTGCTAGCCGCGCAATTGCGCGGGCCACCCAGCTAGTTATATACTTAAAACACAAGATAACCAACGGTGGAGATTTGTCAAGATATAACAAACGGTGGAGATTTAAATTTAAAGCACAAGAGAGATCACCGTGATTCCACATGGAAGGTAAAACGTGCGGATAGATGTCCGGCCTCAACACGTTCAAGAATCGGGAAAGCCAAAGGCAAAGTTCGGGAAGTACACGGCACCTATGCTAATCTTAGGAAAATACACGGTAGGTTTTTTAATTGAAGCAAAATACACGGATAGGAGTTTGTCATGACCACGTACATGAATCTGCCGAAGTAAATATAAACGTACATGTACGTGAGCAGGCCCGAACGAACATGCACGCCTAGACACCACCAAATACGCCGTCCGCAAATCGAAGGCACCTGCCTGCAAATCGAACCAGAGCTGCGGGACGACGCTGACCGACGATTACCGTCGATCGGCCGGAGAGTTATACAGGTTGATCGGTCGTCGTCGCAGAAGGATCAGCACCTAGAAATCGAACCAGAGCTGTAGGACCACGGCGGCCAGCGAATACTATCGATCGGCCGGAGATTTTCATTAATTGATCGATCGCCGGAAGAATTAAGTTTTCTCTAATTGCTGCCGGATGGCTGCTCACAGCTGTGGAGACATCAAGGGTTACGCTGCGCCGCCGTCGGCCAACGGCGATGTCGCTGATGCCGGAGGGTTAAGTGTCCGCCAAGAATTTCGATTTTCACTTTCAGAACCAATCGCTTAGATGGATGCCTCTAATTAGCGGCCGGATCATCAGATTTCATCTACGGTATTACGAGCAGCGCAAACTTCAATCTTTCTTATTGATCATACGTAATACTAGGAGTTGATCAGCAGATTTCATCTTCGGAATAATTGCTAGCAGCGCAAACTTTATTCTTTCTTATAGCTATCTTTAATTGATCATTGGTATGTTATACTAGGAGTGATCAGGCTCCACGTGAGTATGGACTGCATGGATTTTGCCTACGGGCATCCGATCAATCGGTACAAGCCATGATCGATCACGTCCCTGGAGCATATACAACGCTTGATCCATCAGCTTCTACTGAGACATCCATGACTAATTTGATACACTTTGTTTTATGATCTCCAGATCGTTGTTCACGGGACATACAACAGCATCGTCGATTCGTGGGTCGTGACTAGGTCGTCCTTCAAGTGGTCGTTCGCGGACGCTGCGATCGCCGGCCAGGCAACAGCAAGACCTGTACAGGGATTCTCTCTGCCTTCTATTCAACAATGAAGAGGGCATGTTCCGCCTGCGCGTGTGCATGACGGCCGGCGCGCCTGGTCTTTGATGATTCGCCGGCGCCTGTGAACCATCGCCCGCGCGCCTGAGCTGAGAATAATCACTATGAATTAGTCCTAATTGACGGTACGACCAGTGGACCATCAACCACACACGAGCACACCAGATCGAAGTTGCTTGAACGATAACACAAACAAAAACTTGCCGGCGGCCGGCCGCGGCGAGACGATCGACTACGATCTGCCTCACTCCACTTCAACTGGCCGGCCAGGAAATCAGGGTAACGTGCATGTCGATGCTGAGGTATGTAATTATCTGATATGCCCGATTTTATTTGTAGCGTATATATTTGATAGCCCAAGATGCAATCAACTAGAGCCACATATGTATGCTGATGAACTGAAGTACTTTCGTAATTAGTAGTGCAACTGTTCGCACGCATGATGCAAGGATGGATTAATTCAAGCTAAGTGAGGACATCATGGTACAAGGTTCAGAGAGAGAGAGATAGAAAGTGAGTGAGTGAGAGAGAGAGAGCACAACAATAAATAGAAGAATTCCATTCTTCGAAGTGTGTTGAAGGTATCAATTGTTCACAACTAATTGCAATCTGAGTCGAGGCAACAAGCTCTATGATGTACATGAAAATCCCTTGAATATGGTTGAAATACAAGTACTAACAATCGACAACGTATAGTTTCTGCTCCCACTTCAGCTTGCCATCTACTCCCTCCGTTGTTAAAAGAATGTACATCTAGCTGATCAAAGTTGGTACGTTTTCCTGTAAAGTTGGTACGTTTTCCTATAAAATTGATCAAAATTAAATTACTACAAAAGGTAGAAGTACACTTATTCGCGGACATATGGAGTATACTCGAAACATGCTTACGGCCTAAGATCATGAAGACATTCTTCTTTGTTTATATACTCTCATATGTTTCATTTTTGTAGGTGTGTCAGATCCTATTGGTTAATAATTTTTGGAGTACACGAGAACATTCTTAATAAATTCGTTTTGATGATGTCAGGTAGCTTTTACTCATTGCCTTTACTTTCTATTTCCACAAATCAGTAGGTCGGTTGTTCATAGATCTCAATTATTTATCTACTGCAATAAGAGTCCATTGCATCAAAAACTGCGACTAGGTTAATAGTTTATGATTTGGTAAATGAGCCCATCAGATAAATGGCCTGATTTTGTACCTTTTTTTTAGTGGTTAACCTATTTTTACCTACTTAACTTAGATGTATCAATGGTAATATGGTAGAGATCTAAGGACCTGTAAAAATCAAAAAAAATGTCATTGGAAATTATGTTCCCCAACAAAGTGATCTAGGATCACTCCGTATATTATGTCCTCTCGATGGACTAAAGATGAGTCTGCATCACTCAAAATTCGGAATACCACCATGTAAAATCAGTCAAGTAGCCGTTTCAGACTGAATTCATACAGAGAATCAAAGTTGTTTTATATAATAAATACTTAGAAGGGAAAGCAACATGTGAAATTAGATTAATATGAGCATGCATTGAAGCATATATGACACGATGTTACAGTAACTCTTTCTGTAGGTGAAACAATCTGGTAACCGAAGGTGAAATCTTGGAGGAGATAACAGAGTGAAGCCTAGGTGAAACAGAGTGATTAACTGGTCTCTAAATAATGAGTGTCTACACAACTTTTCAACTCCGATGTAAGTGGTAAAGTATATCAGTTTCAATGCCAAATGGTGCCGAGTAAACTGTCATATTATGGTTTCCAATTCGTCACAACATTTAGAAGGAATATATATTGTTTTCATTTCCTTTTTATGTATATTATGATTCTCAGCTTTCCACGTTGATGCTTTTGAGTGTGTAAATTTTTGTGAGTTCAGTAAATTGAGCAGTTCTTAGTGTACGTATTACATGTTATGTGAAATCATAATCTCTCCATCAAGCACCTATTAAATTCGACGCAACAATAGGACACCATTCCTTTTTCTAACTGTTATATTGTGCTTGATATGCTTCGAAAATAATCCCTTACTTTCCAATGGCTGAATGGCAATACCAACATTTTTGGTACGAGAACACACTTCCACTCGCTATCCATGCTCCAAACAAAAACTAATCTTACTTCCTCTGGTCATCTAAAACACGTACTAGAGGCTTTTCTTAATATGTTTCAGTTTTTTACTTGATTTTGGTAGGTGTCGGATCCTTTAGGATAGTGCATGGTTGTTGAATACATGACAATAATTTTTCCGCAATTCAGCTTGATGTCAGGGAGATTCTATTTCTTGCTATCTTTCTCAAAATAGTATATACGGCATACCATAACATCAGCTCAAATCGTGTCATCCCCTAGCATGTGACTACAATTAATAATATAATCGCCAATTGACCCTAAATAGGAAAGTCAATATCTTATATATTGATTCATGTCCAGGCTATCACAATAGGAATAAACGTGAGATGAATCCATTAGAGTTATTAGTGTTCGAATGATTGATCAAGAAGTAGCTAGGTGGGGTGTAGCTAATGTATCATGTACTTAGCTCATTTTCGTAAATATTACTATTGAGACTTGAGAGCATGAGTCCACGCCATCATAATAAAATTTCAAGTTTAAATACAATTTGTTACATTTGTAACACATGAAAAAAAATCATCTAGCCGCGCAATTGCGCGGGCCACCCAGCTAGTTATAGCTTAAGTAAAAAAAAAGATGTTAAAAAGTCAAAAAAGATATGTGCTCTGCCACAACCCCTTTTATCTAAGCAATTCATTCTCTGTCAATGACTACTTTCGCAGTTCGATCGGTATCGACCTCCCTGGCAACTCCTTGATGCGCCATTGTTTACTCCATCTCTTCCGTCTGTGTATACCTACGGAGCGTTCTGTTACAAACGCGGTCATGTCGCCTAGAAGTACTGGATCACGAAGTGCTTAAAGAAATAAGATAACACTGCCGGCGGCCGGCGTGCATAAAACAATTCCGATCAACCTATCTTCACGTCCAGGAATGCATGTGTGCTTCTCGATAACGATCATTGACCACGACCCGCACCCACCCACGCGCTTGCCCTTTGGACCAAGTTCCCCGGACCCGAAAATCATACCTGCTCCGACGACCACGAACCAACTAAAGTTATGCAAAGACTTGAGCGGAGTGAGTCGTTTCACCATAGAATGAGTGATGTATTCCCGTAACTAGGATGATCTCTTGAAAATTAAGAAAATTCTATTTTTTTTCACTGCACATCCCACCAGTTGAATTTTTGCTTACTTG
The DNA here is from genome assembly GCA_947311845.1 of Poa pratensis. Classification (NCBI taxonomy): domain Eukaryota; kingdom Viridiplantae; phylum Streptophyta; class Magnoliopsida; order Poales; family Poaceae; genus Poa; species Poa pratensis. The sequence continues at coordinate 76,107,490 of CAMZMU010000040.1, read as the reverse complement.
GAACAAAGAGAATGAAGAAAGAGAACAGCGTCTTCACTTAGATAATGGAGCCATGTGTCTTTTTCAATATATTACCTGTCTTTCTCCAACAATTAGACATTTGATTGAACTGGGTGGTGATTTAACAAGTTTAAGAACCGGCCAACACAATAGTTAAAAGAAATATTGCGTCCTTAATCGATCACATGTCTAAGGGAGGTGCTGAAGTATATTTTTCAAAAAATGAGGAAAGACACCAGGCATCCACATCGGTTGATGCAGATAGCAATTATTATTCATTATGCAATAGTGCCCGGGAAAGCTAGGGAACAATGTCAAACAAGTCAAACGAAAAAAAAATCCCAACCCCGTATGCCTCGACACATGAACTCCACTAGCATACCACAAACCGACAAGTGAGCGAAACATATGAAAAAAAATCCTAAGAAAAACCTTTAAGAAGGATTCATCTCACATGTGCAGATGTTGACGAGTCCATCCATAACTCGATTTTGGCATTTTCCTCGTCAAAGATGAGCTTTGAACCATCACCGCCAACAATGGGACGATAGATGTGCATCGACATTGCTTGATCATAAATTTTTCGCACGCATACTTTTATCGAAACTGCAACATTCCATCAATCTTTCTAGCGGCTAACGACATCTCGAGCCGGATACCATTAGAGGAGATGCTAGAAGCAGGAAATTTCTCGGACCGTCCCAGTTGTAGTCACCCCACGCCCCCCCCCCCCCCCCCCCCCCCCCCCACACACCATTTTTGATCCGCCTTCTAATGCATTGTCCATCTTTCTTGAAAGTTTGGGTGAACTAGCTGGTACGTCTATTCAATAATATTTTTCTTCGTAACACAATTTCTCATAGTACTCATCAGTTGTTAGGGACGATAATAAAAGATACTATTCACTCCTATTTATATTAATTGGTCGCTGACTTAGATGTGTCTAGACATGTTTTAGTGTTAAATATATCCGATTCAGCGACAATTAATATGGATTGACAGCATTAGCACTTATATTTTTGTCTTATCAAAATGAGATGGTTTAAGAAGAAACATTTGGCCCTTACACACAGGGCAGAGACAGGCCTAGCCCTTCGGGCTCGGGCACCTATGGCTGTTGCCCCATGCTTATGATTAAAGTTCCATGCAAATCATCATCTAGGAGTGCAAAAAAAGATGGCGATGATATACGGTGCATAAGTTTGATGATTAGTATCAGCCGTTGCCTGGATCAAGCTCCACCCCTTTACACACGTGGTGTAATTGGATGTAGTAAAATACTACCGAGTAGTAACAGGAAAGCACAAGCAAGGGACATCGCTAAATATATTGCTTATCAACCATTTCACACTGAGAATTCCAGAGGCAGCAACCGAGACTTTTGCCACTAACAAAAACTTTAAAAAAAAGGAAGAAACGCAAACGCTGACCAACTGCTGCATCCGGTCCTCCCCATATAATTCTGTACGTGATAGCCATGCGGCCGGGTATGGCTCTATATAAGGACGCCCCAACCTCCGCTGTCAATCATCCAATCCACTTACTTGCGAGCGATACCCAACGATAGCTAGCTACCTCGCTCATTCCTTCATATCCTTCCCACGTTCTGTTCCCTCGCTGCCAAGACCTCCGAGCTCCATTACGCTGAAGACCATGGCCTCCTCATCCGCTCTGATCGCGCTCCTCGTCGTCCTGGGCTGCGCCACAGCGGCCTCCGCGGCAACGTTCACTGTCGGCGATACACAGGGGTGGACAACCGGTGTCGACTACACCACCTGGGTCACTGGCAAAACCTTCGCGGTTGGAGACAAGCTCGGTTAGTTCTCCAACTTTAATTATGAGCAATCCCTTTTAGTTTGAGATGCTACTAACGATCATTTCCTGTCTGTCACTAAAACTTCTGAATACTTGGGCGGTACCCAAAACACAAATTGGACATCTGATGTTTACAAGTTGTAACTTAGTGCAGTACTTCTTATTTTGTATGGAACTGAATATACAATACGGTGAAACTCTTTTCGAGTAACTATATATACATATCATTCTCATGTCATGTGCTAGCATCAGAGTGTAGTAACACGCGGTATTTTTTGTTTGGTAAGAATAGGCAAATTCAAACGGAAGTGATCACAACTAGCAACAGTAACGATGTCCTAATATTTTGTTTCATTTTTCAGTGTTCAACTATGTCAGCCAGGCTCACACGGTGACCGAAGTCACCAAGAGCGACTACGACGCTTGCTCCAGCACCACCAACGGCGAGAACAGCGGCACCACCACCAAGACTCTCACCGCTGGCGACCACTACTACATCTGCACCATCGGTGCCCACTGCTCTTCCGGCAGCATGAAGCTCGCCATCACCGTGGCCGACTCCAGCTCCGGCACCCCTCCGGCCGCCAGCACGCCGCCTGCCGCCAGCACCCGCCCACCACCCCCTCGAGCAGCACCCCGTCCAGCGCGCCCGCCCGCCTCCACGCCGTCCCCTTCCTCGCGGCCGCCGCCGGCGTCCTCGTCAAGCTCGCCCTCTTCTGATCCCCCGAGCCAGGCCAGAGGCAGTGCAGAGATAGTTCGTTCCTGGGAAGTTTCACCGACCGTTGTACGTACGTTTGCTTCTGACGGCCACGCTGCGGCTTGCACGCTAGTTTTCTACCGGAGAGTTATTGGTTCCTGATGTAATATGATTGGTTGGTTTCGTCGTCGTAGTAGTAGTTGGTGTGAGTGACTTGTATGGATTATTATGTCCGGTATTTCCTTCTGCTAGAAATATATGATACTGTGGCTGAGCAATGCATGAGGTTGAGTTGTTCTAGCTTGCTTCGAGCTTGCTTGTCTTACTTAGTTTTGGCTGAGATGGTGACTCATGGGAGTGAGAATTATTTATGAGGTTAGGTTATGGGTAGGCAGTATTTCTTCTAGATGTATGGGTAGGCAGTTGTGATAATGTGACTAGACTGGAGGAAAGAACGGAATTATTGGAGGACAACAAGATCGAACGAAATAGGTTTGGTGGGACGGCTACGTGTGTCATCAGAAGTTCCAAAATGTCGACATATTTTACACCATCTTCAGAGAAAGCAAGGCCAAAATGAGAGATAGAGAATAGGTCGGAGTCTACAACTTGTTGACAATTACTTCTGCGATAGGACTCGTGGAGTTGTGGGTGTGGTTGGTTGGTACTAAGATCGATGGAGGACGACTCAAGTCTCAAACTAGAGACTCAACGGCGAGACTAGCACGTCATTTTCAGCGATTTGGTTCAGAATTCTCCGGAGTCAACACCTGCTCCGGCCGGCCGTTCGAATCTTGCGGTTAGCGATGTTCTCCGTAGCTAGGCTGTGCCAACTTCTGAACTGCTGAGGTAAACTCTGCGACGAAAGAGGCAAGTAAACTCTGTCAAAGAAGAGAGGGCAAGTAGAGGGGACAATGATAATGACTGGCGCAAAGAACAGGTCAGTTCCTTCGCAGCAATGGTGGGAGTTGTTGGGTCTTGGGTGGTGAGCAGGAATACACATTTCATATTTTCTTTCCTTAAGAGAGCAATGTCCTTCAATTAAGTAGTACTCTCTCCGTTCTTGAATGTAGGGCGTATAGTTTTTGCACGAATATTAAGCCGTGTGAATTTTGCCTACGGTGGACTCATTTTACTCTGTAATTTTTTGGAGAGAGGAGTCCCTAGAAATCGCAAATTGAAAACAATCCTTTAAATCTCTCCGTTATGGATTGAAACTCATTTTTTGATGTGTAAAATTATCCATAAATCGTAATACACCTTATATTTTCGAATTTTCCTTAACAAACTATACGCCTTACATTACAGAACGGAGAGAGTAGTAAAGTACTCAGTGGCCAGTTTACTTTATGAAAATCAAGCGCAAACGAAGTTCAATGACTAAAATTTTAGGCCATCTTTGACTCACAGTATTTCAGAATGTGGGAATAGAAAGAGCGCATCACATCATATCCTCTTGAATTCTACAAGGTTGGAGAACTACAAGAAATTAGATCAAACAGTGTTTGACACCACAAAAAAACAATTGAATTCTAGCAAGAGGTTGGAGTGGATGGAAAGTCTCCTCCAAGAAAGAGCGCAAGTGAATCGTACAAAAATTATCAGACAAATTAATTTCTGTGAATATCTTTCTAAGGAGCCCCTTGTTGGTATACGACACAAGTGCAACGCTTGCATTATTATTATTTTCTAAAGCTTAGAAATTGCATGGTGACCAGGCACACTAATGCATGTTGTAATTTGTAAGTCGTTAATTAACACTCATGAAACAGTGTTTCACAAATATTAAATCTCAAGGAGTGCTACAACAAAAACATTGCGGGTACAAACGTTACACACTTAATATTACAAGGTACAAGTTTCAATGTCCTCCTTGGTCCAGTGAGGAGTTTCTAGTAATTGTGATACAATTTGAACAAACGTAATGCTAGCATGACTAAATAAACTTAATACCGTAAGAGATCAACAAATTATTTATGACTAAACTATGGTTGTTCGGTTCGAATTTTACAACTAAATACGCTTACATCTATGGCTCATCTTCATTGCTTTCAGCTCCTTTGTAGCCCCCAAGCCTGGAGGCCGGACAATCTCTCTAGAGGTTGCGCCTCCTCTCTGACGAGCAGGCGGAGAAACCCCGTCATAGTGGTCCTTGTCCACGGCCCCCAAGCCTGTTGGTGTGCCGAGCTCTACGGTTTGAGCCACCACTTTGGCCAGTGGGCGTGGAAACTCCGACAGGGTGGCCTCATCCGCAACCCCAAGCTTGGAAGCTGCAATAGCGTAACACCAGCATTGACGCCCCCAATCTCCATCACGTTGTTGTCCACGCCGAGAAAGGGGATGAGGCGTATGGGAGGAAAGGTGTATATTTTTTTGTGTGCGAAATCATAATTCATTTGGCCTAAATGCAGTAGAAATTTTTGCTAGCCAATATGTATATTGGATCTAGTTATTTAAATAATTTGGCATTTGTATTGTAAAAAAACCAGGCCAGGTGGGGTTGGACTTGTGTTTGGGCCTGAAATTTTGCTCCGTTGTGTATTTCAGGTTGGGCTCGGATTTGGGAAATCGGACAGTTTACACGAGGCCCTACTTGGTCCGGCCCACCCCAAAATTGCTCTTGTTGTCCCTTTGGGCTGGGCTTGGGCCTACATTTTAAAAGATCATGTGGGCCATGCTCAGGCTTAGATTTTGCTCGTTGGGATTCTTCGGGAGCGCCTTTGCGGCGCCCGTTGGCGCCGCGGAAGCGAAGCGCCGCCTGAAGGAAGCGAAGCGAAGCGTTCGTGGGCTGGCCCATTTGCGTGTCGGTCGCTGGACGTGGTTCCGCTCGCTGTTGACTGCTTGTTCGCTGGCTGTTGACTGCTTCCTTTACCCTAGCTCACTGGACGTGGTTGACTGCAACTTATTGCTTCGTTCGCTCGCTCCTTGGTATTTACGTTCGCTCGCTGGACGCACTTGCTCACACACACGTTCGTTGGTTCATTGATTAATTTTCGTTGGTTCTTCCTTGACTTCTTCTTACTTTTCCTTCCTTTCATTGTTTCAGAAATTAATTTTGAAAATGATTGCGAATTTTGAAAATAATTTGCACACGAAATATGTGTGCGTTCACGATTAGGTTCCATTCCCGTGATCGGTTTCAAGTTTCATGGAATGTACCTTCTTAATTTTGGACCGAAGTTTTCAAAAAAAAAAAGATGAATTTTCTTAAATTTGTCACTCTCAGTCGACGGTTTCAAAATTCCTTCCACGGGTATACGAAACTCGCCGTTTTCCATAACTTTCGTGTTATAACTTTTTCGTTTCAACAAAGTTATGAATAGATCTTATACGTATGTATGCATTTAGCCTCTTCCTGTTGAAGAACATTTTCGTTTCAATTCCCGTTTTCCATTTTAAAAAATGAACCAAAAGTTTGGAACTATTTTCAAAATGTTACCATTTTAAAATTTTGAACCATTTTAAAAAATGAATAATTTTGAACCATTTTAATTTGGAACCATTTTTAAGTTTGGAACCATTTTCAAAAAGGAACATTTTAAAAATGGAACAATTTTCAAATTTGGAACCATTTTAAATTTGGAACCATTTTCGAAATGGAACAATTTTAAATTTGGAACCATTTTAAGTTTGGAACCATTTCAAAAAGGAACCATTTTAAAAATGGAACAATTTTCAAAATTGGAACCATTTTAAATTTGGAACCATTTTCAAAAATGAACAATTTTCTAATATGGAACCGTTTTTAAATTTGGAAGCATTTTCAAAATGGAACCATTTTTAAATTTGGAACCATTTTCAAATTTTTAACCATTTTAAATTCGGAACCATTTTTTAAAAATTGTCTCATTTAAAAATTGGAACCATTTTTAAATTTGGAACCATTTTTAAGTTTGGAACCATTTTCAAAAATGGAACCATTTTAAATTCGGAACCATTTTAAATTGGAACCATTTTAAAAATGGAACCATTATTTAATTGGGAACCATTTTCAAAATTGGAACTATTTTATAAAATGAACCATTTTAAATTTGGAACCATTTTTTCCGTTCGGAACCATTTTTTCGGTTCGGAACCATTTTCAAAAAGGAACCATTTTAAAAATCGGAACCATTTTTTTTGGTTCGGAACCATTTTCAAAAAGGAACCATTTTTTAAAATCGAAACCATTTTTTCATTCAGAGCCATTTCCAAAAAGGAACATTTTTTCGGTTCGGCACCATTTTCAAAAAGGAACCATTTTTTCGGTTCGGAACCATTTTAAAAAGGAACCATTTTCGAAAAAATCGGAACCATTTTCAACAATCAGAACCATTTATCGGTTCGGAACCATTTTCAAAAAGAACCATTTTTGAAAAATCGGAACCATTTTCAAAAATCGGAAACAATTTTTTCGGTTCGGAACCATTTTCAAAAAGGAACCATTTTCGAAAAATCGGAACCATTTTTAAAAATCGGAACCATTTTCAAAAAGGAACCATTTTATCAAAAAGGAATTATTTTCAAAAATCGGAACCATTTTTCGATTCGGAACCATTTTCAAAAAATGGCAACCAATTTTTCGGTTCGCAACCATTTTCAAAAAGGAACCATTTTCAAAAGGGAACCATTTTCAAAAATGAACAATATTCAAATTTGGAACCTTTTTTTAATTTGGAACCATTTTTAATTCGGAACCATTTTTAATTTGGAACCATTTTTAAATTCCGAACCATTTTCAAAAATGGAACCATTTTCAAATTTGGAACCATTTTAAATTTGGAACCATTTTTAATTTCGGAACCATTTTCAAAATGGAACCATTTCAAAGTTTGGAACCATTTTAAAAAAGGAACCATTTTAAAAATGGAACATTTTTCAAATTTGGAACCATTCTCAAAATGGAACCATTTTAAATTTGGAACCATTTTCAAAATGGAACCATTTTCAAAAATGAACAATTTTCTAATATCCGTTTTTAAATTTGGAACCATTTTAAAAAATGAACAATATTCAAATTTGGAACCATTTTTAATTTTGAACCATTTTAAATTCGGAACCATTTTTTAAATCCGAACCATTTCCAAAAATGGAACCATTTTCAAATTTGAACCATTTTAAATTTGGAACCATTTTTAAAATTGTATCATTTAAAAAATGGAACCATTTTTAAATTTAGAATCATTTTTAATTTCGGAACCATTTTCAAAATTGGAACCATTTTAAATTCGGAACCATTTTTAAATTTGGAACCATTTTTAATTTGGAACCATTTTTAATTTCGGAACCATTTTCAAAATTGGAACCATTTTAAATTCGGAACCATTTTTAAATTTGGAACCATTTTTAATTCGGAACCATTTTTAAATTTGGAACCATTTTTTCGGTTCGGAACCAATTTCAAAAAGGAATTATTTTCAAAAATCGGAACCATTTTTTCGGCTCAGAACCTTTTTCAAAAAGGAACCATTTTCAAAAAATCGCAACCAATTTTTCGGTTCGGAACCATTTTAAAAAAGGAACCATTTTCAAAAGGGAACCATTTTCAAAAATGAACAATATTCAAATTTGGAACCATTTTTTATTTGGAACCATTTTTAATTCGTAACCATTTTTTATTCGGAACCATTTTTAATTTGGAACCATTTTTTAATTCCGAACCATTTTCAAAATGGAACCATTTTCAAATTTGGAACCATTTTAAATTTGGAACCATTTTTTCATTCGGAACCATTTTCAAAAAGGAACAATTTTTTCGGTTCGGTACCATTTTCAAAAAGGAACCATTTTTTCGTTTCGGAACCATTTTCAAAAATGAACCATTTTTTCATTCGGAACCATTTTCAAAAAAGGTACAATTTTTTCGGTTCGGCACCATTTTCAAAAAGGAACCATTTTTTCGTTTCGAACCCATTTTCAAAAAGGGACCATTTTTGAAAAATCGGAACCATTTTCAAACAAATAACTTTATGGAATTATTTACAACAATACATTGTCTTTACAATTGATTTACAATAAACTGAATTACAAAAGGACAATTAAATCTATTCCTAAACTAGAAGTCTTGTATTATCTCTTAAATTGCATCTCAGCTTCAACCTGTTTTCCTGCAAAACAAGAAGAAAAGAAAAATACAGGAGAGAATGAATAACTTTTTTTCTGCAATAAAAGGATATAAAGAATGAATAACTATTACCCTTAAATGTGGAGAAGTGTTACTATCACGTCAATCACTTAAGATGATGTCAAAAGACCCCTAACCATACACAGCTTGCATGGTATCATGACGCAAGAAGAGCAACATTCAGATGTGGTTAGCTAGTAAAGACTTTCAAGTTAAGTTGTGACGCTACCAGGACAATATTTCTGGTCACAAAGTCAGGCGATGCAGACATTCGGCAGCAACTACTAATAGCCAATTTTTTACTGAACTATAGTAATTGATATCACACAATAACGAGATTGTGGAAAATGCACATACAATATAAACCGAGGCACTCTAAGATAGTTAAAAAGAAAAGAAAAATGCGGAATGTGTGTATGCTATAAAGTTGTTTCATCACAAGAAAGATTTCCTAACCTGTTCTCCAATATCGTACATGCATATGTATTTGCTGTTTCCTCCAGCAAGAATATAGCTGCCATCAGCAGAATAGCATAGCGTCGTGAAGTACTTCCCTATACTTGTATTAGCTGCAGATCTTCTGTCAGTCATGAGGCGCCCGCCAGAAATATCCCTGCGACCTTCAATTGTATACATCAACAGGCCATCAAAAGGATCCCAAAAATTGATTAAGCCATCTTGCGTGCTGCACGCAATCTGTCTTCCATCAGGACGATAAGCCAAAGTAAGAACATCATGTGAGTGCTGAAAAGTTTCCACAACACCCTTGCTTTCGAATACATCCCAAAAGCGAACAGTCTTGTCCCATGATGATGAAGCCAAAATAGCCTACAAACAGAAGCTAGTTACTGTTTCCGTGGATTTACAAAAACATATGGAACCAATAATAGGTCAGATCCAGCAAAAAAAATTGCCCAGAACAACAGACGTCGATACAGAGTCAGGTGCCTGTACTTCTATTTCCCCGTCTTCACTTTCCGAAATTCCCATCTCACTAAGCTCACTAGAAGTGATCGAAAAATAATCACCACATCTACAAGGGTACAGAAGCTCCACGCCATCGGCAGAAGTTTCAACTGTCATATCCTCAATTTCAATATCAGAAGCAATAATTTCTATGCTATGTTTAGATGATTGCAGCTGTTTGTCGTACTCAGCTCGAGATTAGAACCACGGTGACTACCACTAAAACACTAGAAAAAATGAGCTCGGGAAAACACTAGATCATGGCATATTAGATGATAATTAGAACTACAAAAAGCTAGATCACAGCGCAGAACGAACAGAACACGGGGAACCCTAGCAGCAAAATTAAAAACGGGATGCAGGGGAAAACCACGAACCATGAGCAGCCATCAGTGGCGCCGAAGAAAGAAAGGACCGCCCACTGAGAACGAAACAGTGCGACGCCCCACGGTCAGGAAGCAGTGAGCCGCCCCCGCGGTGAGGATGCAGTGAGGAAGAAGAAAGAACTCAGCGCCGCCCCTGCCCCCGAGAACGAAACAGCGCGCCCGCCGCGGTCAGGAAGCAGTGCGCCGACCCCCCTACATTCGCGGACAAGAAGAAGTGAGCCACCCCCCGCGGTCAGATACTCAGATGCAACGAGGAAGAAGAAGGTGCGGGGCGGGGGCCGCAGGCCAAGCTAGGGTTAGCCGCAGGGCCGGGGCGGAGGCGAATCAACTGGGCGGAGGTGCGGAAATCGGTGGGGAGGAGAAGAGCAGAGCAGCGCCAGAGGGCAGCGGCGTCGGAGCCGGCCGGAAGCGATCAAGGCAGCTGGGGCGGCGGCGCATCGCCAGACGGGAACGAGCAGCGAAGAAGCGAAGGAGAAGCAGCGAAGCAGCGAAAAGAAGAAGCAGAGGGGAAAAAGGCCGGCCCAAAAACGCTTCGCGAAGAAGCTCCTTCAGGCGGCGCTACGTTTTAGCGCCGCTAACGGGCGGCATTTAGGATCTGCGGGATTCTTCATACCCAGCCCAAAACCCGACCGGCCCGAGGAATGCCAAGATCTAATGTGTTGTTACAAGGCTCTTAATTTTTTATGATTTTTTTATTTTATGGTGCATATGGATTTTATTAATGTTAGACATGTTGGTCAATCTTGCTAGAATGTTTTATTGGTTCTGTTGCAAATAAATGTTGATGAAAAAATGAGTACTTTCTTCATGGTACATACATATTATCTTAGTTCTTGATATGTTGGTGGATGTTTTTGTAAAATATTTCTAGCTCCCCTTCTAAGAGATGATGAAAAATGAGATTTTTCTTTTAAAGTTGGATAAGCTGAGGATTTTTGTTGGACATGTTATTTTGTTGTGTTGCAAAGGCTCTTTCCAATGATATGAAAATGATATTTTACTTTGGATTTGTTGCGAAAGCTTTTTCAAATGTACTGAAAATAAAAGATTGTTTCGATGTTGGATCCATACTTTTTGAATGTTGAATAAATTGGAGGGAAATGCATTTGTACATGCACAATCGGGTATATGACCTATCTTGTCCATCTACAGCCTTATAGTTGGGCAAAAACAGTAAAATAAAAGAAAAATAAAGAAGAAACAGTAAAGAAAAATCAGTAAAACACCAAAAAAGTAAAGCAACAAACCAGCCCGAATGGGCCAGCCCACATAGGGCACCTCTTGCAGGCGAGGCGGTGCTCCAGCTCACGAAGAGCGATATATAGTGCTCGCATATTCACTTGACTATTTTGGATTTTGTTTTGTAACAGAGAAGGCTTAAACATGGAATATCCTACGTTCCTTTATAGGGTTCACCTTTTAGGCCTCTTTACCAGAGCACTTGTACGTCCGTTCTCCCAATAGGGATGCGAAATTGAGATAGCTGGGATAAGCCAAATTACGTATTATGCTTAATTAACGTGTTAATTAACGTAATACCAGAGCTAATTTTTTTATTATACGTTGGTCCCTATTGGGAAAAGAAAACGCCGCGATCGCACCAACTTCCCACCCCAGCAGCCATCTTCTGACAATAAGCCTAACCGCCGACTGCAACCACACGAGATATGCGCTCTGTGCCGCCTCGCCACCCCGTGCTCCTCAAATTGCTGCACTCATAGGTCCTTCTCCGTCCTCGGCCGTTTGTTTAGCCCCCTCTACACTCTTCTGTTTCCACCTTCGACAAACCCAACCCTTAAGGGTACGTTTGGTTGCTTGATTGACTTTTGGGCTCCGTGGGGCACGGCTGGCCATGGCCCCGGGCAGAGCCACCCCCAAAATCATGTTGTGGATCTTGTTTGGTAGCCTGCATAAGAATACAGGTAGCCCGTTGGTGTAAGCAACCAAACAATATGCTTGTGTTTGCAGTGTTGGTTAGTCTCACCCATTTTCACATGGATGAAGTTACCTCACATCACCATATTTGGACATCTCTACGTGACAGACCCATGATGAGTGGCGAGCAGCCGTGGCGGCGGACAGGGGCGAAGCCAAAATAAGTGGTCACTGGGGTCAAAACAGCTTGTAACACACACTTGCAGCTATTTTTGTTGGGGTCATTTCTTTCTTGTGCACTATAGCTACAAAGGATTGTGCCTTAGGCGTCGGTGTCATTTGACACCGGCCAATACACTGTAGCTCCGCCCCTGGCGGCGGAGGTCGCCGGCGAAGGATGCAGTGAGCATGACGACGGTGTGGGCGGCAGCGGCGGAGGTCGCCAGTGAAGGTTGCGGTGAGCACAACGAAGGTGTAGGCGGCAGCGGCAGAGCTCGTCGGCTAAGTTTGTATGTGACAGATCTTGTCGGTGAAGACCGGAGATTGAAGAAGACATATACACCGAGGGTAGTCTAAATACGCACCCATACAGTATAATTTCTATTCGTCTACGACCACCGAAACGCAAAACTTACAACATGAGAGTTGTGCGAAATGGTGATGCGAAGCTACTCGTAAAAAAAATCAAACCGTTGATCATGTGTGTTTAATTTGAAAAAAAATCGTCTAATAAGGTTCAAACATGAACACAAAATTAGAAGTTAATAGTTAACAAAAGTCAAAACCAATTACCAAAATGGAACCACATCATCAGCCGACTTAATTTTGTTGTAGACCTTATTTTGATTCAAGCAGTCTATCATTAAGTAGAAAGGAAGGAGGTGCAAGGTTGCAGTGCTCAAGCCAACAACGTGCCAAGTCCCATGGAAATGGTGGATTTGATCGTTGCCAGTGGGTCTGGTTTTTCATTGACTGTTTCAGTTGAGGTGACTCAGTAAATCATAAAGGCAACCACACGGTGTGTTGTTACAGCTAGAGGGTTTGGTCTGGCCTCTTGCAGGCTACCAAACGCGCCCTAAGTCGTTTGCGTCGCACCCCCACCGCTAAGTTTAGAGCTTAGCTACAGCCGGGTCGGTGCCTTTTTCGCCGTGGTTGGTTGCCACTCATAACAGCGTCGACTTGATTGATGGGTGGCGGAAGAGAGGAGGAGATTGGATGAGAGTGGCGCGGAGAAAAAAAGAGGGACAAAGAGTGAAGTGAGATGAGGGTGGGGCCTAGGCGTGTCGTGTGACCCTAGCCACGCCTATGGTCCCTCTGAGAAGTCTCCGAGAATGTCTTTGACCCGAGGTCAAGTGTTCTCTCAAATGAAAGCATCGAAAATCATATCTATGAGTTCCAAACAATTTTGAAAAAGAAAATCCACCCACAAACATGCAAGATATCAAGTTATAGATACATAAAAATAACAAAATCTGATAAAATTTAGAACTTCAAAATATGTGTACTCAGATCTACACTTTTATCAGTTTTCGTGTAGTTCTAGTTCGGAGTATAAAGTGTCTGAAGTTGATATTCTTACAAGTATGTGAGATATAAAATGAGCTACAGACAAGTATTGTTTTCAGAACCTTTTAGAACTCATAAATATGATTTTGAAATTTTCTTTTAATAGAGGAAGCGCGAGCCAAATATCTCTATTCCTGTTTGTGGCTCTTGGCTACAATTACAAAGATGCAAAACAGTACAACACAGATATGCACGCACTCACCGCATGAACGCACGAATTCAAACCCCAAAAAATCTCTACTCCTGTTTGTGACTCTTGTCATACCATGTTTGTGTCTCTTGTCATACCAAGACTACAACTATGAAGATGCAAAACAGTATAACACAGACATGCACACACTCACCTCTATAAATGCACATTTTATGGGTCCATTTAAGTTTGCTTGGATGTTGCTTAGAAGAAAAGGTTATTTAGATGTATACATTATTTATTCCTTATTTAGACTAAACTAACGGGTCGAGTCTTGAGTTATCACAAGTGGCTCGCTATCGACTAAAACATCGTCTCTCATTGAAAATATTCCACCAAAATGAGAAATATCAGTATCCCATCCTCAGGTTTGAGGTTTAAACTCCGCCGGGTATACAACCACCCTAACCATCCCATCCTAACACAGGCACCTACTCCACGCGCCACTGTTTCCCTTGACGCGCCACGGAACGACACGCACGCCAATGGCACCGAGACGACCGTCAATGTCAGACGACTCTCGCGGTGGGTCGGCACCGAACCGAAAACTCACACGCACACGCACACACAGCCGCAGCCGCGGGCAGTGGCCACGCGTCCTGCTCCCTGCAGCCGCCCACCGACCCCCACCACCTCCTGGTGGGGCTCCAAGATTCTACCACCGCTCCTAGTTTTTTTTTTTTTCTGCTGCTAGCTCACTCCGGAGTCCGGATGCTTCCTCAGTCATCAATCCTCACGGCGCCACTACCTCACTCCCCCGCTGATGTTGCTCCCCAGCTGGCCCACTAACGTCGTAAGCTCATCACTCTCACTCGCAAAAGCAAGAGAAAATCCACGCAAGATATCCAGACAAGTGCTACAGAGAAGAGAAACCCGAGCAGATCTGGAGGCCTCTGGCTTCGGCTCTCCAGATCGGCACGGATCAAGCAAAGCAAAGCTGGTAAAGCAAGATAATATCACTAGAAATGTAAGAAAGAATCCCCTGAGGAGGAGGCAAACGAGGAATTGTACTACAATGACAAGCCACAGCACCAGTGTCTCTTATCTCTCGTACATACTAGTAGATCTGAGTAGTTCCTAGACTAATCTGAATGGAATAGGCAACCAGGCCCAAAAGGGAGAGCAATAATAATAAATTAACGGCAGTAATGGCGGTCGCGGTGATATCGAGCGGCCATATCAGCGGGTGGCGGGGATCTCGTCACTGGGAAGCAGATCTCAGTAGAAGACCGCGACTGCTGCCACTGCGGCGGCGGCGGCGGCGGCCCATGTGGCGGCGGGGGCGAGGCCGGTGGCGGCGTTCGGCGGCGTAGTCGAGGCCGTCGGGGCATCGGACGGTGGCTGGGAGATCGAGCCCGGAGCAGGCGCCGGCGGCGAGGAGATGACGGACTCTGGAGCCGGGGCGGCGGCCTTGGGCGCCGGTGCTTGGGCCGTCGGGGCGGGCGCGGGGGCGGAGGTCGGTGGAGCCATGACCGGAGGCTGCACGGGAGGGGACACCGGACGTGGAGGCGGTGGCGGCGGGGTAGGCTGGGCCTTGGGGGCGGGCGTCGGAGAGGCGCCGGGGGCCTGCGCGGCGGCGGCGGCGAAGAGCACAGCCATGGCCACGGCCACGAAGTGGAGGCGCGCCATGGAGGTGGCGAGGGCTGTGCTAGGGTTTGGGGTTTGAGGGTGGTGGGTTTGCAAGTGGGAGCAGGTGCTAGCTGCAGGTAACGGAATGGGGTATAAAAAGTGTGGGAACAGACAGGGGAGAAAGAAGGTTTGGACGCCGGTTAACGGCTAATTATATCGGTGGAAACATGGGATGAGTTCGCGCGTCGGATCAGGATCCAACGACAAGAAGAGTCCTTCCTTCGGATATACAAGCCCGTGCATCTTAAAAACAGCGTATTTTTTCTGAACGGGAATGGACCCAAAGAAAATTACGACTTCGTTGAGAGGTGTGGTGCCGCAAAGGCTTCACGACGCCATACACCCTATAATTTTAGCTTCTTCCACGAAGGAAGAACTCAATCCACTAATCGAGCACTTAAAGAGGGCACCTAACCTTTACAGACAGGGAGGGTCTCCACAACTCAAATGAAGTCTCCAAACCGCGCCATGTCTCCCCTTACACCAAGATGAAGCTCTAAGGCGACCAACTTTCGGTCTAGGGTTTCAAAAACCCACGAATAACAAGATCCGCTAGAGATTGTAGGATGGCTTCGAATTCATTTGGTGTAGATGTAGATTTAGATCTACTCCTTCACTCTTCAAGAGATCAATATGTTTGGCAAAGGGAGTGAAAGATCTAGGCATTTAAAACTCACACTAATGGTGGAGAGAGAAAAGTCATGGTCACCTCTTGGTCAAGAAGGCGACCCTTAATATAGGGATCCTCACGTTCAGCCATTGTGCATACAAATTTGACCGAGTGGCACTAACACCCATACCAGCGCAATACTACCGCTATTTCCTTTCTAGCCATTGTGGCATGAGTAGGTAGTACCAGAGCGCCGCGCGACCAAGGTTGGGATGCCAAGAGCGGTACTACCATGGTCAACACCGGTAGTACGACTATCTTATTTCCAGAAATAAAAATAAGTGGTACTTCCGTGTCACTACCCGGAAGTGCCACACCCATGCTAGTGATCTCTATACCCCAGATCGGTACTAAGTACCGCTCTTGGGGACACAGTGGTACTTAGCCCGATACTACTGCGTGCCATGGCATTGGCAGTTCAACTCCCAACTGTGGTACTCAGCTCGATACTATCGCTTCCCTCCTGTTGGTATTATCTCGCCTAGGAAACACAAGTGTGCACAAGATTAGAAGAGGGTGATCTCGACCAGTTGGGGAGGCCTTGGTGCTACATTTGTGTTTGTGTACGTGATGGTGAATCCCCCCCATTCCTTCATTAGCGGACTCCCCTTGATACTTGATAGTACGGGGGTTCCTATGACTCAACAAAATGGAAAAACGTTGGAAACGCCATAGCAGCATAAAGCTGGATTCGAGAGACCAATGGTAAGAGGAGGGCCAAGATGCAATGCGGCCACAGAAGGCAAACAAGGCCCCAAACGCTCATGCACCTAGGGACCAGCGTCGCCCAACGGACAATGGAGGCGAGTCAGGCGACGATGCTTCCTAGCAATGTGTCAGTCCCACCTAGCGCTGGACATAAAGCCTGAAACTTGACGAGTTTAACGAGCACTCTATAGCTCAACGAGTTTAGCTCGATTTGGTTTCACCAACAAACCGAGGTAAACAATATTTTTTTGCTCGTTACGATTAACGAGTTAAACGCTTAACGGTTAGCTCACGAGTGCTTGTGAGCATATAACGAACTGAGTCAATCTTCATTTTTACCTCGTTAAGAATAACAAGCTTAATGATCCGAGATTTAACGATCATGAGTCAAGCCTTAACGAGCCGAGCAGCTTGTTAGTCCAGCCCTCTGCACAACCTAACATGGGGTTGAACACCTTACCTCAGCCTAGGATTTTGACTTAAGTTCAACTTCTTAACGAACTTAACGATTAGCTAACGAGCATATAACAAACCGAGCCAATCTTCATTTTAACCGAGCCTATCTTTATTTTTACCGAGTTATGAATAACGAGCTTAACAATGATCACGAGTAATAATGAGCCGAGCCTTAACAAGCTGAGCAGCTCGTTAGTTCAGCCCTCTGCACAAGCAAAACATGTGTTTGAAACAGCAGCCAGCCAAGTCCGAGGTAAGGTGTTCATCCCTTGCTTTGCGTTCTTTCCTCAACAGTCAGCAGCCAACGTTGCAATTCACAGGGTAACCAAACGTGTTTGCAACCACCGTTCCCCATGCTGTTGCTGATGATAAACTCAGGCTGGCATCGAAACAACGGATGACCATGGGATCAAACTTAACGCACCACTCAGGCTTGTGATTTCTGCATGCCTAGAAACCTGAGCTCGTAAAGCCTTGAATCTGGCATTAGGTTACAGGAGAAACAGTTTCCACAAACGGAAAATCGAGTAAGAAATAGATATACATTGGGTTAGAAGGATGATGAGAACATGTGATAAACCAATATCTAGCTAGGTATTCAATCCACTATCAAAATCTCTACCCTACACAGACATTATCCAGCTTGGACATTGATCCTCTATGCTGAGTGGGCAGATATCACCCTTGTAAGTTGTAACTATGGAGTATGAACAAAGATCTACAAAAGCACAACTTCAGGAAGGGTCGTCCTTCAACATATAATCATGCATTGTTTGGTTACATCCATTGTAACCTTCGAAGCTCTACTTCCATCGGCATGCCACTGAGAGAATCTTTTAGGAGTAGAATGGAGCGAATCCCTCCTGTGTCTTGTTCAAAATACCAGGCCAAAGCACTACAAACGAACAACTTCTTGAACTGAATAATTGAACCTTTGCAAGTTTGAGTGTCCGAAGAAGAGGACCTATTTGAGTAATATATCTCTGTTAAAGTCATTTACTTAATCACTATAGTTGAACTGACATTTTAGAAATTGCATGGTTTCTAGTGTGTGTCACTTACTTGATATGTATCTATAAGTGTAAGGAAAAAAATATGATCTTCTGAATGTATTTTTCTGATCAAATGCAATGCTACCATTTTTTAAATGCATTCTTTGTGATGAAAAAGTACAGCACCAAAAAAAATTAATAATGACCGGGTGATCTGTCCAAGAAAAATATCTTAATGTAACAAAAATTAAAAGGGAAACATATTCAGTTATGCGTAATAACTACTCCCTCCGTCCAATAATATCCGTCTCAAGTTTGATAAAAAGTGGATGTATCCATACATGTTTCATGTCTAGATGCATCCACTTTTTGATAAACTTGAGACCGTTATTATTGGACGGAGGGAGTACTTGCTCTGTCACATATTAGTTGTCGCTGATTTTGAACAAGAGTGGTCGGCTAAGTGGAGCAGTTTCTCAATTCAAAGGTGCAGCCAGAATGCCGACAGTTATTATAGAAAACAAAGGAATGCAGGCCAATTTGTTACTTACTCTTTACGGAGAAGACAATTATAAGTATACTTGTGTCCACCTGTACATGGTTAGCTTATTTCACTTGGTCACCTCTTGAACTAATTGTCTCAGACATATCTTCACTGCTGCCTTCAGACAACTCCATTTCCTTCACTTTCTCAAGCTGCCTGAGGAGATATAACCTCTCAGGGCCATATGTGGATGGGATCTACAATACCAAATACGCAATTACATTACATATTGCAATGATGGGAGTAGTGAGGGGTTGTACAGGTTTACAAACCATGGAAGGCACATATCTCTGGATGAAAGCCAACATAGCAGCATGCCCAACAGCAGTAACCTGGGAACAAAGGCACCTGTTTAGAATGTTCCGACGATGGAGACAACTGCACTTCCTGTTTAGAATGCTCCAAGGATGGAGACAACTGCACTAAATACTAAGTTCACAAGAGAATATGATTTGCACTCTTAAGGGCACAAAACAAAATTCTTGACCATCGCGATTTGGGTATTAGACGACATTGAGTTGTCTAGTCTGTGGTAACAGTGGATGATGTGAAGAGATAGCAGGATTACGGCACCAATCAGACAGAAAAAAATAATCTAGACCTACAGAGACATATCAGGAGGTACAAAACCAAGCTCAAGAAAGACTCACTGGTAGAAGCATGAGAAATCCTATTGGAACAACAGATGCCAAATCTGTCAGGGTTCTCTGAAGAGCCTGCTTCTCCTTCTGAGTCAGTTCATCCCCAATAAGAGATCTTTTCAGTAAGCCCATAGCAGCTCCTGTATCAATTGCTAAGAGCTGTGTCCCTTGCAACACAATCTGTACAGAACAAAGAAGACGAAATAAATCGTGACCCTGTATTTCGACCTTCAGTAGTAGTTTAATGCAAGCAATGAAAAAAGGCAACAACTACATAGATTATTAAGTTCCCTACCAAAATAATTCGAAATCATAATTGTCAAAAATTATCATCATAGAAAATATTAATAACCTATGATGCTATCAAACATGTTCGTGTCAGAAATAGAACATAAAGCTGGTAAAGGAATGGCCAGATGCACTTTGCTCTAAATATTTGTGCAAGTACTTATGCTACAAAAAATTCTTAGGCAAAAGGACGAATTAAATTTGAATGATCATACCGTCGTACTGTCCTTGACCTTCTCTACTGTTTTGGTAATGAAACTTTCTCTCTTGATAACTGGACCAGAAGGCCCTGATAGAAGAGGCAATGACACAGAAGCATCTATTGTTTCATCTAGAACACCATTTTCCTGGAAATGAGAAACAGGACAGAACTGGATGAATAACTCGTCAAAACTGAACAAACTTCTACAACAGCAAAGCCAGCCATTATGGTCTAAATGGCCACTGTATGCAACAGACTTAGACATATACCAACTACATTGTCATATTGCTATCTAGAAACATATATATCAAACAAGCATACCACCTTTTCAGAATCAGCTGCACTCTTCTGGACTCTCCTTTCTAACTCGATCAACTCACATCTCAACTGTTCGAAGCGGCGGATGTCGTTTGATTCCATGTCTTTTTTATCCACCTTGGCAGCAGAAGCCTTCCACAAGACGAAAAACAACGCAAATTCTATAAGAATGGGCAACATGGTGGAAAAAAAATCATTTTTTGAGATAAAAATGTTGAAGATCAGAGATTATTTTCCAGTAATATGATTCACTGCTTACAAGAACTCTTTTTTAGAACTGCTTACAAGGGGTCATTTGGACAACGTGTGGTGATGCTATGTGGCTTGGAAAAGTGAAACAATTTCCATGTGGCCAGACCATCGGCCCATTCAAGAATCAGTCTAGTCAACCATCAAAAACTTTAGCACATGTATTATGGCTCTATAAAAAATGTTGTGCTACCCTGTGATACCATCAAGTATACAATTGGGGTTTCATGTTTTTGTGCCTTATATTAGTGTAGGTAGGACCTACCCCCCCCCCCCCCCCCCCCCCACACCACCAACATGTTCAAAGTATACTAACATGGTTCATCCTGAACTGGTGATGGAAATATTCAATGTTAAATCTATAACAGTTCCAGCTTAGCGAGATTTAACTACTGCATATTTCTATAGAACTGCGAGCCAAGCACCCTAGAAGATAATAATAGATGTGCAAATAAATTTGAAACTGTGCAGTGTATCCTTCAAGAGTTATGGTGGTAGTACATGGAACCCACAAAATAACATCGTGTTTATGATATAAACTATGTAACATTGCAGCATGTGGAAGGATGGACTGACCTTTTCAAACTGAAACAAGCAAACAAATAAATCATCCCAAGAACCAATAAGGAGCTCAAGGAAAACTACTTCTATTAAAAAAACGCTTTAGTGTAGTGCAAGGAATAGTTAAGTTCATAGCTATCGTAACTGGTGGAATGCACTCCTGAATCCTGACAGAGTGCAATATCTTGGGAAATCCCTCTGGCTGAGTTGCTTGCATGCTTATTTCAAATACTACAGAGCATGCAATAATAAATAACACTGAGCTCACCTCCAGATATTCTGCTTTTGCTCGAAAGTAAGCCTCAAGAAACTCTGCTTCTTTCTTCAGTCTTCTGATCATTTCAAGGTCAGAACATGCAGCCTTTAAATCCTCCTTACCAGAGTTGGAACTTGAAAGATGCAATTCTTGAAGCAACTTTTCTAACTGAACCAAAGCTTCCTCAACACTTCCAAGCGACTGCAATAATTGAAACTAAGTTCATCAAGCTTTAACAACAAGAGATAGCACTATTCAGGGAAGCGTAAATTGCATTTTGCACCAAGTAGATTGCAACATGTGGGTGCATATCATCACCCTTTGCAACGATAAACACAAAAAATAGCAGGGTGGAGGGAATAACATTGCACTTTGCAACTTCCCCATTACTTCACATTGTCTCTAACAGAATCTACACATGGGACCCAGATGTCAAGCTAATGGATGGTATAGAGTGCACAGATCTTTTTCTAACTCCATTCATCACCCATTCTCTCTCCAAAAACATGTGTAATCAACCTCCTTTGTCCTTTGGTTCCCCACCGGCTCCACTTTGCCCAAGATGAGATTACATGGAGCCGATCCTCCCTCCTATTGAGACCTTGCCCCCAGCTACTACGGTGAAAAAGAGGATGAGGGAAGCTAGAAGACACGCCTTACACGTGGTGACATTGGCTATTAGACTGACAAGGGTCCATCTGCAGATTCTTTATAGGCAACGTGAAGTAACAGGGAGGTAGTACAAAGTGCAAAAACTGGGTACACTGTTTATTATTGCAAAAAGTGGTGCAGTGTGAGAGAGTTACAATCCAAACAGTGCACTGTGCAATTTAATCTCCATGGAAAACCAAAAATGATCTCATTGGTAAAGTACAACAGAGCTCAGAAAAATCAACTGCTTATGTTTTTTGACGAGTTTTCCAGAGGAAACAGAAAATAGCTTCAACCTAACAGTCTATAAGAAACATACCATATACCACACAACGTATGCTTCTACTGTCCATTGGAAGCAAGCTCGCAAAGAGAAGCTACATGTGTATAAAGTGGATTCATCCTCTCTTTATCAAATAGATCTAAAAAACACCTCTAATGAGACATAATTTCATATGCATAAAGATATCTCATGTACTACGCAACAGTTTATTATGGTAATTTGGCTTATAACTTTGAAATCTTAAGGACATTAATATAATTGCAATGTTATTTCCAGGACCATCTTTGAACATATAAAAGCCACAAGAGCTTCATCAACTGAATAACATAGCTTCAGTTGGGGTTTAAATAATAGAAATATATTAGCAACTCTGAAGTGCATTCTACAAAAAATACCTTGTCAATGGAAGCTAGCTCTGTCCCAGCAACCAATAGTTCGGGTTTTGGCAAACTTCGGTCTTTTGGCATATTATCTCTGCAACGCAGTAAGTAAGTATACCATATAATGTATACATGATTTATACAATATGTAAATAAAGCATACACCAAGTAACAGATATGACTATCAGATAAACAATGGAAATTCCTGCTTACTTTGCTATATCAAGTTCAGTCATGCAGTCGCTCAACATGGCATGTCTACCAAAAGTTGTTGACATATATTAGAAATGTTAGTTACAAACCATATGTGTAACGTAAGGTGAGAGAATCATCACCAAAACTGAACGTTGACATACCCCTTAGATAGGAATCTTGCTGCCTTCACATTTGAAGGGTTCTCAAGCCATGAGCTGTACTTTATAAAACTACTCATCCAATAAGAGCACATATTTAACATCCTTGATATTACTTCTCCTTTAAGCATTTCTTCTCTGCCTTCTGTATCAACTATTGGAGTTGGCACATCCTCATAGTAAAATGGAAGCCACTCGAGCTCTTCACAGACAACCTGAAGGCAAAATCGTATTAAAACATTTGAAAAGCTGAGTAGCATTACAGCTCAGTGTGTTGCATGAATACTTACCTCCACATACAACTGAAAAGAACTAATGGAGGACAGCTGTGGATAATATAGGACGCTCCCTCCAATTAGATACCTGGATGACCATAAGCTGAACTTTTAATAACATTTAGACGATATAGGTAGTCGATTTTATGTACTGAAACTTAATTTCGTCGAGAGAATAACCACACCTTACAATACCATTGATTGAATCATTTGAATCTGTAAGACCTTTGGAAGATAGGTATGCTTGTGTACTTCTGCCTAAAGCGATGAAAAAACCAAATATAGCTAGATCCTTTTCTAAAACCTGCAGTGAGGATTAAATAATATTACGTTAGACTGAAAGAGAAAGGATTTCAAGACTACAGATGAACCACTGTTGTGTCTAACCTCAATACTTTCACTTGTTGTCAGTCTTGACCATATCTTTTCACGGTCAAGAGCCCTTAGTAATTGATTCTGTAGCAAATCAATCCAAAATGATATCTCAAGTCCATGATCATTAGAAAACTTAGGAACAGCAGCACGAGGACCAAAGTTGCACAAGAATTCCCTCTGAAGACCAATATCTTTCGTCAAGGTATATGCTTTACTTATAGGAACAAATTCAAGAAGCATATCCATGAATCGACCAATAATATCAGGGACCATGGAGAAAAACTGCTGACAAGAAACTTTTGCTGATCCAAGCTTCGTAATAGCAGCAAGACAGAACAAACCTAGTATAAGTAGAGAAAGGTCACTTTGACTAGTGTCCATTGGCTTGCCTTCACAGCATCTGAATATATACAAAACGAAGTCAGCTGCATATTACTTATACTGTATAATAAACATATTATATGAAAAGAAACTAATAAACATACATTGTCGTTGCAGAGTTAAACCGTGGATCAGTTTCAAAAGTGTTCACAAATGTCCTCACCACCAATGGATTTTGATTAGATGAATACCACTGATATAATGAAGGTTCCCTTTTAGCCAACTCATTCCGGATAACACCATCCAAAGAGCTGAGAAGGCGGGATAAACTGCAACCAAATTAGAGATCATCACATAAACTGCATTGTGTTGCTCTGTGTGATAGAGCGGATTAATCCAATGTTGCTAACCGCGCTACATAAAAACGGACGAACGAAATGGGAGAAGATCTAGATTAATCTCCATGTATGCAACCGCTGAACAAGATCAAAACTATTCAGGAAAAAACTATAGCCTATCTCAGGCTCTCAGTTTTGGCAGGACACTTGCTGGTGCCTGAACATGCAAGACATCTGACAATTCTTTTCGATAACCATGTGCACCAACATGCTAAGAACCAAGGAATCATGTGGCCTTGTAGATTGAACTCATGTGAAAGCCATATCACTTCATATTAAATCATTCCAGGCTACTGCCATCAATACGTTGGTTACTTGAGTTTAATATTGAATCCATTGTCAGATTAATTCTGGACTAGCAAAACACAAATACAGCCTAACGTGGTAAACCTCAGCAGTAAGTTAGTTTTTTTCATGAATCATGATAGATCAATTATTTTGCATAACTGAACAGCAGATCTTCGATTGCCCTCCTAACTTCTGAACCTAAGCAGACGGGAAGCTGCGTATTTCTCTATACTCTAATAATCTTTTACATGGAGTACAACTTATGAAAAAAGCCAAAAGGCATCATACAAAAGTTGTACAATTAGGACCTCAATATGGTTATATTCTCTTCATGGTCTAGGCGGTTCTGTTCCTTTTTGCTCTTTCGGGCTTTTCTCCATGAACTTTGGTTACATAGGAAGTTACTTCTTCCTTTTTATGTAACGTGGTCACGCATTTCAAGCTTTAACTTTGAACAATAATCAAACCAATAAAATGCAAGTTATGCAATGGCACGGTGGTGTATCACTCTGGAAAAAAAATACAGATTACAGTGTTATGAGCTTGTTACGTAGCACACATACTATTGATCTACTGTTGGTGAAATCCGAATACTGAAAACCACAGGCAAATACTATCCAAGATAGAAAAGGCAGATTTTGTTTCACGACATAATAAGTCTTATGCTCACATATGTATGAAATACGCCTCATATATAATCGTTTATCCACTGGTATGACTATCTATTGTGTCACATAACCCATACATTATTGATCTACTGTGGTCAAAACATGAATCTTGGAATGATATGGCTGTAGATGAGTACTGTCTAAGGTAGAAAAACAAAATTTGCTTCAAGAGATTGAAGTCTTAGGCTCAGTGTGCGGTTGCAAAACTGTATGTGCTGAACTTATTTATTATCCACTGGAGATAAAAGTAGCCTTGGAACATGAAAACTGGTCAGCCAAGCGATAAAATAGGCAAAATCTGGTTGGGAAGATGATCATAATCCACCGAACACCGACACAGTTTTAGAAGCACACACATGTAAGGAATAAGGATAACTTCTGAGCAAATTTCTGCCAACTATTGAGCAATCCGATATGGAATTCCAGGTACAAGCTAAAGGGCAAACCTCCTCCGAACGAATACATTAGTATCTCTATCTCTGCCATTCCCCCTCGATGAAACGTCAATAACTGCTTGCAGTAATGAGCCGACAGCAGCCTGCAAACAACTTGTGTAAGACTTCAAGGAGCAGAAAATTTGGATTTCACCAGAATTTCGGAATCTGCAGCTACGGTGTGGCTTACTGAAAGGTATGTGGAATTAAGATATATCAACTTAAAGCACGTCAGTCGTGGTTCTTGGACCTAGGTTGACTATAGTGGCAGCATCTTCACATGTATATTTCAGAAGACAGTCACTTCCACCAGAGAGCTACTACTGTTTCAGTACACGCTACCGACTACAGTTACAAATGATAACCCATTCATAATTTGTTAGACCCTGTAACGTACAAAGTAAATCCACCAATGCATCTATATTTCATCAGAATTGCATTCAATAACTGAAGAAGCAAAACTGGCTACAACAGAGTTACCCGAATGGACCGGAAAGCAAAAGAAATAACGATGCATCTAACAACTATGGCTAACACAAAATAATCATGGCTGTTTTCTGAGTGGAATGGAAGGAAAGAAAACACAACAGAAACCTAGCAAGACTACAGAGGTTTCTCACTTTTTCACGCAACGCAAAGAGGTAATTTACATCTGTAGTAGGTTTTTACCTGGTAAGAAAGTGGTTTTATCCAGGCATTGTTATCTACACCAAGCCATGTCTTTGGGAACCAAGAGTTCATTGACGATTTGTTGTCAAGGAAAGCCAATTCAATAGATCTTGCGGCATCATGTATTGATTGGACAAGGCCAGTGCTTATGTCTTCCTTTTGCAAGGCTTTATCCAATTTCACCCTTATTTCCTCCATTTGACTTGCTGGGTCAACTTGTGGTGCTCCATTAACGGACACACCGCTTCCATCATCTTGAGAAGCCAATGGAATAGTGTGGACCGACCTTCTAGTTCTCTGAAAGGCTATCCTCTGTCTCCTAAATTCTAACCATCTAGCACTGTAAACGACCTTCTCAAATTCCGATGGTGAACTTCTTAAATGGCACTTCCGCTTAGAAATGCGTGAGTGGAGTTTTTGACTCCTTAGATCAACAGCACTTCTGCACACGAACCTGAATCCATACACTTTCTCCAGGGTATAAATCTTCGATGTGCTGCAAACACATTCCATATGATCAGTTAATAACCCAAAACAGTAAACAGAACTGTAAAATGAACATCATTACATCACGAATGGATTTCTGTTAAACTGGCCCATAGAAATTCTATGGCCTCCGTCAACTGATTCTGCTCATCAAAGCCAGAGGCAAGCAACTATTCCAAAGTCAATTCGGGGCTCAGGCCGTGAGACCACAATGCTACAGCCATCTCCTTAGCCAGCAGGCAACCAGAACAACCAGGCAAAGTTCCTCGTCTACACGCAACCCGGAATTACCCGCCCAATTCAACCAGACGCAATCCGCCTCCCAATAAACCCAATTCTAATCAGCGCATTCCTGTGCAATCCATCCCACTATGGAGCTAAGAGTAGCAATTAGGGGCTAATGGGAGCAGCTAGCAGGCCTCTGGGAGACACACGGAACGGGCTAGAGAGAGGAGCCCGACCTGGCTGAGCACATGGCCGCCCTCGGGTCGCCGCCGGCGCCGAGGGGGAGGTGCCGCGGCTGCGACGCCACGGCGGTCGCCATCAGCTTCGTGGCGGCCTGGCGAGCGACGAGATCGGCGAGGGCTTCCCGACAAGCGAGGAGGAGAGGGATAGGGTTTATATCTGGAGGGAAGCAGCGGTGGGAAAGAACTCAACTGGATCAAGGCGCTTCAGGCGAGGCGAGCGAGGAAGGAAGAGAAGGGCCCCGGAAACGATAGGCGCCGGGAGAGGCCACCGCTGCCTGCACGGGGACCAGAGACCATTTTTCTTCCCGTGCTGGCTTTCTTTTTTCTTTTTCTTACGTCGACTAGACATTTCTGTTCTGCCGCGTTTGTTCCTTCAACGGTACCGTGTTTTTCTTTTTGGTCATTTTGTTCCTTTCAAAAAAAAGAATGTTTATATTGAAATTTGAATTCACTTGTGTGAGGTAGTGTATCATCTAGTCTAGACAAGTACATTTCAACGTTATAAAGCTATAGTGGGGAATCCAAGTAGTACTCCCTCCGTATAAAATATAAGACTCTATCTATCTAGTTTTTGCACCTTGCACTAAAACATGTCTAGATACATGTGTGCAAAAACTAGATATAAAGCTATAGTGGGGAATCCAAGTAGTACTCCCTCCGTATAAAATATAAGACTCTAAAAACTAGATAGACAGAGAGTCTTATATTTTGATACGAAGGGAGTAGGTGTTACCACCGGGAGAAAAAAAAAGTAGTAGGTGTTGATCTTAGAAAGAGGATGTTTGAGGTAATATTCATTTGCACGATTTCGAATATGTTGGAACATATAGAAAAAAATACGCATGTCAAGTACGGACATGTAGTAGATGTTGATAATTGAGATAGAACTAGTTGAATTTAGCGCGGCGACACACCGCGTCATTTAAGAGAAATTTTATGTATGAAATGTTTTGTTGTAATGACATAATAAATGTTGAACGAAATTCGAATTTGACTAAATTCGTGGAATGTTTGTGCGAATTTGGATCTAAAATTGAGGAGTTAGAGTCGACAAAACTCGGAACCGTTCACGGGGGTGGAACTTACTCGTTGGCGCGCATATATTTCGTCTATATAATTATTGGAAAACGTGGGGTTTTTCCTGCAAATTTTTTGGCAAAATTCGTGAAATGTTTGTGCGACTTTGGATTTAAAAATTGAGGAGTTAGAGTCGATTGAACTCGAAAGCGATGACGGGGATGGAACCTACTCGGCGTTACGCATATTTTTCATGTATATAATTTGTGAGAAGCGCGGAGACTTTTCTGCAAAAATTTTGACAAAATTTGTTAAATGTCTGTGCGAATTTGGATCCAAAATTGAGAAGTTAGAATCGATTAAACTCGAAAGCGATGACGAGGATGGAACCTACTCGCCGTTACGCATATTTTCATGTATATAATTTGTGGGAAGCGCGGGGACTTTTCTGCAAAAAATTTAAGAAAATCAAATTCGTTAAATGTATGTGCGAATTTGGATCCAAAATTTGAAGAGTTAGAGTTGACAAAACTCAAAACCGTTCACGTGGTGGAAACTACTCGTCGACGCGCATATATTTCGTGTATATAATTTTAGGGAGAACAAATTTTTTTTTTTAAAGTAAAAAAAAATGAACAGTACCCCACCGGGTACTGTAGCTTCGCGAAGCTATAGTGACCCGAGCATGGTGAGAGCGAGGATTTGCTCCTCCTTTATATACAGATAGAATTTGTGGGAAGCGCGGGGACTTTTCTGCAAAAAATTTGACAAAATTAGTTAAATGTCTGTGCGAATTTGGATCCAAAATTGAAGAGTTAGAGTTGACAAAAGTCAAAACCGTTCGCGCGCATATATTTCGTGGAAACTACTCGTCGACGCGCATATATTTCGTATATATAATTTTAGGGAGAACAAATTTTATTTTAAAAAAAAGGCAAAAAAAAAAGGTGAACAGTAACCCCGCCGGGCACCGTAGCTTAGCACTGTAGCTTCGAAAGCTACAATGCCCGGAGCGCTGAGAGCTCGGCAAACTGCATGTCCTTAATGTCTATATATATATATATAAAAGTGGGAAGAAACCGCCGCCTCTCCCGCGTCCACGTCGCCCTTGCTACAGTATTACTGTAGCAAGCGAGTTTCTACCAATCGCCAGCCGACACGTCGCCCCGCATAGCATTTTTGCAAAAAAAACGTCCGCAAAGGACTATTTTGAAAATCTACGAAACCATAGGGAGCCTGCGTGCAAAAAAGCCAGCACAACCCCATTCTCCTCTTCCTCTCTCTCCCGCCCGCGGTGGCGCCGCCGCCGCCGACGCGACTCGCCGCCGTCCCACTCCGCCCCAGACGAATCGACAAGCACCAGAACGACCGACTCGATCTCCTCTACCTCCTCGCCAAGTAGCGCGTGACGGGATGCCCCGAGCTCGCCGTGCGGGGTCGTCTTCCCCGTGGCCGGCCGCCGCCTCGCCACGCCCGATTCGCGCTGCCCCGACCTCCTCCGGCTTCCCCGACCATCCCATCGACTTCGTGGTGAGCCGCCGGTCCCGTAGGACCTTCTCCTCATCCTCCTCGTGCCCTGGTTCGTCGCCTTGGTCGCCGCTGGCCGGTGCCGGCCATAGCGGACGGTTTCCATCGTCGAACGACGGGCAGTATGATGAGGCGGCGAATTGGGAGGAGGAGCCGGGCGCGAGGGGTGGTGGACTGCTGGGGCACTCCCCGGCGGTTGTCCTGTGCCACCACCACCAAGGTCACCATGGCGGAGTTGGTCTCCTGTGACGACACCACGTCGTGCGCTCCATTGGATGAAGTTAGCGCGCATGGAGGCATGGAGCAGGAGCTCAACCGGGCAAGGCAGCAGCAGATTGTCTACCCCGGCGCGAGCACCAACAACAGCAGCCCTGTTGGTCTACCTCTAGCGGCGTCCTTGGATCCAGGTCAGCTCATGTTGCTGCTGCGAATTCAAATTCTCCTTATAATCAGATTTTAACTGCAATGGCGTCGTTAGAGGTGGAGTACGCACGCTGGGTGGACGAGCAGAGCAGGGAGACGAGGGAGCTGAGGGCGGCGTTGGGGCAGCGGCAGCCGAACGCCTCGCCGGAGCCACGGCTGCGAGCCCTCGCCGAGGCCGGGCTAGCGCACTACGACTCGATGTTCAAGGCCAAGGCCACTGCCGTCACATCTTCTTCGTCATGTCCGGCGTGTGGGAGCCTCTCGCGGAGTATGTATTTCCTCTTGATCGCCAGCTTCCAGATACGTCTCAAACGTATCTATAATTTTTGATGTTCCATGCTGATATTATATCAATTGCTACATGTTTTGGTTACACTTTATATCATTTTTATGCATTTTCTGGGACTAACATATTAACAAGATGCCACAGTGCCAGTTCCCTGTTTTCTGCTGTTTTTGGTTTCAGAAAATCTATTAAGGAAATATTCTCGGAATTGGACGAAACAAAAGACATCGTCAATAATATCACGAGGAGATCACGGAGTCCAAAGGGGAGTCGGAGCAGACCCACCAGGGGGCCACGCCACACTAGGGCGCGGCCCAGGGTGGGCCCGCGCCCCCCCTATGGCGTGGTGGCCCCCCTCGGCCACCGACGCCGCCTCTTCGCCTATATATTTTCCGCGACGCGAAAACCCTATGACGGTCGATCATATTCCACGAAAAGTTCTGTCGCGGCCGTCATCGTCAATCTCAGATCGGAGGAGTTCTGAAGCTCTTCCCGGCACCCTGCCGGAGGGGAGATCATCACCGGAGGGCTCTACATCACCATGCCTGCCTCCGGAGTGATGCGTGAGTAGTCCACCCCTGGACTACGGGTCCATAGCAGTAGCTAGATGGTTGTCTCTCTACCTTGTGCCTCCATGTTTAGATCTTGAGAGCTGCCTAACATGATCAAGATCATCTTATTGTAATGCTAGATGTTGTGTTTGCTGGGATCCGATGAATATTGATACCATGTTTATTCAAGTTGTTTATCTATGTGCTCTTGATCTTGCATGCTCTCCGTTGCTAGTAGATGCTTTGGCCAAGTAGATGCTTGTGACTCCAAGAGGGGGTATTTATGCTCGATAGTGGGTTCAGTCTCTAGATATCTGGATCAGTGACAGAAAGGTCTAAGATGGTAGATGTGCTGTTGCTACTAGGGATAAAACATTGGTGCAGTGTCCAAGGGCACTTGTATTGATTACATTACACACTTTACTTCATGCAATAATCTGTTGTTAGCAACTTAATACTGAATAGGATGCGGATGCTGCCTTGAAGGTGGATTATTTAGGCATAGATGCGGTTGGAATAACGGTCTATGTACTTTGTTGTAATGCCCAACTAGATTTCATAGTAGACATCTTGGCATGTATTGCATTGTTATGCCCTCTCTATTTGTCAATTGCCCAGCTGTAATTTGTTTACCCAACATGCTAGTTATCTGTTCTGAGAGAGACACCACTAGTGAACTGTGGACCCTGGTCCAATTTCCTCATACTGTTTACACAACCTGCTGTAATCATCTGTTTCCTGTTACTTGCTGTTTTTCCTGCTGTTTTCCACACCATACGTTTAACTCTTTGTTTCTGCAAGACCGGAGAGATTGACAACCTCTCTGTTTCGTGTTGGGCAAAGTTCTGGTTTGTGTCTGAGTCAACATCAACAACCTTACGATAGATCGTCAAGTCCTACTGGTCCGATTAAACCTTGGGTAGATTATTCAAGGGAAAACTTCTGCTGTCTACATCATAACCTTCCTCTTGGGGTTCACCAACACGTAGCCATCAAGCTGTTTTCTGGCGCCGTTGCCGGGGAGTAGAAGTTCTTCAGGAAGCTCTCTGTCTCCCGTCAACAGTTGTTTTCTGGCGCCGTTGCCGGAGACTTGGAGGCTATTGGAAAGGGGAGTCTCTCAGTTCAAATCTCTTTACTTTGTTTTTGTCTTGCTTAGTTTACTTTTATCCAGTTATGTTTTGCTTGTTTACTTGGAAACCCATAAAAATTATAAAACTGAAAATCCTATAAAAACTTTTGCTATGGAAGAATTTACCAGAACCTCTATGTTGATGGAAGCTAGAGAATTATATATAAAGTATAGAGAATCAAGAGAGGGTAAAATCATGAGAGGCATGATAAAAAAGTTAAATCAAATTGCTGAAATTTTGCTGGAACGCCATGATATAAATTGTTGCTCTGAACAGGATACTAAACATCTTAAATTCCAATGTGGCTTTAGTGAAGACGTTTTAATTATGAACTATCATTGGAATAACTATATTCATTTGGGAGTTGAAGAAGTAGAACAATTTGTTTTACTTATGGGAGCTTCTGAAATAGACTCCTTCATGGCTAAAAATTATGAAACTTGTGTTGCTTGCAATAAACTTAAAGATACAGTCTCTTTTATTCTTGATTATTGCCTAGAAAATTTCAGCAATAATTGTTATATCATTGATTATAAAGAGAGACTCATTAATGCACAAGAATGTACTCACAATTTGCAGGAACCTGTGGAAGAAGAAACTATTGCTGAAACTGAAATCTCATTGGATGAAAAAGAGGAGGAGAGTGATGAGAGTAACTCTTTAACTCTTACATTATTTGATCACCCTCCATGCTTGCCAAAGGAGGATGAATGTTATGTTCCTGTGGATTCTCTTGAAATATTCCCTATGAGTAAAACTTGTGAGAATAATTATGCTACTGTTATTTATGATAATCCATGCTATTTTGATGAATCTTATGATAATCCTTTATTTGTGCCTGATATCGAAATGCATGGTACTAAAGAGTTTTGCTTAGAAAATGTTTATGATAAAGCTCTAGATGATGGTCCTATATTGGTTGATAATATTAATTGTACTGCTAATGAAAATGGGATTGGAGAGGTCTTGACTTTATCTAGATGGAGTCCCATACCTCTTGAGAATGATCAATCATCTTGTTATAAAATTATTAAAAGTGGATTTGAAAGTTTTAATCCCACTATTTTTGAGCTTGATAAAAATTATGTGTTTGTAGATCATGAAAAGCATGCTTTATGTGATAGTTATATTGTTGAGTTTGTTCATGATGATACTGAAAATTATTATGAGAGAGGAAAATATGGTTGTAGAAATTTTCATGGTACTAAAACACCTCTCTATATGCTGAAAGTTCTGAAGTTGCTCTTGTTTTATCTTCCTATGCTTGTCACTTTGTTCTTTATGAATTTATTTGTGTACAAGATTCCTATGCATAGGAAGTGGGTTAGACTTAAATGTGTTTCGAATTTGCTTCTTGATGCTCTTTTTGCTTCATTTTCTATTTTATGTGAGCATCATTAAAACTATCAAGCCTAGCTAAAAGGCGTTAAAGAAAATCACTTCTGGGAGATAACCCATGTTTTTATTTGCTGTTTTATTTTTGTTTTCTTGAGTCAAGGATGCTTGTTTACCTCTGTAGCAACTCCTTTGTATCTTTATTTGCTGTTTTGTTGTGCCAAGGAGAGTTACTAATGCAAAGTTGGTATTTATTTTCGGGACTGCATTGGGACAGATTGCTGTTCGTCACCGTTTAATTCAGTAGAAAATCAGAAAAAATCGAAAAATGCTGAAACTTTTTGTGCATGTTCCTGATGATGTTACGCAACTTTCATTATTTCAAAAGTTCTTCATCTGAGCATCGTAAGTGCCTCGAAAAAATTCGTCATTACAGACTGTTCTGGTTTGACAGATTCTGTCTTTTATTTTGCATTCTCTCTTTTACAAGTTTTTAAGTGGTTTCTTTTCGTGTAAAAGTGCCCACTTGAGCCTAGTAACAGTGGCTAATGTTTAAAATAGTTGGCTTGTGAGTTTTGTCTTTGCTAGAACTTTGAAGTATTATCTTTTAGTGCACTAACCTGCTAATGAGAAAAGCTGTTAAGTTTTGGTGTGAAGGAAGTTTTCAAGTGTTGATAGAGGAGAATGATATTACATGATCAAGAAGAGTGAAGAGCTTAAGCTTGGGGAGGCTTACCTCCCCAGCATATTTCAAGAAGACTCAAGCATCTAAGCTTGGGCATCCCCTTCTTCATCTACAAATTATCAGGTCATCTCTAATGGTGCTATATTTTTATTGCTTCATGCTAGTGTACTCTTCCTTGGAGCGTCAGTGTGTTTTTGTTTTCAGTTTGTTTTGTTTTGTTTGCTGTGCTATACTTGTTGGATCCTAGTATTCATGTTTGGGAGAGAGACACGCTCCACTTTTTCATTAGAATACTCTTGTGCTTCACTTATACTTGTTGAGTATTCCTGTCTAGTTGCTGTTATTGCTGTTAGCTCTCAGTTTTTCATGTATCTCTTGTTAGAGCTTTCAGTTTCTTTTGAAGAAAGTACTCTCTTGCTTCACTTATATCTGTTTGGAGAGTTGTCAAATAAGTTGATTGGTGTTTGGTTGGACCAGAAAAATGCTATGCATGTGGTAGTGGTATAAAATGCTTACATGAATCTTTTTAGATCGTTGTCTTGAGTAATTTGATGCTTGCCAATTGTTTTGAGCTGTCAAGTAATTAATGTTTAAGCTTGTGCATCATGTAAGTAATGGCTATTAATGAAGAACTACTATAAGGATTTTCTGCTATAATAATCTGTTGCATAATTGGAAGTCCATAGTAGTCTAGATAATTTTTGGATGAAGGCTATGTGTTAACAAGGAAGACAGTGGGAGTCTATGGTTCGTCAAACCTTGTGTTTTATGTACACTCTTGCTATTCCAGTTGATAATGATGTTTGCTTATAATAACCTTGCTAGCCTAAACTCTGTACTAAGAGGGAATGCTTCTTGTACATCCAAAACCTTGAGCCAAATCCATGCCACCTGTGTCCACCATACCTACCTATTATGTGGTGTTTTCACCATTCCAAGTAAATTTCTTCATGTGCTATCTACTAACTACTCAAAACAATTATCCTTTTTGTGTCACTACTTGAAAAGCTCATAAGGACGTAGATAGGTGGTCTTTATTTCCTGGTTGATCAAATTTTACACACCTGGACTAGTGGCATATACATCCGCTTATCCAATAATTTTGCAAAAAGAGCTGGCAACGGGGTGCCCAGTCCCAATTAATTACAACTTTAACCAAACAATTCTCTTCACATCTTTTTGCCCCTGATTCGTCAGTCAAGCAATGTTCACAAGTGTGTAAACAAAAGAGAAGAGGGATGATCTGCCCGCTGGTAGAAATAACGTCCTTCATGGGAGCCGCTCTTGTAAAGTTTGATCAACTAGTGAAGTAGAGTATTGCCTATTTGCTGATTTGTTGACACCTGTATACACCATTACCTTACAAAACAATATTTTATGCTCTCTATATGCCTTCGGGAACTACAGCTCTAGCACATGATGTTAATCCCTGCTTCCCTCTGCGAAGGGCCATTCTTTTACTTTTATGTTGAGTCAGTTTTCCCACTTCTTTCTGTCTACTTAAGCAAACATCATTGTCAACTCCAGTATAACAGTTTTTACATAACTTTGTGTTTGGTTGATCATATTCTTTGCATTGACATTATCTATATGATATACATGTTGAAAGTTGAAGCAAAAGCTGAAGCTATTATCTTCCTTTGTGTTGATACAAACACTTTCATGTTGAGAATTATTGCTGCTGTGAACTAACTATTATGTTAGACTATTATATCTCTAAATGTTTTATAGTATTATTCATGAAAGTTTGCACTTGTGTGATCACTTATGTTTACTCTTTATTTACTTGCTTGCAAACTATAGACCATTGGCTTGGATCACTTCATTCAGATCATGTGCATTACATTGTTATTTGATCAAAGATTGTGTTGGTAGCATGTCACTTCAAAAATTATCTGTTTTTATCGTTTACCTACTCGAGGACGAGCAGGAACTAAGCTTGGGGATGCTTGATACGTCTCAAACGTATCTATAATTTTTGATGTTCCATGCTGATATTATATCAATTGCTACATGTTTTGGTTACACTTTATATCATTTTTATGCATTTTCTGGGACTAACCTATTAACAAGATGCCACAGTGCCAGTTCCCTGTTTTCTGCTGTTTTTGGTTTCAGAAAATCTATTAAGGAAATATTCTCGGAATTGGACGAAACAAAAGACATCGTCAATAATATCACGAGGAGATCACGGAGTCCAAAGGGGAGTCGGAGCAGACCCACCAGGGGGCCACGCCACACTAGGGCGCGGCCCAGGGTGGGCCCGCGCCCCCCTATGGCGTGGTGGCCCCCCTCGGCCACCGACGCCGCCTCTTCGCCTATATATTCTCCGCGACGCGAAAACCCTATTACGGTCGATCATATTCCACGAAAAGTTCCGTCGCGGCCGTCATCGTCAATCTCAGATCGGAGGAGTTCTGAAGCTCTTCCCGGCACCCTGCCGGAGGGGAGATCATCACCGGAGGGCTCTACATCACCATGCCTGCCTCCGGAGTGATGCGTGAGTAGTCCACCCCTGGACTACGGGTCCATAGCAGTAGCTAGATGGTTGTCTCTCTACCTTGTGCCTCCATGTTTAGATCTTGTGAGCTGCCTAACATGATCAAGATCATCTTATTGTAATGCTAGATGTTGTGTTTGCTGGGATCCGATGAATATTGATACCATGTTTATTCAAGTTGTTTATCTATGTGCTCTTGATCTTGCATGCTCTCCGTTGCTAGTAGATGCTTTGGCCAAGTAGATGCTTGTGACTCCAAGAGGGGGTATTTATGCTCGATAGTGGGTTCAGTCTCTAGATATCTGGATCAGTGACAGAAAGGTCTAAGATGGTAGATGTGCTGTTGCTACTAGGGATAAAACATTGGTGCAGTGTCCAAGGGCACTTGTATTGATTACATTACACACTTTACTTCATGCAATAATCTGTTGTTAGCAACTTAATACTGAATAGGATGCGGATGCTGCCTTGAAGGTGGATTATTTAGGCATAGATGCGGTTGGAATAACGGTCTATGTACTTTGTTGTAATGCCCAACTAGATTTCATAGTAGACATCTTGGCATGTATTGCATTGTTATGCCCTCTCTATTTGTCAATTGCCCAGCTGTAATTTGTTTACCCAACATGCTAGTTATCTGTTCTGAGAGAGACACCACTAGTGAACTGTGGACCCTGGTCCAATTTCCTCATACTGTTTACACAACCTGCTGCAATCATCTGTTTCCTGTTACTTGCTGTTTTTCCTGCTGTTTTCCACACCATACGTTTAACTCTTTGTTTCTGCAAGACCGGAGAGATTGACAACCTCTCTGTTTCGTGTTGGGCAAAGTTCTGGTTTGTGTCTGAGTCAACATCAACAACCTTCCGATAGATCGTCAAGTCCTACTGGTCCGATTAAACCTTGGGTAGATTATTCAAGGGAAAACTTCTGCTGTCTACATCATAACCTTCCTCTTGGGGTTCACCAACACGTAGCCATCACTTCCGGCCCTCCGACTTGCTCAAGGTCCTCGCGCCGCAGCTGGAGCCGCTCACGGAGAAGCAGCAGGTGGTGGGGGCCGGCAGCAGGAGATGGCAGCAGATTTCCGAGGGCATGGAGAAGCAGCAGCAGCAGCTTGCTGAGTCCGGGCTGCTCTCCACCGGCGGGGGCGGCAGGGGATGGATGCGGCCCCATTGGGTACCCTCATATTGCAGTATATATTGCAGCAGCAGCAGCAGCTTGCTGAGTCCGGGCTGCTCTCCACCGGCGGGGGCGGCAGGGGATGGATGCGGCCCCATTGGGTACCCTCATATTGCAGTATATATTCAGAAGTTCATGCTGATTTCTCTATTGTTTGTTTTAAATTTTGTTAGGAAAACATCTAGCCAATGCCTATTAGGCTATGACTAATGGTCTGATTATGTTTAGTTGATATTTAGGGTACTACTCATTGAGATGATTAAATTTTCTTTGCCATGCCAACAAAATCAGTAGATACTCCATGTAATCTCAATGAAAATTGAAATGATGGTTCATTCGGAAGTTTTTTATGCACACTGTTTAACTTTCTATCTGACTATTTGTTTACCCATCAGAAATAGCAGTTGCAGCCTACCCGAGACTAGCAGCAAGATCTGCTATCCTCCCTTCAGATAATCATTTGTATTCATAGAATTTCTTCTATATGCTCGACTCTTTTGCAATTTATGTTATTTGGAAACTATTGTATTTGTTCTCCCCACATATATTGATTCTGATACCAATACTGATTCGACTTTATCTACTTTTCATGCGTGGTAGGGGATATGGGATATTTTAAGCCAAATCCCCAACTTGCCCGGGTTCTAGGCAGCCTCTTATTCTTCATGCGGAATACAAAATAATCTGCTCAAGACCTGCAATTAGCCACTTTGCTTTGAGGTAAATCATGTCCTTAATTCTTCTATAAAGTAGTAGTACTAGATTGACAACGCCTATCCTTTAATCAATATCGGAGATATTATGAATCCAAAAAGGGGACCCAACCCGTGCTTTGACATATGTAATTGATGGTAGGATATTTTGTGTTACACATTTAAAAAGACCAATGAGCAGATAGGATGTTTTATAGAGTTGCAAGAAATTTAAAAATATCTTAGATATTGATGCGCCTTTTGGGAATTGTACGCCGAATTGCTCCCACATTATCATACCGGTTGGCACTCCTGTTGGAGCACAATTGAATGTAAATCAATAGAAATGTAATCCTATAATCAATCTCCGTTTATATTTTCCAGATTGCCCCACAGTATTGTTTTATGCATTTATTATCACTCTGTTGTGACTCATAACCTGAATTTTTGAGTGTTTAATCAAGTGCATGTGGATTACAAAAATATTTTCATGTCTGAGAGCATTGTACTTTGTTATGATCTTCTCGCTACCATGGAAGGGTTTATTTACGTTCCCATCATTCACCAGTTTGGA
Source organism: Poa pratensis (assembly GCA_947311845.1). Classification (NCBI taxonomy): domain Eukaryota; kingdom Viridiplantae; phylum Streptophyta; class Magnoliopsida; order Poales; family Poaceae; genus Poa; species Poa pratensis. Next base: position 76,068,428 of record CAMZMU010000040.1, on the reverse strand, counting down.
CTTCCCAATTACTCAAAGTGCTGCATATGTATCAAGTGATTTGCTTTTCATCATTCACCAGTTGCGCCGTCCCAATTAATCCAACTGCTCCGTACTGCATACGTACAAACAGTTGTCTTCATCTCCTATAGCAGCAATTTTGTCGCTAGAGTACACTTGACAGCGAGGCTATAAGATTGTATATTCACCTAATTCTGGTTCAGGAATACTTATGATCATCTAAATGTGTACATTTTCGTATAGTTCTCCTTATACATCTTGCAAAAGTACGTAGCTAAATTAAGCAATTTTGTTCTTCAAGTTTTAAGACATCACTTCAAACCAAGTCATTATCAACATTTTTCCTATTTCCTTTTGCACGTCACAGTCTTGAACGGCCTAACTGGCTGCAGTTTTGCAGTTCACCGACTTGGTCACTCAGCATGCTGCTCACCGGCGCGGTCACTAAATGGCCCTCTACCAGCACCAGGGATTGGATGCATATATATACTACTACTTTGAGTTACCATTCCTTTCAGTCGTGTGTAAACCAAGTTGTGTTCTTGCGTACTCGCATTCTCATTTATCCCCTAAACACATAGTATCATTTAATGGGTTTTATTCTCCAAAAATACTTAGATGTGCAACTCTTCTTCACACATATTAGGGCACCTTTGATTTGAAGGAAAGCGTGGAGGAAACATACATGGTTAGGAAATATTGCAGAGATTCTACTGTTCGCAAGTTTGATGCATAGGATTGGTGCTAGGGAAAAGTAAAGGAAAGTTTCGTTCGTGTCTCTCTTTCAAGGCCGAATGTAGAGGAAAAGAAAAAAAATCACTCAGAGCCCATTGTTTTGTATCATGTGCACAAGGAAAGAGGATAGTTTTACACCGGACATCCTTTCTTAATCCCATCCCTTTCCTATTCCTCTGATTTTATTTTCCTTTCAATCAAAGAGGTAAAGTATGTACATTATAGATTGAGATCATTTCTTGATAAAATGACTAGGTACAGTGCTTTAAACCTCTTCTGATTTTCATTAAGTAGTTTAATTTACAGCTGAGGATTTTCAACCTCGCCGGTGATAATTCAGAAGTAATCTTTCGTCGTCACACTATGACAGTAATTGTTCCGCATATCTCTTCGGTGTTGATTCCCGGCGGTGATTGTTTTATAATAATTATTTCTAATTTTTATCGGTGTTTTTCAACGGTATGCGAACAATGATCTCCAACAAATGAGTTAACGTTAAGGGAGCGGCGTGTCGCCGCGCCAAATTGCCTAGTATAGTTAGTTCGTATATATAATTTTAGGGAGAACAAATTTTAAAAAAAAACAAAAAAAAGGTGAACAGTAACCCGGCACTGTAGCTGCACTGTGGCTTCGAAAGCTACAGTGCCCGGAGCGCTGAGAGCTCGGCAAACTGCATGTCCTTAATATAGTTAGTGATGTTTGGCGTTTTTCTAAAGCACCTCAAGTGGCACCCAAAGCACTCCAAACCCTCGCTAGAGTGTCGGACACGAAAAGCGACCGTCGTGGCACCCCATCTATTCAGCATGGCTCAGTTTCTGTTCAGCACCCCCGAGCAAGGATCCAAACTTGGGCGCAACCTGGGGTGCCGGATAACGTCCGGACAAGCCATCCGACATGCAGGTCCCGCTTGTCATACATGCCGAAAGTCATTTGCACCCCACCCTATTCTCTAGTTTTCTCTACCTGGCGATTTGTGCCACCGTCGTCGCCCCTTGCCGTCACCATCTCTGCAACCCCTTGTCGCCGCCGCTCGCCACACAGTTCTTCGAGTCGCTGTTGCCCCTCAGTTGTCGTCCTCACCGCCATATCTCAACCTGTCGGCGCCACCAATTTCTCCATCTCGTCCACTCGCCACATAGCTCTCTGAGTCGCGGGCGCCCCTAGTTGTCGTCCAGAGCCGCCATAGCTCAACCTGTCGGTGCCTCAATTTCTACTTCTCGCCCGCTCGCAAGGTACTCGGTTGTTTGCCAACAAATTATTCTCCTTGTTGTGGATTCATTACACATCTTAATTGTTCATTAATTGTTATTCAATAGGCTATGGATAGGATGATGAAATTTTGTTTTGCCAAATGGCGGAAGAGGAGGCCAACCTTGTACAAGGTGATGAAGATAACTAGATGGTTCTCGTCGTTCTTTTAGCTGCGTAGGCGGAGCTGGATACCACTCCCAAACGTGGAGGGTCGAGAATTGGACGGCTGGGTTATGTGTTTCTTTCCAATGATTACGTTTCTTAAACGCCCACAAAAAATGATAGTGATTTTCGCCGACGCTTTATTATGCAGAGGAAAGTGTTCATGAACATTGTGCAAGGTATTCGAGACTACGATGACTACTTCGAAATGAACAAAGAATGCACCAGATTTCATGATTTTCATCAACTCGGAAATGTGTTGCTTTTACACTGTGTCTTGCATATGGACGACTACCTATGTGTATGCTTGGATCCACAGCCATTGAAGCCACGTACAGGTTTGTCAGGGTGATGAATGCAGTGTTTGGACCGAACTATCTGAGAGCACCAAATGTAGCACACACAGCTCGGCTCATGACACAAGGTGCAACGAGAGGTTTTCTTGTGATGCTTGGCAACATCGATTGCATGCATTGGAGATGAAAGAATTGTCCATTCTCTTGGCATGGGATGGATAAAGAGGACATCTTGGAGCGTGTAGTGTTGTACTTGAAGCTCCGACAGATTATGATCAGTGGATTTTGGCATGCATTTTTTGGTACGGCCAGTTCTCACAATGACATCAACGTGCTACAATGTTCTCCCATGTTTGCAAGACATGCTGATTAAGGCCAATCTCCGGAGTGCAACTATGTGATCAACGGTAATGACTACGACGGGAGCTACTACCTAGCAGGTCGAATCTATTCTCATTGGTCGACATTTGTGAAAATACTCCGGAAACATGTCAGTGAGGCAAACTCTAACTTTACATCCAAACAAGAGTGCCAGATAAGATGTGGAGCAAGCATTTGGTGTTCTCCAAGCCGGTTTGTGATTGTCATGTACCCTACAAATGTTTGTTTTATCATGCACAACTTGATCATCGAGAGTGAGGGTGATGCTAACCTGGTGTTCAGTGTGCCGTTTGAGTACCAGAGCCCCTTACCGAGCCACATCTGGGCGTGCCGGCTGAATTCTCTAATTTCATCGCTATGCATCAACAAATTCGTGATGAAACAACTCATGATCAACTGCAGAATGATCTAGTCGCGCACTTGTGGATGCGCCGAGCACACGATCCTATTGTTCTATGAAACTTATCGATTTTGAATTTAAATTTAAATTGTTGTAACGACTACATTTTGCCTATGTTTAAATGTTTATTGGACCATGCAATCATTTTTCCTATGTTTAGATAGAAATAAGAACACACTGAGAAAAATAGGCACAAAATTGGATAGGGCCGGCCGTTTGTGGTGTCGCTATGGTCAGTACCCTTGATTGTGCCTGACATGTATCCGACACCCAAAACAGACACAATTTGAAAGATGTTGGACAAAATTTTGAGAATGTCGCGGAAATACTCTTAGCTTCCCAAAGTCCCTAAAGGTGAGTCCAATAAAATTGGTTAGGCACTTTGTGGGGAGGTTCTGCAAATGAAGAAATGGACAGCCAATTTTGGCTACTCCGTTGGACTTGCTCTAGTGTCTGAGTACATTGTCACTGAAGGTCAAGTGGTGCACAGTGGGGATGATGATCCAGAAGACCACAATGATCACGATGACCATGACGAGGATCATGATCAACAGGATATGGATGATACTCGGATGAGGATTGGCACAATGGGCCTAGATCGAGAGGGCAACGTGGACAGAGGAAAACGGTAATCACTAATAAACACGAAGTTGATAAAAGTTAATAAAGGCTGTATACATCAATCGATGTAGAGGCTAGGACGTTCCCCTTTTGGGAAAAAAAACTAACACCCACGAAGTTCTAACCGTAGGCGTAGGGCGGGGCTTGGTTGGTAAGAAAATGAGGGAACACATGTCTGCTAGCGAATGCAATGGTGCCAAGCTGAATTAAACACCACAAATAATTCAAGAAAGTGCCTCACTACTGAATCTGCAACCGCTTTTTTGCGGTTGAAAATAATCAACAAACTATGCCCAAATTGGACTTCCATGCTAGTTGCACTCTTACACGAAAGTTATAGTCTTGCTGGACATGGAACGTGCTTACACCACAGGTATCCACAAACGATAACTACGTACAATCAAAATCGAACAACAAAAGTGTTAAAAAAAGAGTATTTTATTTTTATTGCTGGACATGAACCTGAAGATATTTAAGCTTTCGGGTTCTGATCTTGCTCGCTGCCACTGTCCTCCTGATCTTGATCCTCGTTCACGCCACCATTATCTGGGTTTTCATAAACGTGCCCCATCTTTAATCTCTTTGTTTCCATGTAACGCCGGTTCTCATTAGTTATGGGTGTCAACAGTGGCACTCTGCCCAGGACACTCAAACCGTAGCCCTTCAGCCCGGTGTACTTCGCAGGGTTGTTAGTCATAAGCCTCATGGTTCGGACACCAAGATCGCGTAGTATCTGCAGAGAGGAAACAGTTATCATCAGGGTTTGAAGCTGAGACACCAAAAGCAGCGAGATGTGGAACCACCATGTTAGTTTTCATAGCTCAATACTTGTATCCAAGAAAATTCCAACGAAACGATTTTTACCTGTGCGCCTATACCGTACTCCCGTGAGTCGGCAGGCAACCCTAGGTCCTCATTAGCCTCCACAGTATCCCGTCCATCGTCCTGTAAATTGTATGCCCGAAGCTTGTGACCCAGGCCAATGCCCCTACCTTCATGACCACGTAGGTAAACTACCACACCCCGACCAGTATTTTCAATCATGGTCATCGCCAGGGCCAATTGATCCCCACAATCACACCTTGCTGATCCAAATATATCTCCAGTTAGGCACTCCGAGTGGACTCTCACTAAGATATCCTGGCCATCCCCAACATCACCCTGCATATAAATTGAAACATTTTCTTATTTCCCTGCATATAAATGGTTATCGCACGGTTTTCCCTAATTAACTGGGCAATTCTACTTCTTCTACAGTGATTGCAGAGTTGCTGCTCCTCTGAGGTTTTTCAAAAAAAAGGCCTCATGGAAAAAGAAAGACTTAGGAGTGTTCGTCATTTAACAAGCACCCAGTTCCATAATACACAAAATGTATTTGCTGTTAGGCCATGATCTGGTAGTACAGGACTGCAGAATTGGTTGAGGTTTTTTGCCTGGATGTAACGGGAGAAAAATTGTTCTGTTGCATTGGATTTTGTTCAAGAATTTTTCAAAAGGTGTACCAGAGCAAAATATATTCACATCACTGAGTCAACTGTAACTGGCAAGTAACCACCTAAAGGGTCTAACAGCTGTCGTGAGATCACATAACATAATAACTCAGAGATGTTTACCTTGACCATTGCAATGTGCTCCATCCCATCGATAAGAGATCGGTAGCAATAAGATTTAAATGATCCCCACTGTAGTTGTAAAGGTGTGACACAAACACGTTCTACCAGCCTGTCTCTCTTTCTTCTATATCTGTATTATGCAGACAATTTCTTATGAGCACCAGATATTTGAGCAAAACATTACAGAAAACTATGTGTCCAAGTAAGCAGTCACCAAACTGTAGCTTTTATATTCTGAACTGCTCCGTACTTGAAACTATTACAGTTTCGTATATCAGAATTAAATTTTGTACTTGTACAGAAGAGCTGAAACTTGAGTGTATTAGCAAATAACTAACCTAATCAAGTCTGCAATTGAGACTATCTTCAGGTTCTCCCTCTTTGCAAAGTCTTGCAGTTTTGGTAACAAGGCCATGGAACCATCATCATCGTCAACAATTTCACAAAGAACTGCAGCAGGACGTAACCCAGCCAACATGGCAAGGTCTACAGATGCTTCAGTATGCCCAGCCCTTTTGAGGACACCACCTTCTCTATATTTAAGAGGAAAAATATGTCCTGGGCGGTTGAAGTCCCCAGGCTTAGAATAAGAAGATGCAAGCGCTAGAACTGTGTTTGCCCGATCCTTGGCTGAAACCCCTGTTGTTGTCCCCTCTTTAGCATCCTAAAATTCAAAAATAAATAAATATTGGCAGGGTCAGTTAGAGAAACAGGCAAAAGGGGGAAGTAAATATGCTCGTGTGAAAAAGCAATATGCAAACAGACCAGGACTCTGACTAGACAGGTTTTCACATCCATATTTCACTCGCAGTACTTTGAACAGTGTATGTTTTATTCAAAAGAATGTCTCATCATAGTGATTTCAATCAAAATGTGACAGCTTTAGCTTATTCTTGATATAAGATAAAATCTCCATGCATGTATTTCCTGTTAAGACGGACTGCCACATGTGTCAAATGGTTTTATGCTACAAAAGCAGTGGAAATTCAGACATCTTACCACTGAAACAGTAAATGCTGTCCGCAACTTCTCTTCATTTTCCTTTGCAACTACCATTAGAGGAAGTTGTAGTCTTTCCAGGTCATCTTCTTTCATGCTGACACATACAATCCCAGTGCCATGTCTGACTATGAAAGCCATAGCCTCTGGTGTTACCTTTGATGCTGCCATTATGAGATCTCCTTCATTCTCCCTGTCTTCATCATCCACAACTATCACATACTGCAACAGGAACTCGGTTAGGACTACAAATCAAATGACCACAAAATATTGTACTTCCTCCGATCCGAAAAAAGCTTCGGACATGATACGTAGGACGTGTGCTGCCGAAGCTGTTATCTTCCGACCGTTTTTACGGACCGGAGGGAGTAGTAAACATTAACTGAGGAACAAGAACATACTTTTCCTTGACGAATATCTTCAATAGCTTCAGGTATAGATGAGAAAACCTCTGTAGGTAAATCTAGGTCAAGTTCATCATCATCAGCTGAAAACCCATCAATAATAGGAGCCATGTCAGCAGATATTGTCCCAAGTGCAGCGGCATCGGCTTGAACCATTTTAGATGGATTGGCCTGACCATTAACAAAAATACGTCCTGACGAATCATCCCAACATGACATACATGAAGGCTTTTGATTCGATGATTATTTGCCAAGCGAACCGAACTTGTCCTGAAACTGTTTGATGCCACAGTTGGCAATACTGAAATATCACAGCGCAACACAGAAGTCATGGAGTGACTGTTGATTCCATTCAACCATGGATAGAGTTTCCCACTGCATAGACCAATTTAACATATAACGTTAGAATTATGAAGCAAAATGTTGTGACAACCATTGTCAATAAATGTCACACTGATTATCTGGTGTCCTGTCATGTAGCATATGCTTTTTTGCAGGTTGTGGCACAAATATGAACAAAAATTTGATGGAAGATGCTAGCAACATTTCATAGACACTGCATATAATTAACAGGCTAAAAGAAATAAATAACGCAGTTTCCAGCACCGAAAACTTTATGCACATATCTAGGAACGGAATTAAGAAAAAAAGAATTCCCATTCTCGAGTGAAAAGAAACACAGTTCGCATCTCCTGAGCGGCTGAGCCTAAAACCTAGGGAGATCATCAGACCAATCCATCTTTACTAACAACGGCTATACTCATGACTTCTGTGTTGGACCCTGAGGCCAGAATTGGACACCGAATTTCCTCCAGGCCGAAGCTTAACCAAAACAGATCACTGCAACCTAAGGTTTGGTGTTCAGAGATGACTACCCGCGCGGAACAACCCAAAGCAACCTCTTCTTCTTCTTCTGGGAGAACATTTTCCCAAGTGATTTCGCCTGTAAAACCTGACTGACTGGTCAAAATACATGCTCAAGAAAAAAAAAGAGGCAACGCCGGCTCGGTTGAGGGTAGGCTTACCGGAAGCACGACGAGGAGGAGGGCGGCACGATTGGGGAAGCCATTTCCCGGCGAGCCCTCTTTTTTTTTTTTGAGATGCCGGCGAGCCCTCTTCGACTTGAGGTGAGATGGAAAAAGCGAGGAGACGAGCCGCCGCGGGTAGGGAAGGGAAGAACAGAGAACCCACGCGGGGGTGGGGCGTGGGGATTGGGGACTGGAGAGAGACGTCTAGAAGGCGATAGATAGGATGGAAAAACTACTCTGTTACGATCAAGGTAAAACATAGACCTACCTTCGAGAAGATGCTATACATGTGCTAATATCATGCTAAAAATAAAAGATTTTTTTTGCGGTGATCAAAGAAAGATATAACTAAAAAAATAAAGGATTTCAACAAGAATAGAAGTATAAATAGTTAAAAATATCAGAACAATATATGCATAACCGCATACAAAAATTGTTCTCCATTTTTTTTTTTTGGCTAACATCAGCATTCCACATAGAAACAACATAGCATAAATTAGTTATGCAGAATCATATGCATTTAGTGATATCATCTTCCAATTCAGAAGGGGAACCAATAGATCGTAGTTCATCACCACAACAAATAAGGAGTAACTTCTTCTTCGTCCTAGATGAAAAACTCGGACCCTTGAGCCAATAGGCTAGAAGAAAATAGCACGCTAAACGCTATGACGTTTTAGCGCGCTATTTTCGCGAATAACACAATAGCGAGCCAAACTAGTAAAGTTCAGTGTGAACTCTATTGATGTACTATAGCGCCGAAATAGAGTGATTTTTTTCGTGGTTACGATGGGAGGGGTTGGAATTATTTCTTTTGACGGGTTGCAGTTAGGGTTGGACGGTTGTGATTGAAGAATCAAAGGTCCTCTGCTAGATATTTTCGCAAGCTATGGCGTGATCCTAATAAGAAGTAAACAAATCACTGCGTCGTTTTGTAGGATTAATCGGGTACCTCGCCAGTACAAGCTCCATTTCATCCCAATCCCACAAAAAAGAGCTCCATTTCATCAAATTTGAGGGCGATCAAATTTGAAAACGTTTAGAGTCAGACGACCTATTGCGCACCATTTTAGGTCGCCTCGCTTGCTTCCGCGCGACCCCTTAGCAAGTCTCATCCAGCCAATCCCCATAGCCATTTCCATCAATTACCAGCCAGGTCCACACTGACTCTACCACTCCCGTAAGCTCCGTATGTAGCAATTTCATCATCCTTTCAGTCCATCACATTGATCAGTTGTCACAACGAAATTCTTTTCTTAGTTCTTTTCAAATGTTATATACATCTTTTTTAAATTTGTAACGAAGTCACGTTTTTTGGAGAATCACACACAAGATGTTGCAAGGTTTCTTGTGCGTTTTTCTGTGTTGCCCCTCAATTTTTTGATGTAAAAAAAATACACGTCGGATGTTGCAAGGTTTCTGGGCATTTGCTACAACTTTGTGTGTTTACTGATATTCATAAAGTGTTATGTTCTTTTCAAAGTACTGCAAACACAAGTTTTGTTCGTGATTTTTGTTAGTAAAACAGTTGTTGATTTTTGTTGCAAATGAATCCACGATTAGAAAAACTTGTTGCTTAACCACTTTTTTATTGCTGCAAACAAAAGTTTTTTGCTTTAATCGTTTGTGTTTTTATTGAATTGTTGGTGATTTTTTGTTGCATTTCAGTTTGCATATTTTTTTGTTATTTAAAAACTTTGTAGGATTACCTTTTTCGAAATGTTGTGATGATTTCTTACAATAATATACTTTTTTGTACAAGGGATGACGAATTTTGTTGTAGTAATCGGAATTTTGTTGCTATAATTTGACCAGCAAGTGACATTTTATATCTAAATGTCGGGAAGATCAGTGGCAAAGCGATATACCATTTGTTTTAAGTGAAGCTGCTCTGGTGCGGGTTAATTTCCTATAAACTAAGAGAATAACATGATGTGGATGATTCTGGCCGCGCATTGACGGCTCGGCAGGGGACGGATTGTTGGGATCCTGTAGGTCGACCTACCCTTAGTGGAACGCCAAGCAATGGAAAGAGATCTTATAGTTTGGTCTAATGATGTGGCGTTTATGAAAGTTTGACCATTGGAGAGTAATTTTTTTGTGGTTATGGTTTAATTGTTTCCATGTTGGTGTAAGTGACCATGCATGTCTGGTATGAAGTTTCTTTACTCTATCTGAGTGATATTATCTTGGATAGCGTTTCATGCTTGGTGCCATGGCATTGTCACATTTAGTGTCCAAACTGAACAACTATGTGATTTCTTTGCAATGAAATTGGGGGCTTTTCAACCCCTTAATTAATATTCGCAAAAAACCCCTGATTAAAAACAAAACTCCAAGTTAACGATCCATATGTGCTCATGATGATCGCCGCAAAAAAAGGAAAAATGGTACGCTCATGATGCTGCTGTATGATCATACGATGCTCATCTGAAGTGTCAACTATACAATTCTTATCAGACGGCCACTTTGGCGCCATACAGATCCACCGGCTCCAGCGAAACAGCAGAACCACAACCTGACGATCCCGATCTCGAGTCACTGCAACACGGTCCCACATTCGATCCCCAGAAGACAAAATTGTCTAATCACTGAAGAGAAAAGCACAGATTCGCATCCAAGACAATAAAATACACACGAGAAGAAGCAAAGCACAAAAGAAACAGCACCACACGCTGTCAGCGCCAAAAGCACACCAGGACGCTGACAAGTGGGCGCATCATTAACAATCGGACGCCGGTCCCGGCTGTCAGTAGAACCCTAATGGGACCAGGCCTTCCCGTATAAACCAAAACTAATCTCACCCGTAGCTCTCCGAAGGCCGCAACCACCAGTATCCGACCCCCGCTTCCTCCCGCTCGGCCGCTCGCCGCGCCGCCGCGCAAAGCCGGCCGCCAATGGAGCGCCTCCGCCTCGCGGTGTCACACCGCCCGGCTATCCCCCTCCCACTCCTCACAACCACCTCCGCCGCCGCCATCTTCAGCTCCAGCCCTCCCCCAATTCTCTATCCCTCTCCCGCCCCATCTCCCCCCACCTCTCCCCCACCCCTCGCCGCCACCTCCATCCTCTCCTCGCCTCCGCAGCCGCAAGCCCGGAACCTGAGTCCGCACCGGCACCAGCCGCCGCCGCGGCCTCGGGCGGCGCGAAGCTGCTCCCCCTCATTGTCTCCGTCGCAGTCGGTCTCGCCGTCCGATTCCTGGCGCCGCGGCCCGCCGAGGTGACTCCGCAGGCGTGGCAGCTCCTCTCTATCTTCCTCTCCACCATCGCGGGACTCGTCCTCGGCCCGCTCCCCGTCGGCGCGTGGGCATTTCTCGGGCTCACCGCCACCGTGGCCACGCGGACGCTCCCCTTCACGGCGGCGTTCGGGGCCTTCACCAACGAGGTCATCTGGCTCATCGTCATCTCCTTCTTCTTCGCACGGGGCTTCGTCAAGACCGGCCTCGGCGACCGCGTTGCCACCTACTTCGTCAAGTGGTTGGGTGGGAACACTCTGGGCCTGTCCTACGGTCTCACCCTCAGCGAAGCATGCATCGCGCCGGCCATGCCCAGCACCACGGCGAGGGCTGGAGGGGTGTTCCTTCCAATCGTCAAGTCGCTGTCGCTATCCGCCGGCAGCAAGCCGAATGACCCATCTGCGAAGAAGCTGGGTGCCTACCTTGTGCAGTCTCAGCTGCAGGTAAACAACAATTTACTTGAGTGATGCAGATCCAAAAGACTGCGCTTTTAAATTGAGAATTTAAGATATTACAGACGAATCACTGTAATCTTGGAGGCGCATTTTGCCCAAATGCTCACAAATTTTACTTCAGATAGGTGATCCATGATTTGCTCTCGGAGCTAAGAACCCCTCATTTTTTCTTATCCTAGTGGACTAAGTAAAATTGCATTTTATCTCTATGCTATTTATATGCTTATCAGAGTGCTCAAGATGAGTTCTTCAATTACATAGTCGTCACATGGGTTTGTCCATATGAGGATATGAGAGTAGGACGGATCTTAGTAGTTTTTATTTATACTAGCAATCATGCCCGTGCGTTGCAACGGTAATTTAAAACGTTAACATATGGTAAAAAAAACATATGCACGATCTAGTCGATCAAGCCACGTATAATTCCTTTTTATCAGATGAAAATTGAGTTGACGTAGCAACAAAAATGGTTCAAAGAGTAAGATATATATGTCGGTACATTCTCATCTCCCTGATAATTAATATACTCCGAGCAATTCTAGTACTCTGTCCATTCTGAATTAATTGATTCGGATTTAGTACAGAAGTACTACTCTTTGATGTACTAACTTCTTTTTCTGTTGCAATATATGCATGATTTTTTTATTGGAATTGAATCTTTGCATGGGTGTTTTACTCTTAAATTCACCTTGTGCTCTAATTTGTTCTAATCTAACTTTTTTTTTTATGCTTTTTGTCATATTTCCTCCTTTCTCCGTCCTTTGTTTTTGTTCTAATTCTACATATTTCTTCTTGTTTAATGTATTTGTTTAACTTATATGTTTCGGATTATTTTTCATCCTTTTCTGCTTTTCCTCATCGGTCATCTGTGCATGCCGCTTTCTATCTTTTTTTCTTTGTTCCTTGACATTCATGATTTGACATTGCGCCCAGATCATTTGGGTGCATCAGTGCAAGTATGAAACCTAGATCATATGGTAAGTTTATATTTCCAAGAAAATGTCTATGTAGACAATGAGTGAATTCTTAATCTGCCACGTTATGGAGAGGCAACGTGTACTCACAAACTGCTTTTTCCAACTTGTGCCATCCCAGCATGGACTAATCGGAGGTCGGAGCAGAGGTTGCTGACGTTCGACGTCGGCGACGCTACGCTATTGCCACACTGTAAATTTCCCGAGTGTATTTATGTTTTTTTTAGAACCGCGTGTATGACATACTGTATCTTAATTCGCCAGCCCATGCTCAAGATGAGTTCTTCAATTACATAGTCGTCACATGGGTTTGTCCATATGAGGATATGAGAGTAGGACGGATCTTAGTAGTTTTTATTTATATTACTAAACTCCTAAGTTTATAATTTCTTGCGTGAAAATTTCTTCTTGCTAGTGCGTACTAAATTAGAAGGGCGGACCTGGTGCAGCGGTAGAGCCTCACCGCCTGTGACCGGAAGGTCCCAGGTTCGAGTCGCGGTCTCCTCACATTGCACTTCGTGAGGGAAAGGCTTGCCACTGACACCTTTCCCCAGACCCCGCACAGTGCGGGAGCTCTCAGCACTGGGTACGTCCTTTTTTTTTAGTGCGTACTAAATTAAGAATTGTATTTGCTTCCTGAATGCATCAGGAGACATACGTTGTGGTCTTTACATGAAAACACCTTTCCTCTAAAATTGCTGAAAAACATTTGCTTCCCAAATGCTTACAAATTTGGCTCCTGATAGGTGATCCATGATTTACTCTTGGAGCTAAGAACCTTTCTGTTTTTCTTATCCTAATGGACTAAGTAAAATTGCATTTTATCTCTATTCTGTATTCCTTATGAGGGTGTTCAAAACGAGTTCTTCAATTACATTTGTGTCACATGGTTTTTTCCATATGAGGATATGTGAGTAGGAGGGAGTTTTTATTTTTAAACTCCTGAGATTACAATTTCATATGTGAAAATTTCTGCCATGCTAGTTGCTACTAAATTAAGAGTTGTGTTTGCTTCCTGAATGCATCAGGAAGCATATATTGTGGTCTTTACATGAAAACACCTTTTCTCTAGAATTGCTGGAAAACATGTGGTGTTTGTATTAGTTACTTCAAGATATGGGTTACCCGACAACATTTTCTAGTATGCTAGTGAGAGCTTCCTGTGTTGAACGCTGTGGCTCAGTCAGAACTCGATACATGTAGACTGTACTAGTGTTTTGTGACTGTTTTAAATTACATCTTACAAAAATAATAATAAAGAGTTCTGCAGAGATGCTTGGACTTGGCACTGGGCATTGTTGGTTCAGTGCCCATGTTGAATTATTCTTTCGGATAATAACTTAAAAAGTTCCTCACAGTCACTAGGGGTGTAATTTTATCCTCTTTGATGTTAATGCATAAGGTTGGGTTTTAGAGCTCTTCTTAGTAGAGGACACCATCAGTTGATAAGCAGGATACATGTGTTAAAGTATCTTTGGGGCTTTATACTTTGTACAGGTGCATCGATGGTTACTTGCAAAAGGAAAATAAAAGAAAGGGAGACAATGAACGATCTTGTGTGGCTGGAGAATGAGGTTTACTGGAGATGATAGATGGCTGGAGGTCTTGAAGTGTGATTTCGAGAAGAGCAACGCCCTTGGCCTGGCTTGGATCTGCACAAATTCCCACCTACCTCATATTTCATGAAGCACTTTGGTGCATTCATAACCATATTAGTCTGTGCAGCATAATGATATATACACATATACTAGTATGGGACTGTTTGTGCTTAGGTGTGTAGAGCGTAGAGGATTTGCTGCTAGGCATGCACAATGGAATTTGAAACCAAATCATCGAAATCATGATAATGTGGCAAATACTGAAAGATCAAGACCAAGTTGTGTTGTATTCAAACAACTTCTGATGAAGGGTGGGCATATATTTTGCTATGTTGACGATTTTAGTGCGAAGTCTAAGTTTTCAAAGTAAACCATGGGCAATCAACAATTCGTGTATACAAGGAAATTCACATTGTTCTCTTTTAAGTTTGGAAGTTTTGTGATCCATTGCAACTTGCTGGCACACGATGTGAAAAAATATGCTCAATAGAAACTTCCACTGTGCTGTTTCTGGTGTGTCAACATGCATAATTTTGCTCTTTATTTTGATAGTATGTGTTGTGTTCTCTTTTTAACCAATGTTGATTTTATTAAAACTACATGTGACGGTATTGTGCTGGTCTATGCTTCTTTACAGGCATCTGGCAACTCCAGTGCTCTCTTCCTGACCGCTGCTGCGCAGAATCTCTTGTGTCTGAAGTTAGCAGAGGAGGCTGGTGTCAAGATTGCAAGCCCATGGATATCATGGTTCAAGGTTGCTAGTTTGCCTGCCATCATTTCCCTCTTAGCAACACCTTATTTGCTATACAAAATATTCCCTCCTGAAATAAAGGACACTCCTGAAGCCCCTGCATTAGCTGCTGAAAAGCTGAAGAAAATGGGCCCAGTGACAAAAAATGAATGGGTCATGGTTGCTACAATGATTCTTGCAGTCTCACTCTGGATTTTTGGGTAAGATTCGTATCTTCTTGACCTATTTCTCTGCATGAGTTGACCTGCTAGCAATATATTTATGATTTATCTTGCAGTGCAACATTCTCATGAGCTGTATCTAGCTGTTTCTCTCAAAATTGCACTACCCATACACATTACATAATCACAAGTACTTCTAAGGCTTATGTGTGCTGACTTAGCAGTTGGATCAAACTATCGAAATAAGGGAGATACCTAGCACGTCACTATTTAATTAAGATATTGAGGATGGCCTTGTAGCCCACAATGGGTGTGATAGCGAATAAGCCCGTGGATGACTTATTCAGTTGTAACAAACTTTTATCATTATGGCACCGAAATTTGTTCGATCTCGGAAGCTGGATTGCTCAGGCATCTTGATTGGCAGTTACTTACCATATGGTATGTTTTAGTACATGTTATCTTAAGAGGCAGTAGGGTAACAACAAATATCTAAATAGGAAACTAAAACACCAACGTAAGTTCTTCAAAATGCTGACAAGTGAAACGTTACTTTACCTGTTTTGAGAAATGGACAGAAATCTGTAATTCTTTGTTTAGTGTTCAGAATATGGCTTCTGTATGAACTGTTAGACAATTTGTTTTACAGGGATGCTATTGGCGTGTCGAGTGTTGTTGCTGCAATGATTGGGCTCTCTATTCTTCTTCTACTTGGGTGATGAACTGGGATGATTGCTTGAATGAAAAGTCTGCATGGGACACCTTAGCTTGGTTTGCTATTCTAGTTGGAATGGCGGGGCAGCTTACTAACCTCGGGATTGTGTCATGGATGTCAAATTGTGTTGCAAAGGTTCTCCAGTCTTTCTCATTGAGTTGGCCTGCAGCATTTGGTGTTCTTCAGGCCTCCTATTTCTTTATTCACTATCTCTTTGCAAGCCAAACTGCACATGTTGGAGCTCTATACTCGGCATTTCTTGCCATGCACCTAGCAGCTGGTGTTCCTGCTATACTCTCAGCACTTGCTTTGACTTACAATTCAAATCTCTTTGGTGCACTAACACATTATAGTAGTGGGCAGTCTGCAGTATACTATGGAGGTAATTTTACTTATCAACCTACTTGGTTTATTTTTTTGAACATAACCTACTTGGATTCAAATTTGTCCATGTTGACAAGCGCTATCATGTTACATGCTCGTCTGTTTATCATCTCCTCCTCCCAAGTAGTCATGAGCTGATAAGTGTCCAGTCTGGTCTTTTAATGTAAAAATCACACCTTGACAAACCATTTTTGACATCTGGGGTTGTTTGTATAGTCTTTTTTATGTAAAACAACAAGCCGATGATCGTGGCATTTGAAAAAGTCTTTATGTTTTTATTTATTAGGTTTCTAATATTAGTATTTTAACTAAATTCTTGTTACTTTGTACTGCAGCGGGGTATGTTGACCTTCCTGATGTATTCAAGCTGGGGTTTACAGCAGCGGCAATTAATGCTTTGATTTGGGGCGTAGTCGGTACGTTTTGGTGGAAATTCCTGGGCCTTTACTAAGGGGTGGCTGCAGTGTTAGTTGACGAAAATTGTTCTTTAGTGCACCAGTAAACCATGGGCTCATCTTTCTTGAGAGGTGCTTGGTGGATGTATAATAAGAAAGCATTGTTCATCACTCGAATTTTTGTACATGCTACATTTGTATAATGTTATTTACTTGCAAGGTTCCACATAGGTTGTTAAGCCTTCTTGTATCTCCATTTTGTATAACTAAATACAATGTATGTAGGAGTTTCTATCCTCAACTTCACATTCTCTTTACTTGATGTGGATATTGCATAAGGAGTGCCATGTTTTTATACTATCAACACCAAATCAGCATCGTTATATTTATCATGAAATATATGTTTACAATATATTGATATATTGCATACGGTTTTGATAAATTCAGTCGCAGGAGAAGATTTTCTTAGCTTTTAGTTGACATCAAGAGCCGTCAATCCAACATTAAGATCCACACACGATTTCCTATCTTTTGTAACTTTGGGGAAAATACAATATTTTCTTAATTTAGATGAGATTTTGTTTGATACAGTGAACTCTATTTTGATATGTACATACAAATCTGTAAAATTACACTAGGGGAACAAATAATTACACCACGGTAAACACTTCTTTGTTTGTCTGAATAAATTGGTGAAATCCATCGAAAATCTATGGAGATAAATTCGCAAAAATAAAAACTTCCCTGTACCCTGGTCACGAGAAGAACCGTAGCCGGTGGCACTCTCCTCATTCCCCTTCGCCCGGTCACCTCTCCCTGATCAAACCTTGTTGCTTCACAATATATTTAGCTCTCGATCAGACCCCCTCTTTTCCTGGGCGACTCTCTGAGATGTGAGAACCTTTCGGCATGAGGAAACGGAGCGCGAACGGTGGCGGCGGCGGCTGTGGTCTTGCTCTTCTCCCGATGGATTGCAGTGGTATGTTTAATCTTTTCTTTTTCGGGCGACGTTGTTCACTGAAGCTGGGAGATTTGGTCGTCTGACATCATCTTTGTTTTCGAAGATGATGGTTTTGGTGGCGTGGGGATGGATGAGGACTTGGACGAGGACATGGCGGTGTGCGGCGGCCTGGGGGACAAGAAGCGTCGGCTGAGCGGGGAGCAGGTGCGCGCGCTGGAGCGGAGCTTCGACAAGGACAACAAGCTGGAGCCGGAGGGGAAGGAGCGGCTGGCGCGCGACTCGGCCTGCAACCTCGCCAGGTCGAGGTCTGGTTCCAGAACCGCCGCGCGCGCTGGAAGACCAAGCAGCTCGAGCGCGACTACGCCGCCCTCCGCCAGTCCTTCGACGCTATCTGTTGTGTTTGCGTGTACGTGTTGGTTTAGGTTTGGATTTAGAGTTATATTAGGTGTGGATAAGTACTTCGAGTTGAACTCTTATAATTTGGGAAAAAGCTAACAAACAGCCGGAGGCTCGCGCTCGCGCGTCCTCCGCTTCGTACGTGCGCCACGTGTCCAGTACGTGCCAGAAGAAATTAGAGACACGCACATGATCGGGCCCTCCACCCAACCTTATCTCTATTCTCCTCCACTCGTTCGCTTCGTTCCGTTTCTTCTCTCCTTCCTCCCGTCACGCAGTACACTGCCTCCTCTCCCGGCCGCAACCTCCAATTCCCCATGACCCAGACCTCGAACCCCGGCTAGATTCGGGGCCGTTGTTCATGCTCCAGTGATATCTGGAGTTGCAGCAAGCTGGGCTCTGTCCCGCAACGCCATGGCGGCAAGCATGGATCACCGGGGATGCAAATCAGGGCGCCGCTTGCTACCGGCGGATGGGAGGAGATGCTTCCAAGGGGAGGGCGGGCGGTGCTTCCAAAGGAAGATGGTGGCGCTCCCATAGGCTTGTGGTGCTGCTGCCGATGGAGCACGGCGGTGCTCCCATGGGAGGGCTGCGGTGCTTTCAAAGGAGGACGCAGCGGTGCTCCCGTGGGAGGGCGCAACATCGACGAGGCACCCGATGCTTCCGGCGGCGGCGTCCGATGCTTCCGGCGGTGGAGAGAGTTGCTTCCGGCGGCGGCGCCCGATGCTTGTGGTGGTGGCGAGAGATGCGTTCGGCGGCAACTCCGGCAACGAGAGTTGCTTCCGGCGGTGGAGAGAGTTGCTTCCGGCGGCGCCGCCCTATGCTTCCGGCGGCGGAGAGAGTTGCTTCCGGCAGCGACCATAGTTGCCTCCCCCGTACGGGAGCATCTACTCGGCGCCATCCACGCGTGGTCGTCGAAAGGGAGGGGATAGATGAAGCACTCCGCCGGAAAGGCTGCGCCGCCATGGTCGACGGCACCACGGAGAGCGGTGGTGCTTCCAATCGTGGCCGTCGTTGCTGGAAATGACAGGCTGCTGCCAGCGGCGAGCGGTGGTGCTCCGAGCGGCGGGAGGTCGTGCTCCCAGCGATGGGAGGAGATGCTCCGAGCGGCGAGCGGTGGTGCTCCGAGCGGCGGGAGGTCGTGCTCCAAGCAGCGGGAGGTCTTGCTTCCAGCGGCGGGAGGTCTTGCTGCCATCGGCGGGAGGAGATGCTCCCAGCGGCGAGCGGTGGTGCTCCCAGCGTCGGGAGGTCTTGCTGCCAGCGGCGGGAGGTGGTGCTCCCAGCGGCGGGAGGTGGTGCTACAGAGGAATGGCGGTGGTGCTGCCAGCGGCTGGAGGGGATGCTCCCAGCGACGAGAGGTGGTGGTGCTAGCGGCGGTCGCCGGAGATGCAAAGGCAGGCCGACATCTTCTCCGGCGACGGTTGGAGTCATGGCGGAGCGAGGGGACGGGATAGGGCCGGCCGAGGCGCGCGGCGTCGTTTGGGGAGAGAAAGTTTGCTAGCTTTTTTTATGTGTGCGGTTGGAAAAGCGAGAGGTGCACGGCGTCGTACCTAGTTGACCAGCACAAGAGACACGTGTCGCCTTGTCGATGCGGAGGTTCGGGGGGAATTATCCTCCGGGGGACGCTCAGCGCCCCCCTATAATTTGTGCCTCCCATATAATGAGGGGTATCACACGATATAACCTATGACGACTAGCAACAGGCACATAGGGGAGCCAGCGGCTTGTGCCGGCGCCTAGGGCAGCCAAGGTTGCGATATTAATGGAGAGGAGCGCCCATACTCATGCCCCGCAGATGTAGGCGAGTTCGCCGAACTGCGTTAACAAATCTCGGTGTCGTCATCGTGCTGTGATTGCTTGGTTCTCGGTAGATCAATTGTGCGTCTACGACGGTAACAATTTGTAAGTACCTAGCTACAGATCGGAGAGAGTTTGGAAGAACAGATCGGGATCACCCGAAGAACACGGAATTGGATTATTAGCCGGATCCTCCCAACCACCCACCGGGCTAGTTCAACACGGCTCTGCCGTTCATTACAATCCGATAATCGACAAGGAACAACAGAAGCATCCTCTCTGGCTAAATAGGCGTGCTACGCGACCCAGTCGCCATTGGCCAGCCACGCTGGCTTCTTCCGCGATCTCCAGGGCCTTGTCTCTCTTCTAGCTGGGTCCCACGCCTCACCGCCGCTGTCATGTGGGGCTGGGACGCTGACAATCCCCCCGTCTTCAACACCTGCTTGTCCCCAAGCAGGAGCATGAGGGAAGGCTTGACGAAGACGGTCCAGGTCTTCCCAGGTTGCAGTGTCCTCCTCGCCGCCGCTCCACTGCACCAGCACTTGCGGAACTACGCGCCGACCACGCTGTTGCACGCGTCGTTGCAGAACCTGAACCGGAACGCGGAAGAGCTCAACAGCATCTGGCAACGAAGTCGACGCCGGCGGCTGCGGCCCAACGCAGGGCTTGAGTTGCGAGACGTGGAAGACGGGATGGACGCGGCTCGACGGCGGCAGCTCCAGCTTGTACGCCACGGCGCCGATGCGCTCCAGGACGCGGAACGGACCGAAGAACTTGAAGGCCAGTTTGTGGTTCGCCCGCCACGCCACCGAAACTTGGATGTACGGCTGCAGGCGGAGGAACACGTCGTCGCCGACCTCGAACGTGCGCTCCGTACGGTGCTTGTCCGCCTGGGCCTTCATGCGTTGCTGCATCCTGAGAAGATGTTGGCGCACCGAGTCCAAAACCAAGGAACGCTCCTGCAGCCAGGACTGAACATCGCCATTAGCTATCTGATCAGACGCAGTGATGCCGAAGTACCTGGGCTGGCGGCCGCAGATTCGAACGGCGACTTCCCCGTGGATGCGTGCCAATTGGTGTTGTACCAAAATTCGCACAGGGACAACCACTTGGACCACTGCTGCGGGTGCGCGGAGATAAAGCACCGGAGGTAGCACTCGATAGACTGGTTCACGCGCTCCGTCTGGCCGTCCGTCTCCGGGTGGTTCACCGTGCTGAGCTTGAGCTGCGTTCCCGTGGAGCGGAACACGGACTGCCAGAAAGCGCTGGTGAAGATGGGGTCGCGATCCGACACCAGCGAGCCCGGCATGCCGTGGAGTCTGTAGATGTTGTTGACGAAGAGCTCGGCGACCTTGCTGGCCGTGTACGGGTGCCGCAGCGGATGAAATGCGCGTACTTCGTGAGCTTGTCGACGACGACGAGGATGCAGCTGTACTGGCGCGAAGGCGGCAGCCCCTCGATGAAATCCATCGTGGCCATCTCCCACGGCGCGGACAGCACCGGCAGTGGCTGAAGCAGACCGGCCAGCGGCAGCCGCTCCGGCTTCGCCTGCTAGCAGGTGTGGCAGCCACGCACGTGCTCACGCACCATGGACTTCATGCCCGGCCAGCAGAACAGCGAGACCAGTCGACGGTATGTCACCGGGAATCCAGAGTGGCCTCCCTGCGGGCTGTCATGGAACACCGACACGATCTGCTTCCGGAGCGCTTCGTCGCCGCTGATACGTCCATTTTGCATCACTATTTTATAGCATAATTTACTGTTATTCAATGATATATTTCATATTAAGAGGAGTTACTTATGTTATTTTGTCTTATTTTGCATGTTTGATGATCATTGGATAATTAACTGCCGGAGTCAGATTTCAGCTGGAAAAAGCACGTCAAGGCACTATATTTCTGGAGCACTAAAAATATTTCCGAGAAGACAGATGTTCCTATTTTATCAGAAGATGGACTAAGCCAAAAGGGGAGGCTGAGATGGGCCAGGAGGGGCCCACACCACCCCTGGGCGCGGGGCCCACCTTGGCCGCGCCCTAGCCAGGTGTGGTGCCCCTGGCCCACCTCAGGCGCTCCCCCTTCGCGTACTTCATCCCCCAGAAACCCTAAGACACGGGGAGTCCGTGAGAAAATATTCCGCCGCCTCCACGAGGCGGAAACACAGAGAGAGAAAAAGCTCTCCGGCAGGGAGAAATCTGCCGGGGAAATTCCTCCCGGAGGGGGGAGATCATCGCCATCCTCATCGTCATCGCGCTGGACTTCATCGGGATCATCATCATCATCTCCACCGCCATCACCACCATCACCGCTGCACCATCTCGTTCCGCTGTAACATCTAGGGCTATACTTTGTTTAGTTCATAGGGGAAACTCTCCCGGTGTTAATTACTCCTTGTGGTTGATGCTATTGAGTTTTATCGGTGAATTAAAGTATATGTTCAGATCGTTATCCATCATTATATCACCTCTGATCATGATCCATATGATGTCTCGTGAGTAGTTCGATTAGTTCTTGAGGACATGGGAGAAGTCACGCTGTTAGTAGTGGAATTATGTTGAGTAATATTTAATGGTTTGATATTTAAGTTGTGGTGCTATTCTTCTAGTGGTGTCGTGTGAACGTCGACTACATGACACTTCACCTTTATGGGCCTAGAGGAATGCATTGTGTATTTGGTTGCTAATTGTGGGGTTGCCGGAGTGACAGAAACCTAAACCCCCGTTAGTATACCGGTGCACAAGGGAGCGTAGGATCTCAGAGTTTAAGGCTGTGGTTAGATTTATCTTAATTACTTTCTTGTAACTGCGGATGCTTGCAAGAGGTATAATCACAAGTATGTATTAGTCCAAGTAAGGGCGGTGCATTAGCATAGGTTCACCCACACAACACTTATCAAAACAATGAAGATTAATCAACTATGTGAAGCGAAAGCACTTGACTAGAATCCCGTGTGTCCTCAAGAACATTTTGTCATCATAAGTAAACCAACCGGCTTGTCCTTTGCTCTAAAAAGGATTGGGCCACTCGCTGCAATTATTATTACTGTCTTTTACTTACTCGCATTTTATTTACCTGCTATATCAAAAACCCCTAAAAACTTGTCTGCTAGCATTTACAGTGAAACCTTTACCGAAACTCCTTGTCAGCACCTTCTGCTCCTCGTTGGGTTCGACACTCTTATTTATCGAAAGTACTACGATACACCCCCTATACTTGTGGGTCATCAAGACTATTTTCTGGCGCCGTTGCCGGGGAGTGAAGCGCTATTGGTGAGTGGAATTGGTAAGGGAAACTTTTACTGTAGGTGCTATTTTTATTTCTGCTTGCTACTTTATTTTATCATGGAGAGATCTCCATTTGAATCCCTGTTTGGAAATACTACTACCACTGCTACGGTAGTAGAAGAGGAACCACCTGATCAAGTAATTCCATTTAAAATACCTATGAAAATTGTTGAACGAGTTACGAATAACCGCTATGCAGGAGATGGAACTGTCCCTCCTGGGGATCATTTGCTATTTATTCATGAATTATGCGAGTTGTTCAAGTGTGCAGGTATTTCAATGGAAGAGGTCAAGAAGAAATTGTTTTCTATATCGTTGACTGGTAAAGCTGCAAAATGGTATAGGATGCTGAAAATGGGCGTTCTATTGGCTGGGAGGAGATTGTGCCTCTCTTTTATTCTAAATTTTATCCTCCTAGTGAAATTCATCAAGATCGGAATCATATATATAATTTTTGGCCTCATGATGGAGAAAGTATTGCCCAAGCGTGGGGGAGATTGAAATCATTAATGCTCAAATGCCCCATTCATGAGCTTCCTGGTAATGTTGTTATTGATAACTTCTATGCAAGGCTTTCTCTTCAAGATAAAACTCTATTGGATACCTCTTGTGCTGGATCATTTACGCGTAATAAAGAGGAAGTTAAATGGGACCTTCTTGATCGGATTGAGGAAAATACTGAAGGATGGGAGAACGACAAAGGTAGAGAATCAGGTATAAAGTATGATTACGAATGCATTAAAACTTTTATGAATACTGATAATTTTCGTAATCTCTATGATATGTATGGTCTTGATTCTCAAGTTATTGCAAACTGTTACAAGGCTTTTGCCTCTTATCTTGATGTTCCTAAAGAAAGTTGCAATAAGTATCATTTGCCTTACAAAGATAATACTAATTCTGCCAATATTAAAAACATTGAAGTTCATACAGTTGATCGTATCTTGCCAGAACCTTATATTGAGAAACCACCTTTTCCTGTTAAAATTAGGGAACATTCTATCATAGCTAGTGTGGTTAATAAAAGTGCAAAGAAAGCTTTAGAACCTGCTGAACAAATAGCGGTTGAACCCACAATAGCAATAGTAAAGGATTTGGTAACTGAAAATGTAGAAGGAGGACATATTATCTTTTGTGAAGATGCCTCTAATATTGTTTCACATCCCAGTAGAGCTAGGAAAACAAGTGTTCCTGTGCTTTCAGTCAAAATAGGAGAACATTGCTATTATGGTTTATGTGATATTGGTGCAAGTTCTAGTGCTATTCCTTTTGATCTTTATAAAGAAATTATGCATGAAATTGGTCCTTGCGAACTTGAGGAGATTGATGTGGTTATTCAGCTTGCTAATAGAGAAACTATCTCTCCAATTGGTATTGTGAGAGATGTTGAAGTTTTATGTGGTAAGACTAAATACCCTGCTGATTTTCTAGTACTTGGTTCTGTTGCTAGTAAAGCTTGTCCCATTATTTTTGGTAGGCCTTTCTTGAATACATGTGGTGCATTATAGATTGTAAGAAAGAGAAAATTTACACTAAATTTAATGGAGAATCTTATGAGTTTAATTTCTCTAAGTTTGGTAAACAACTTTATGAAACTGAATTGCCTAATGAGACTCAATGAACAACTTGCTTCTATTGCTGTTGCTCCTAACAATGCCTTGCAGCAATTCATGGAGGAACACGAAAGTGAAGTATTTATGGAGGAGAGGAATGAGATTGACAATGCCTTTCTTCGTCAACCACCAATACTTAAGCATAATTTGCCTGTGGAAGATTTGGGTACCTCAGCGCCTCCTAAGGAAGATCCTGTCTTCGATTTAAAACCGTTACCTGATAATCTTAAGTATGTTTATCTTGATGAAAGGAAAGTATATCCTGTTATTATTAGTTCTAAACTTTCAGGTAATGAAGAAGCAAGGTTATTAGAAGTACTAAAGAAACATCGAGGAGCTATGGGATACACTTTGGATGATTTAAAGGGGATTTCTCCTACTATATGTCAACATGCCATCAACATTGAACCCGATGCAAAACCTGTTGTTGAGCATCAGCGTCGCTTGATCCCTAAGATGAAAGAAGTGGTAAGAAATGAGGTATTAAAACTTCTTGATGCTGGTATAATTTATCCTATTGCTGATAGTAGATGGGTAAGTCCTGTGCATTGTGTCCCTAAGAAAGGAGGAGTTACTGTTGTACCAAATGAAAATGATGAACTTATTCCTCAAAGAGTAGTAGTTGGGTATAGGATGTGCATTGATTTTAGAAAGGTCAATAAAGTAACTAAGAAAGATCATTATCCTTTGCCTTTTATTGATCAAATGTTAGAAAGGTTGTCTAAGAAAACCATTTTTGTTTCCTTGATGGTTATTCTGGATTCTCACAAATTGCTGTTAAAGCACAAGATCAAGAGAAAACTACTTTTACTTGTCCTTATGGAACTTATGCTTATAGACGTATGCCTTTTGGTTTGTGTAATGCTCCTGCTACGTTCCAAAGATGCATGTCTGCTATTTTTCATGGTTTTTGTGAAGAAATTGTGGAAGTATTCATGGACGATTTTTCCGTCTACGGAACTTCCTTTGATAATTGCTTGCACAATCTTGATAAAGTTTTGCAGAGATGTGAGGAGACAAATCTTGTTCTTAATTGGGAGAAATGTCATTTCATGGTTAATGAAGGAATTGTCCTAGGGCACAAAATTTCTGAAAGAGGTATTGAAGTGGACAGAGCTAAAGTTGAAGCAATCGAGAAAATGCCCTGTCCAAGGGATGTGAAAGGTATCCGTAGTATTCTGGTCATGCCGGTTTTTATAGGAGGTTTATTAAAGATTTCTCTAAAATTTCAAAACCCCTCACTAATCTTCTTCAAAAAGATGTACCTTTTGTTTTTGATGATGATTGCAAGGAAGCTTTTGAAACTCTAAAAAAGCTTTAATCACAGCTCCTGTTGTTCAACCTCCTGATTGGACTTTACCTTTTGAAATAATGTGTGATGCTAGTGATTTTGCTGTAGGAGCTGTTCTTGGACAGCGGGTAGACAAGAAGTTAAATGTTATTCATTATGCTAGTAAAACACTTGATGCCGCTCAAAAGAATTATGCTACTACTGAAAAGGAATTTTTAGCAGTTGTTTTTGCTTGTGATAAATTTAGACCTTATATTGTTGATTCAAAAGTTACTATTCACACTGATCATGCTGCTATTAGATACCTTATGGAAAAGAAAGATGCTAAGCCTAGGCTCATAAGATGGGTACTTCTACTGCAAGAATTTGATTTACATATGTAGATAGGAAAGGTGCTGAAAATCCTGTTGCTGATAATTTGTCTAGATTAGAAAACATTTCAGATGATCCTATACCTGTTAATGATAGTTTTCCAAATGAACAATTGGCTGCGATAAAGGTAAGCTCACGCGAAAGTCCTTGGTATGCTGATTATGCTAATTTTATTGTTGCCAAGTATTTGCCTCCGACCTTTACAGCTCAGCAAAGAAGAAAGTTCTTTTATGATTTGAGGCATTATTTTTGGGATGACCCACATTTGTATAAAGAAGGAGTAGATGGCATTATGCGAAGATGTGTTCCTGAGTATGAACAGAAAGAAATATTGAGCAAATGCCATGGAAGTGCTTATGGAGGACATCACGCTGGAGATAGAACTGCGCAAAAGGTTCTACAATCAGGTTTTTATTGGCCTACCCTTTTTAGAGATGCTAGAAAATTTGTTTTATCATGTGATGAATGTCAAAGAGTAGGTAACATTAGTAGACGTAATGAAATGCCTATGAATTATTCTCTTGTTATTGAACCTTTCGACTGTTGGGGATTTGACTTTATGGGTCCTTTTCCTTCCTCAAATGGTTATACTCATATACTTGTTGCTGTTGATTATGTTACTAAATGGGTAGAAGCTATACCAACTTCTAGTGCTGATGGTGAGACATCATTAAAAATGCTTAAAGATATTATCTTCCCTAGGTTTGGTGTGCCTAGATATCTCATGACTGATGGGGTTCTCATTTTATTCATGGTGCTTTTAGAAAAACTCTAGCTAAGTATGATGTTAATCATAGAATTGCTTCACCATATCATCCCAAACAAGTGGTCAAGTAGAATTGTCAAATAGAGAGATTAAGTCTATTTTGCAAAAGACTGTTAATAAATCTAGAAAAAATTGGTCTAAAAAGCTTAACGATGCTTTGTGGGCTTATAGAACTGCTTATAAAAATCCTATGGGAATGTCTCCTTACAAAATGGTTTATGGAAAAGCTTGTCATTTGCCTTAGAATTAGAACATAAAGCCTATTGGGCGGTGAAAGAACTTAATAGAGACTTTAAACTTGCCGGTAAAAAGAGATTGCTTAATTTGAATTCTTTAGATGAATGGAGAAATGCAGCTTATGAAAATGCTAGGCTCTTTAAAGAGAAAGTTAAGCAATGGCATGATAGAAGAATTCTTAAGAGAGAATTTAACGTAGGTGAAAAAGTTTTATTGTATAGGTCTCGTCTCAGATTTTTTGCAGGAAAATTACTTTCAAAATGGGAAGGACCTTATATCATTGAGGAGGTCTATCGCTCAGGTGCGATTAAAATCAATTCACTAGATGGGGACAGACCACAAGTGGTTAATGGTCAAAGACTCAAGCATTACATTTCTGGAGATTCTTATAATGAAGATGTTGATTTATCAAAGTGGTAACTCCAGAGGATTTTATAAAAAGTCAAATTCAGACAACTGCAAAAGCTGATTTGGAATAGGTAACAGTTTCGGTAAGAAAAAGTTCGCGATTTACTTTTCAACCTAAATATTTGTTGTTTTTACATAATATGGAAAATTATGAGTCGGAAAAGGGTAGGAAACGGTGCCCGAGGGCACCACACCACCCCTGGGCGCGGGCCCCACCCTGGCCGCGCCGTGGGTGCGTGTGGGCACCTCGGAGCCCGTCTCCGACCCCGTTTCGTCCTGTACCTTCCTTTTGTGTAAAACTTTTTGCTATATATCACCCGGATCTCTCGAGGTCCGTATATCGTGTTTTCGCCGTGTTTCGTTTTCAAGCTGTTCTGACAGGAATTTCAAGTCCCTACATGGCGTCGCGAGGAGTGTACGGTGAGAAGTATGCAGCAAGGCGCCGACGTGAACTCGAACGCGATGTGGAAGAGGGAACCTTCGTCGGTTGGGCGACGGAGGAGGAGATTGCTGCTAGGAGAGCTGACATGGATCGAAGCATCAGAGAGGAGGTGCAAGCTGGCCAGCCTCGCCAACAAGGAGAATCAAGGCCGAGCAACTCCACCTTTGTGGGATCAATTAATCCTCAACGTGCTTTTTCTCATAATGTGCAGGGAGTCACCCCACCAATTCCAGATTTGCGGTTTTCCCCTGCAGCTGCTGAAGCTCTCCGAACCACGAACGAGTTTTGTGACCAATTTCGTATCCTGAGAGCTGAGGTGGAAATACTTCAAGATGAGAATAACAGGCTCCGCCGGATGCTCGAACGTTTCCTAACCCCGATTGTGTGGTACCACCGTCGCCACCAAGAGATCAAGCCTAAATCGTCAAGGGGTAATGGCACTCCCTTGGCTTGTTCCAAGCTTGGGGGAGTGCCCAGTATCATCTTTATCCTTTCGTTTTTATAATTTCGTGGTCATATCATGAGTAGAGAAGTTATCTTATAAGATGGTTTGCGATGTGGAGTGTCAATCCTTTAGTTATCCATGTATCCGTTGGTTTGAGTGTGTCTTTGTTCAGAATATTAATGAGAAGTTCCACCTTTACTTTCGGTACATTTTATTTTAGCCTGCAATCTTCTTTATGTGCTGATCTTGCCATTAGTATTGACGCCACTTTTGGGTACATTAAGTAAATTATATTAGTTGTGGCAAACTTAGTATTGGTCATTAGCAACAATACCATGAAAACTTAAGTAGGAGGGCAAAAATATTATCCCTTTATCTTTCTTTCTTGCTAGCCAATAAGATTAGTATTCTTTGAGTTAAAACATTTGTGCTTACAGGGAAGATAGCATGGTTGCTTCTATTATATATATTTGTGTGTATCCCCCAACTTTTATGCTTGCACATGACCTTGCTAGCCTTAACCACCGTACTGAGAGGGAATGCTTCTCGTGCATCCAAATCCTTGAGCCAAACCCATGCCATTTGTGTCCACCATAACTCCTATATGTGGTATTTCTTTGCCACTCCAAGTAAATTTTTCATGTGCTACCTTTAAATTATTCAAAATGTTATTATTCCCTTTTGTGTCAATGTTTACTAGCTCATGAGGAAGTAGTGTGGTTATCCTTTATTCTACTTGTCAAACAGACTTTACACCTGGACTAGTGGCATATACATCCGCTTATCCAATAACTTGCAAAAAGAGCTGGCAACGGGATGCCCAGTCCCAATTAATTACAACTTTAACGCTTAATTCTCTTCACACTTTTGCCCTGATTATCAGTAAGCATGACAAACAGTGAAATATCTGCGTGTGTAAACCAAAGAGAAAGAGGGATGATCTGCCTTGCTGGTAGAAATAACGTCCTTCATGGGAGCCGCTCTTAAAAGTCTGTTTGACAGGGAGAATACTGTTTTCACCCGCTACCATTCGTTGACAATTAACAAACACCTCTCAAAACTTAATTTTTGCTCTCTATATGATTTCAAAAACTTAAAAGCTCTAGCACATGACTTAATCCCTGCTTCCCTCTGCGAAGGGCCTTTCTTTTACTTTTCATGTTGAGTCAGTACACCTATTTCCTTCTTCCTTGAGCAAGCATTTGAGTTGTTGTGATTCAACCATATATATCATTAATATTGTCAATCATGTCTTTATCCTTCTTGTCTTAGCACAAAGACTTTTGCCTCTAAGAATATAGCTTTGCAAGTTATCAATGACTGTAAAGAAGGTGTGATAATTGAGTGTGGAAGTTCTGCAATATAAGCTCTAATATAAAGACTCCTTTCGAAAGATAAGTATTGATTGCTTATTGTTCTATGACCAAGAATGAAGTGTGCCATTACTAATCTATAATTTCCTTCGTGTATTTTTATTGTGGTTGTTTCACTACTCATGTTCAAGTTAGGTTATATGAAGAGTAGTTGCTGTTTAAAATGAGTGTGTTGTTTAGTAATTACTGATGCTTCTTGTCCGTATTCTTTATTATCGACGCTTCACTCCATAAACTTTTGTTCTAGTTTACTGAGCTCAGCTTTCGCTTGGGGACAAGCGAGGTCTAAGCTTGGGGGGGTTGATACGTCCATTTTGCATCACTATTTTATAGCATAATTTACTGTTATTCAATGATATATTTCATATTAAGAGGAGTTACTTATGTTATTTTGTCTTATTTTGCATGTTTGATGATCATTGGATAATTAACTGCCGGAGTCAGATTTCAGCTGGAAAAAGCACGTCAAGGCACTATATTTCTGGAGCACTAAAAATATTTCCGAGAAGACAGATGTTCCTATTTTATCAGAAGATGGACTAAGCCAAAAGGGGAGGCTGAGATGGGCCAGGAGGGGCCCACACCACCCCTGGGCGGGGCCCACCTTGGCCGCGCCCTAGCCAGGTGTGGTGCCCCTGGCCCACCTCAGGCGCTCCCCCTTCGCGTACTTCATCCCCCAGAAACCCTAAGACACGGGGAGTCCGTGAGAAAATATTCCGCCGCCTCCACGAGGCGGAAACACAGAGAGAGAAAAAGCTCTCCGGCAGGGAGAAATCTGCCGGGGAAATTCCTTCCCGGAGGGGGAGATCATCGCCATCCTCATCGTCATCGCGCTGGACTTCATCGGGATCATCATCATCATCATCTCCACCGCCATCACCACCATCACCGCTGCACCATCTCGTTCCGCTGTAACATCTAGGGCTATACTTTGTTTAGTTCATAGGGGAAACTCTCCCGGTGTTAATTACTCCTTGTGGTTGATGCTATTGAGTTTTATCGGTGAATTAAAGTATATGTTCAGATCGTTATCCATCATTATATCACCTCTGATCATGATCCATATGATGTCTCGTGAGTAGTTCGTTTAGTTCTTGAGGACATGGGAGAAGTCACGCTGTTAGTAGTGGAATTATGTTGAGTAATATTTAATGGTTTGATATTTAAGTTGTGGTGCTATTCTTCTAGTGGTGTCGTGTGAACGTCGACTACATGACACTTCACCTTTATGGGCCTAGAGGAATGCATTGTGTATTTGGTTGCTAATTGTGGGGTTGCCGGAGTGACAGAAACCTAAACCCCCGTTAGTATACCGGTGCACAAGGGAGCGTAGGATCTCAGAGTTTAAGGCTGTGGTTAGATTTATCTTAATTACTTTCTTGTAACTGCGGATGCTTGCAAGAGGTATAATCACAAGTATGTATTAGTCCAAGTAAGGGCGGTGCATTAGCATAGGTTCACCCACACAACACTTATCAAAACAATGAAGATTAATCAACTATGTGAAGCGAAAGCACTTGACTAGAATCCCGTGTGTCCTCAAGAACATT
This sequence comes from Poa pratensis, assembly GCA_947311845.1. Classification (NCBI taxonomy): domain Eukaryota; kingdom Viridiplantae; phylum Streptophyta; class Magnoliopsida; order Poales; family Poaceae; genus Poa; species Poa pratensis. The sequence continues at coordinate 76,036,938 of CAMZMU010000040.1, read as the reverse complement.
TTGTCATCATAAGTAAACCAACCGGCTTGTCCTTTGCTCTAAAAAGGATTGGGCCACTCGCTGCAATTATTATTACTGTCTTTTACTTACTCGCATTTTATTTACCTGCTATATCAAAAACCCCTAAAAACTTGTCTGCTAGCATTTACAGTGAAACCTTTACCGAAACTCCTTGTCAGCACCTTCTGCTCCTCGTTGGGTTCGACACTCTTATTTATCGAAAGTACTACGATACACCCCCTATACTTGTGGGTCATCAGCCGCCGACCCAGATCATGTGCTTGTGGCGGAGGATGCCATTGTCCAGGGTAAAATCCTGCACCGTGCCTGGCGCCACGGCCAACTGCTGCAGAAGGGACTGCGCGCAAGCATCGTCTCCGTAGCTGCGTTCCACTGACGCAAGCCACACCGGCTGCACGGTGGAAATTGCGAACAGCGCTGAACTTTCTAGAGGCTTGCGCGATAGCGCGTCTGCGGCACCATTGTGCACCACCTTCTTGTATATGATGACTAAGATTCAATCACATGATATATCTTCCGAGATTGATCATATTGAACTTGTACTTCATAATCTTCTCTTAATATATGTGATGGCTTGGAGATAAACATGAATGTTCACTCAATCTTCTTTTCCAAGCCACATATGCAATAAGCTCGGTCACTCTAGATGACCATTCTTCATATAAACCCTTGAATAGAACCTTAGTCATCATATAATCTTCTTGAGTTCAACACATGAACTCCAAGCAATTCCTATGGACGAGACTATAAGGATATCTCAATACAAACATTAGTCCATAAGGATTGTCATTAATTACCAAAACCATGCATGGGGCAACATGCACTTTCAAAGATACTCCATGAGGATGGGATGTGGCAGCAGCTTCTGGTTAATAAATATTTGGTTGACAACACGTTGTCACAAGTTCAAGTTAAGCTGTCGGATTCACCTTTCTGGAAGGGGTTAATGGGAGTAAAAGATGAGTTTTTTAAGTATGGTTCTTTCATTATCGGAGATGGGCACCAGACACGTTTTTGGGAGGATGTATGGATGGGAGATGCTTCTTTAGGGTAGGAGTACCCATCGTTGTACACCATTGCGTCTGATAAACAAATAACGGTAGCGGCGGTTTTTGAAACTACTCCTATTAACTTGCAATTTAGACGGAACCTTGTTGGAAATACTAGAGAATCTTAGTTTTATTTAGTTGAGCGTCTTATGCGTATACACTTGACGGATGAACCGGGTAGTTTTAGATGGAGATTAACGCAATCAGGTGTTTTCTCTGTCAAGTCATATTATACCGAGCTTCTTAATGGCCATACAAGATACTTGCGCAAGTATCTGTGGAAGTTGAAGGTTCCTCTTAAGATTAGGATTTTCTTGTGGTTCTTGCACAGAAAAGAATAGTTGACTAAAGATAATTTGGCAAAGAGGAGGTGGACTGGATGTAAGAAATGCGTTTTCTGTGACGCAGACGAGTCTGTGCAGCATCTGTTCATCTCTTGTCCTTTTGCTCACGATATTTGTCGTTTGGTACATTTCACTTTTAGCATTTACCCACCGACTAGCGTTGCCAATAAGTTTAGTATTTGGTTGAATGGGGTTGACGCAAAGACTAAAGCACATATTAGGGTTGGCGTAGCGGCCATCTTATGGGCTATCTGGAATTGTCGTAATGATGTGGTGTTTAATAAGACACAATCTATTCATTTTTTGCAGGTTATCAACAAGGCGACCTACTGGATTCACATATGGTCTTATCTTCTCCCTGCGGAACAACGTGGACTCATGGATTCCGGATGTACTCGAATGATGATGGTCGTACGGGTTAGCTTCTGCCGGGGTGGGTGGCTACAGCCTAAGAGGATTGATGGATAAAGCTTTGTTTAAGTGATTGATTTTTGTATTCACTTTGAGTGATCCATAAATTGTAACAGAATGTTTACTTGATACTATGCAATAAATGCGGCGGCTATGTACATCATTTTGATGCAGAGCCCGGGGATCCACACCCTCTTTTCTAAAAAAAATGTGGATGCGTGTAACTCGTTTTGCAGGGTATGGTGTAATAACATGACTTATATGTATGTGATGCATATAATCTATGCATGTCCTTTGAGGCTTTGAGTTACGATCTGTCAAGCCGGCTAGAGCTCTTGAACTGGCAGTGTTATTGCATAACGACTTGTGTGCCGATATGTGATGCCACTCTTTGTAATTCATGAGTAGTTAGGGCGGCTTCCATGGATGACTCGGAGAATAGGAAAGACGGCAAGAGTCAGTGTTTTGACGACTCGGCCTTCGTGGAGATGAACACCTAGAAAGAAGAGCCATGTCATTTCACTGTGATAAATTGTTTATATGTGCCTTGCTTGTCGTTGTTTACTCCTATCATTAGATGGTAGAAGTAAAAAAATATCAAGTGTTTTGCCTCGCCAAATGCTGCACCACTAGGGAGCTAGTCTATGTCTAGAATGACATGGACAAAATTGCATCAAACATGGGCAAGCTGGTACATTGGACGTCGAGCTTAGGCCTTCATCTGCCGGCGTTGGTGCAGATGATTGTGAGCGTAAATTCTTACTGTTTGACCAGTGGTTCTCCATTTTGTTTTTGCGTTTGTGCTCCTAATAACCGTCTTCCCCGCCATGGCCCATGGGCAAAAACTGCATGCTCTCTATATAGCACTCTCCAATTTTAAGGTCTTGTATGGACCAGAGATCAGAAGATGCACTTCCCAGGAATTTAGCGCGCAAAACGCAATGGAGTCCCCTGATCCCTCGTTATTTTTGGCTTTGCATCTCTTGTTCTCCTTTCTCCGTCTCGCTCACTCGCGTCGCGTCCCCCTTGATCTCTCTCCATACAGAAACGGGCACCTCGCTGATCGACCGCTTGATGCCGCATGCCCCAACCGGCGCTACCACCGTCGTCCGCCGCGGCCGCAGCCGCGGCCGACCCCGAGCCCTCATGCTCCGATGCTGGGGCGATGGAGATGGACGACGAGGACCTCGTGGAGGACCTCCTCGCCACCCTCAACTCTGCCCGTGCCTACGCCGACTTTCGACGCACGCAGCGCAAGGAGTGCCACAACCTCCTCCGCTGGCTGCAGCTCGTCCTCCCGCTCCTCGAGGAGCTCCGCGACTCCACGCCCCGCCTCGCGGAGGACGCCTACCGCCGCCTCACCCTGCTGGGCCGGGCGTTCGCTGCCGCGCGCCGCCTCCTCCGCTCCTGCAACGACGGCAGCAAGATCTTCCTGGTTCGATCCGATGGCCTTGATTCTTGGTCCTTCTTGCGATGATGCGTGATCTTGACCAATTGATCGAGCGCAATACAATCAATTTCAGGCGCTGGAGAGCGAGGCCGTGCTGGGGAGGTTCCGCACCGTGTACGAGAAGATGAACTCTGCGTTGGACGGGATGCCCTACAAGGAACTCGGCATCTCCGATGAAGTCATGGAGCAGGTAACTGTTTATGCATGCCATTCATGTATGCAATTTCCGTGTCACATCACAGTTTCACAGTCTTGTTGTTTAAGGTGGAGCTGATGAACGCACAGCTGATGAGATGCAAGAGGAGAACGGACACGCAGGACATAGAGCTTTCCATGGATCTGATGGTTATACTCCAGAACAATAAGGACGACGAGAGGAACGCCGACAGGGCGATACTGGATAGGCTGGCCAGCAAGCTGGAGCTGCAGACGCTGCCGGATCTCAGGGCGGAGACGGTGGCCATAAAGAAGCTCATCAACGAGCGGAATGGGCAGCACGCGGAGAGCACCAAGCAGATCGTCGAGCTCCTCCACAAGTTCAAGGCCGTCGCCGGCATCGACGAGAAGAACGTCCTCGGCGGCGAGGTCTTCGTGACCAAGTCCCTCGACAAGTGCCCCTCGTTGATGATCCCGGACGACTTCCTCTGCCCGATCACATTGGAGATCATGACGGATCCTGTCATTGTCGCCAGTGGACAGGCACGCACATTTTCATATCCTTGTTTAATTCCTCTCGCTTTGATCGTACGTACACTGGAAAATTATGAACAATGTTTGGAACACAAAATTTGAACGTGTAGACGTACGAGAGGAGAAGCATCCAGACGTGGCTGGACAGCGGCGAGAGGACGTGCCCGAAGACGCGGCAGCCATTGGCACACCTGTCGTTGGCGCCCAACTATGCGCTCAAGAACCTGATCCTGCAGTGGTGCGACAAGCACAAGGTGGAGCTTCAGAGGAGGGAGCCGGAACCCGTGGCGGAGCAGGACGAGCGACCGAGAGAGGACATCCCGTCACTGGTAGAAGCGCTGTCGTCGATCCACCCGGACGTGCAGCGGAAGGCAGCCAAGAAGATCCGGGTGCTCTCCAAGGAGTCCCCGGAGAACAGGGCTCTCATCGCCGGCAACGGCGGCATCCCGGCCTTGATCGGCCTTTTGGCCTACCCGGACAAGAAGGTGCAGGAGAACACGGTGACCTCGCTGCTGAACCTGTCCATCGACCAGAGCAACAAGCTCCTCATCACCAAGGGCGGCGCCATCCCGCTGATCATCGAGATCCTCCGGAACGGCAGTGCGGTGGGTCAGGAGAACTCGGCGGCGACGCTCTTCAGCCTGTCCATGATCGACGAGAACAAGGTGACGATCGGGAGCCTAGGCGGCATCGCACCGCTGGTGGAGCTCCTGACGAACGGCACCGTCCGGGGCAAAAAGGACGCCGCCACGGCCATCTTCAACCTCATCCTCAACCAGCAGAACAAAGTCAGGGCCACTCACGCGGGCATCGTTCCGGCGCTGCTCAAGGTCATCGATGACAAGAGCCTAGGGATGGTCGACGAGGCGCTCTCCATCTTCCTCCTGCTGTCATCGCACGCCGCCTGCCTCGGCGAGATTGGCACGACGCCGTTTGTCGAGAAGCTCGTGCAGCTCATCAAGGAAGGCACGCCCAAGAATAAGGAGTGTGCGCTGTCCGTCCTGCTGGAGCTGGGAACCAAGAAGCAGCCGCTCCTGGTGCACGCGCTCAGGTTCGGCCTCCACGAGCACCTCTCGATCATCACCAAGACCGGCACCAGTAGAGCGCAGAGGAAGGCCAACTCTCTCATTCAGCTGGCCAAGAAGTGCTACTGAGTGCGAGGAGAGGACCCATTTGTAACTGTAATTCATCACTGTTTTCTGATAGAAACTATGGTGTACGTCCTGTTCTTGGTGGATGCGTATGTGATATATTTGTGCATGCAACAGATGCGCAGCTGGCACGTTTGAATTTTAGATAGCATTTTTGCTATGTTCATCTGTTGATTATTCATCCTCATCGAAATCAAAACCATAAAGCCTCGGGATCAAGCCGTTCCCCTCGTGTCGCTCCCTAGGCAACGATGTTAGGGGCGTAACCTAGCGCCGCCGCATGTCCTCCTTGTCTGGGCCTTCCCTGTAGGAACCGCCGGGGGCATCCCCCGATTCGTTCTTTACCCTTTTTTTTCTATATCCAAAGAGACTCGATTTCAGAGTCGCTTCTATTCTCGATTGGATATAGATGGGAAATCTCTATAGGGTCGTCTTTTTATCGACAACCTCCGATGTTGTGGCGACACCCCGCTGTTGAAGGTAGTCAGGGTCTCGGGTGAAATTTGACAAAAATAACCCTTTTGACAAACTTTAATGAAAAATAACCCTTTTTTTGAAAAATTCTGAATCTAACCATTTTTTGTGGCGCCTGTACCGGCGGCGCCACACATCTAAGCACCACGCCCCAGCCAGGGGCGCCACACCCCTGCCAGCGTGGCAAGGCGGGACCCAGCTCGGGTTAAGTAGCGCCGGCGATTGGGGCGCCACACCCTTACGTGCAGCGCCGGCGCTGGGGGCGCCACACCTTCGAAGAAGACCAGGCGCGAGGGTGAAGTCCACCCGCGACCCCCATCCATTACCTCTGTTCTTACCCGGCCCAAGGCTCTCCCTCTCTCCCTCTTTCTCCCCCAAAACACCTCCCACTCAAATCCATCCATTTGGGTCAACTTTTTCCGTGGATTTCGGCTCCCCTACGTGCAAGAAGGTACTCTCCCCCATCCTCCTTGTTTTTGTCCAATAGAAATCTTCCAATTTGGTGACATTGGTGTAGATCTTGGAAACCCTAGAATTTGAATATGAGGACAAATGTGTGGTTATTTCTTGATAATATTGGTCAATGTGTGTGGGTATGATGGATATGAAGTGTTGTGCTGCTGATTGTAGGTTAGGGTTTTTGTTAGATGTAGTTAATGAGCTAGATTTAGTTAGGGTTACATTTAAAATTAAGATCAGTAAATAGATTTTGTTTGAAATGCATAGCTTAGTGAAATGTATCAATCATTTGATACATTTGGGTTGTTGTAAATTTTTTTAGTTGGAGAGAATGGTTAGTGTTCATCATGTGGACAAGGAGGCCATTTTGAAAGGCAATGTGGAGCATGACTCGGAGGAGAAAGTGGTGGTGTTTGGCCATAGTCCTAGCTATGCCGAGGTTGTGGAGAGAGTGCGGATTGCATTGAATTGGACGGATCCAAATGATGTTCTTTCTTTGGAGGGAAGGCATAATGTTGGGTTCAGAATGCATCTACGTTGGAAGACTATGCCTGTCAACTCCGAGTTGTGTTGGAGTGCATATAAAGAGGGTAAGAGACGGTGGCGGGATCTCAAGACAAGGCTCTCGAGTTGTTTGCCACCAAAATGTTTGACTTGAACCGGTGTGCCTCCGAACATGACGTTAGGAGGCCGGTTCCAAATGAGCCACCTCATGCCCATGAAGTGTACGACACAACGTCGAGTCCACCTCCAATGACTCAACATGATTTTAGCCAACCAACAATGACCCAACACGAAAGGAGCCAACCTTCAAGCCCGATTCAAAGTGACCAACATGAAGAATCAGATGAGGAGAGCGATGCGTCGGAGTATGAGCTTCATAAAAATGATATTGGTGATGTGGAGACAAATTGTAGGCATGAGGACATGGACCATGACATCCCTTATAACCGATGCTATGCATCGGACTCGGATGACTAGGGTCCCGAAGAAAATGTTGATGAAGATGGGTTCACTGCTAAAGAAGCCGAAATATTCAAGAAGGTGGTGGGGAGGGATCATCGGTTACCATTGTTCCGTGATCTTAGTCTCGCCGATAAAGCCGTGGTTGATGGTGGCACGAGTAAAATTCTTGGACCAAGGCCAACTTCGAAGAAGGATAGTGATCCTTAACCCGAGCTGGGTCCCGCCTTGCCACGCTGGCAGCGGTGTGGCGACCCATACTGGGGCGCGGTTCTTGACTTTGTGGTGCCGCCCGTACAGGCGCCGCAAAAAAGGGTTAGATTCAGAATTTTTTCAAAAAAAGGATTATTTTTTGTTAAAGTTTGTCAAAAGGATTATTTTTGTCAAATTTCACGGGTCTCGGGGAGCTTGTCGGCGGATGACCGCCTTGTGGGGGCGGCGCTAGCTTTATCATAGAGTAGAAATACTATAGTGTGGACTTGAGGTTGAAACTTTAAATATTGCGTACATGTCGCTTCAGCACATTGTCTATTCATGAACCTCTGGGATTTGCTTAAAGATATCATGACGATCGCGAGCAGAAGACTCAATTGTGTGGAACCTCCACATACTGCCACACGGCTGGTTCGGCCTATGGGGCCAGTTCATTGGCTCCACTCCTTGCTATTTCAAGCACTTGGTTTGTAAGACTTGGGCGCTGCCAAAGTGTCGTTTTTCGCTTGGCTCGCAGTGAAAAACATGTTATAGATGGCCTTGCCGTTAGCGGCTGGCCTCACAATCCGCTTTATCAGCTCTGCAGACGGCGGGGTGACTGCTAGACACATTCTTTTGAGTGTTGTTTTTCACTATGTACTCCCTCCGTTCCAATTTAATTGACTTGCTATGCGTAATATGTATAGATACATCCACATGTGGTGCATAGCAAGTCAATTAAATTGGAACAGAGGGAGTATTTGGCAAGACGCGGCTACTTTTGCTGCCTTTCCCAACCGTAGGACTTGGGCTCGGGTCAGTCTACGGTTTTCCCATATTATCACGCCATCGCTAAGATTCCCACGACTTACCCCAAAGGGTTTAGATCGGCCATCACTCTGATAGTTTCGAAAGAAAATAAACACACATGTTTTCAACAACAAATGCTCAATGTTGTCTGTCATTTTCCAGAGTATTAAGGACGAGAGCCAGAACTGAATCCCGGTAGACGCTAGGCATTTTACTGAGATTATTTCTTAGTCCGCTGGCTTTGTGACTTTTTGTTTTGGCTTAGGCCATGCCATGTTTACTTCTTCTATATCAAATTATCAATATAAAAAAGATACAACTTTTGGCTCGTTTCAAAAATAAGGTTTATGAAAGCCATACATTTTCAGTATGTGGGATCCACTTGCACGTATTGATCTACTAGTAAGCTCCTCTGCACATAGACAGTTCCCATCAAATTTTAAATAACTCCGTGAAATATTTACTTTAGTGAATGCGAGATCGAAAACTTAAACAATAGAACTTCATAGATTAATAATTTCTATTCCGTGGCATCCGACCATAAATATTAGTAGTGGAATATTGAATTGAACTCTAATCCTATCAAAATTTGGATTTGGAATACAAAGAACGACACAAATTCAATTCGTGGTAGCCGAACAAAGTGAAAGAATTCAAGAATAATTGGCTAACAACAAACATATTTAGTCAGTAAATTCAATGCTACGGATCTGAAAACCAAGGTGTTGATCAATCAAAAAGATTTGTCTTCTTGCTTTTTTTTTTTGACAGGCTAACATGTAGGTGAATTTTCAAAGTCCGTTGTGTTGCCAGGGTGGACGGGTCGGCACATACATCAGCCTCGTGGCCTCGCCCGCTTGGTACTCTTGCGTCTCGCCTCCGAGCTCCATCCGCCGCCAACACCGACACTCATGCTGTCCCAATGCACCCAGCGCGTGCTCCCGCCATCGCCGCCTCTCGCGTCCTCGTCCGCGACAACCAGCGCATAACCGCTCTGGCCCGCGCCGGCGACCTTGCCGCGGCCCGTCGGGTGTTCGACGCCATGCCCCGCCGCGACGTCGTCTCCTGGAACGCCCTCCTCACGGCGCTATGGCGCGGCGGCCGCGACCTGCCCGCGGCGCGCCGCCTCTTCGACGACATGCCGTCCCGCAACGTCATCTCCTGGAACTCCGTCGTCGCCGGCTGCCTCGCGCACGGCGACCTCGCCGCCGCCTCCGCCTACTTCGCGCGCACGCCGCGTCGCAACGTGGCCTCGTGGAACGCTATGCTTGCCGGGTTCGTCCGGCTCGGCTGCATGGAGGACGCGAAGAGGCTGTTCGGTGAAATGCCCGAGAGGAACGTGGTGTCCTATACCACCATGGTAGATGGGCTTGCGCGACGTGGGGACGTGGCGAGGGCGCGTGAGGTGTTCGACGAAATGCCCGAGAGAAACTTGGTGTCGTGGGCGGCGATGATTAGTGGGTATGTTGAGAACAGCATGTTCGACGAGGCAAGGAAACTGTTTGAAGCGATGCCGGAGAAGAATGTCGTGGCATGCACCGCAATGATTACTGGATATTGCAAGGAAGGAGATGTGGCGAGCGCCAGGAGGCTTTTTGATGGGATTCGTGTCAAAGATGTCATCTCTTGGAACTCCATGATTGCAGGTTACGATTCTTTTCTCATCATATACAACTTGGTTAATGCTTAGCACGGTCCTACTCCTGTCCTGTGAAGATCTAAGAATTGTGATGTTGCTTACATTACATGTATCTAATGTTTTATACCTCAAAAAAAAAAAAATCATGGATACGACCACCTTATACCTAAAAAAAAAAAGTTTTATCTTTACCTGCACACCAATCTATGTGGCTGTCGACATCTTCAAGATGGTGTTGAGGTTGTGCATCAGTTGTCTCACCTACTTGTGTGAGTGCGTGCATTTTGAGTTGGCGATTGAAAATGATTTTTGTTTGTTTTTGTCGTTCAAAGAATAGACAATGTGTGGTGGCAGATACAAGTCGCTAAAGTTTATTGTTCTTGCAGAAATCTTATGCTTGCTGCGATCTATTCATTTCTTAATTGTTAGGGGCTTTAATTTGGATTTTTTTACTGTTTGGGTACGCTCGATTGCACTAAGGAGTGCAATGCCGCGGGATGGTTTGGTTGGACTGGTGAAGCCTTGGACTAAAGCTTTCTAACTTTTAACTAGCGTGTAATTCCTATATTGTTGTTGAGGCTTTGTGTGGCGCCCCGACCCGACTGCTATACAGTGATGCTGTGTGTCACCGGTTAAGCGATACAACCGGAGGTTACGGGTTTACCAATCCCCGGCCAAAACCTGTGGCAGGCGTTGCTCGGAATTGATCATCGGCAACGCAACACCCCGATTGATGCCTTAACACATGCACAACTATCAATGCATAATAGAAAGATCAAGACTTGTGGAACAACTGGCACATCACAGACTCTACGACACAAAGCATTATAGTTCAACTCTTATAATAGAGAAAGATAGCAAATTACAACCAGAGGTCACAGACCCAACATTACAACATGCGGAAGCGAATTAAGTTGTTCTAAACAACAAGATCCAAATTATAGCCTAAGAGGCCTACAGATAAACATCTAGCGCCAGCTATTCCGGGATGTCCCAAGCTGCCACCTGGGAACCCCAGACTACTCGTCGACGTCCACAAAGAACCCACCTCCGAGGTCGGTGAAGTCCTCCTCTGAAACAAAGCAAACGACGTTGAGTTCGACGAACTCGCAAGATTAAATATAGAGCTTTAGCTCGATGAGGCTTTCAAAGTTTTATGACTGTTTTGCATAGAGCTGATTTTATTTATGAAAACATAACTCCATGGCATCGACTAAACAGAGTATTTTTAAAAGGGGGTAAGAAGTAACTCTTTTCTTTTGATCACTTCTCATCATCAACCACCATCATCACTGTACCTGTTCTACAAAGGCACCTCCCCGAATCACCTTCGAGGAAGCTAACCTTGCATTCTTGAGTAGTACCTTTAGTACTCCGGTTTTAATCATTCCGTTCAAGTTATTCTATGGTCTTACCTTCACTTCCCAAGTTCGTCCATAACCGCGGACACAGCTTTTCGAAAAGATTTAACCCTGCAGGGGTGCACTGTGTTTACCTTCGGTACCGTCCGGCTCATTGCCTGATCATTAGCTCTCTTCCGGGGAAAGCCGGCTGAGTGGGAGCGGTTACAACCTTTACCTTGTTAAGGACTAACCCAGGATCATCAGTGAGGACGGGACAGGTTCAGTGCCTCCAACACCCTGTCCCGTGGCCACTCATTTTCCTAAACACCACCATCCTCATCTCAGTCTTGGCCACCATCTTCACGCACACGCAAATGGAAGCTCAAACTAGAGGACCCTGGCTAGTCCCGCCCAAGTTAGTTGGTCGACGAGGGCTCCATATACCCCACCGAATGGAAGCGCGCTCATTCTTGGTTCAAGAGGTAAAGAACTCGTACCTAGGCGGCGAGAACGAGACAAAGCACCACCATACCATAGTGGCCTCTCATCCCCACCTTTAAGCATTTTATTACCTGTCACCACAATTTCTCCACCATCATCCGAACATTTCCACCTCTGTTTCCAACATGAAATATCCATCGGACGAATAAACATTTAACTAAGCATGGCTAAGCAACAACATAGCATAGTTAAGTATTTCAGGCCAACAATACAATCCTATGGATAATAGGAGGGGAAAACAGGTAATGGCATCGGAAACTTAATGCAACTATAGGATACTCTAATCCAAGCAAATTGACATTTGGAACCGCATGCAATATTATAGTGGAGAAAATATTTGCGGAAATATAGGATAAGACATGCTTAGAGGGGGGATTACGCTTGCCTTGTTGATACGGCTGGTAATACGGATCGTCACGATACGGGGGTGGCACTTCAACTCCTTGATCTATCGTTGCACAAACAATACCGGAAAGGAACCAATAAATACCACTAAAAACAACAGGTGCAATGCACAAACATGATGACATGACAATTTAAGGTACTGCACTTTATATAAGTTATCTATCAATTTAAATGGGGTGTGAGAAGGATTACTTCAACTAGAGAAGGAAATTCCCCATATTTCACTTAATGATTCTCCTAGCTTCTACAAGTGCAGTACTGTAATTGTGATTAAACATGCATGAAAATGATGCTTCTGGATAATTCACAATGTTCTGAGCATTTTGGTATATTACACACAAATTTCTGACGGACCGATAAAAAGTTATTATACTTATAATTTCCCCTTTTAATATGTGCCTTTAGTAGTTATTTATAACCCAGTACAAATATTTATCCAAATTAGAAGACAAGGAAACGAAACAGGATAACTTTTTGGTACAGAACAATTTCGGAAAATCCGATTGCTCTGAGCTCGGAATATCCGATGCACTGAAGACACACATTCCTGCGTACTGAGATTATTCGGACAATCCGATTCCGCTTATTTCGGATTTTCCGATGGAAGAAATACGACGGCAAGCCACGGCGAGTCCACGGCTGCTCACGGCGGCTCGACGAGCAAGACGGGGAGGGAGAGGATGGAGGGTGTCCAGGCGGACCGCAGCTCACCCTGAGCTCGTAGGGGAAGACGGCGAGGTCGGGGACGCAGCGATGGCGAAGAACTCGGGCAGCGGAGCTTCGGACGGCCGCGGGGAAGACGGGGATGGCAGCGTCGATTCCCGGCGTTCCGGCATGATTCCTTCTGCGTGGAGGTAGAGCACGGCACGGCGGAGCTTGTGGCGGTCTCGGCTCGTCTCGGGGAAGCCCGCAGCGGTGGCGATGCGTCGGTGACGGCAAGCTCGGCTTCGGCCTCGTGGGGAAACGAAAGGAGAGCGAGAGGGGAAAGTGGACAGGTGAGGCCTCGTGGTGGTGCTGTCCTCCTTGCAAGGGAAGGCAGAGAGGGGGCCCGGGCGCGGCCACGGCATGGCGCCAGTGCGCGGGAGGAGAGAGACGACGTTTTTGCAGATAACCCCCTGGCAACCTTCTCCCATCACCACTAAGCCCTTTTCTGTTTTCTTTTTAAAACCTTTTTAAAACCAGCACATTCAGTGATTTAATTAGAGCACTTAAACACTTCCAAAAATTATGAGAAAATTCAGGTAGCCTCCCCATATTAATATGAAGCTCCCCTAATTTTTCCAGATTATTTGAAACTCATTCGGTAGGATAATAAAATAGGATTTGCTCACAGGCAATTTTGAGTTTCTCTCCATTTATTTTATTTTACAAATCAAAATAGTTTGCAAAAATTATCTTTGGAACTTTTGGAACTTCCTGGACAAATATAAGAGCTCCAAGTAAGTTTTATTTGTCACAACTTTCCCAAAACATTTAAAATGATTTGAAGCCATTTTTGTCGTTCGTTTTAATTTGTGCCAAATTAATTGTTGCAAGCTTAGCAATTTAATTTGGATGCCATGATGCACAAGAAATGAAAAGCGAAAATTTTACTCACACTTTTAGGTTCACAAATTTTGGGCTGTTACACTTTGACTATCATTCCGCTTTTTTTTTTTGTATAGGGGGGATTCAGCAAATGTAATAAAAACAAAAGCTGTCTGCTTAGATCTCTTGTTTTCTTCCTTATGCTGCCACTGAACCTTCGAAAATGCTCACATTTTACTTGTCCATATTTCTGCAGGATATGTTCATAATGGACACGGAGAAGAAGCTTTGAGATTAAACATATCAATGATCAGAGAAGGTGCAAAACCAGATCATGCGACTCTTATTGCAATCCTGACAGCATGTTCTGCCCTTGCTATGCTCAGACAAGGAAGATCAACACATGCTGTTGCCATCAAAACAATGTTAGAATCTAGCACATCTTTTTGTAATGCTTTGATGACAATGTATAGCAAGTGTGGTGATGTCTGTGAGTCAGAGTTAGTCTTCATAAATCTTAAAAGCCAGGATATCGTTTCATGGAACACAATAATTGCTGCATATGCACAACATGGCAAATATCAGAAAGCTATTTCTCTCTTCCAGGAGATGGAAACACGTGGACTGATACCGAATGATTTTACCATCCTTAGTGTGCTATCAGCATGTGGGCATGTTGGCAGGGTGGATGAAAGCTTGGAACTGTTTGATCTTATGTCAGTCAAGTACGCGATATCTCCAAAAGCTGAACACTATGCTTGTATTGTGGATATATTGGCCAAAGCAGGACAGTTCGAGAAAGCGTGTAGTTACATAAAAGAGATGCCATTTGAAGCCGAGAAGAATGTTTGGGGTACGTTGCTGGGAGCTTCCAAGACTCATGGTAATGTGCAATTGGGTGAATTTGCTGCGAAAATGCTTGTGCAGTCAGACTCGGAAAGTTCAGGGCCTTATGTGATGCTTTCAAATATATATGCTGCTGCTGGCATGTGGGGTGAAGTCAATCGAGTAAGAGGCCAAATGAAGGAAAAAGGTGTGAAGAAACAACCAGGATACAGCTGGACTGACATTTCTAATAAAGTTCATATGTTTGTGGGTGGTGATGCATCTCATCCAGATATGAACAAGATCATTTCCGAGCTGAGAAAAATCAACTTCCATATGCAAATGATGAGCAATGGAAGCCATACGATGATAGAGCTGGCCCAAGAATGTGGATAGTGCTTTTCATACCCTTCATGCTCTCATGCCAATCGCAATATCTGCTTTATCTGAATCTCTGTTAGTAATTTCAAGGATCAAATTTACAGGCAATAGATAGTTCATCTCAGATACACGGATTTCCTGCATGGCATTTAAACAGACGAGTCTAATGGATGTTGCTATCAGTCTATCATGATTAAGCTGGCTTTCTATCCTTCAATGAAAGAAGGGGTCCTGGTGTTTGTAAAAAAGGATGAAATTAGAAGTTAGATAAAACAGTTATTAAAGGTAATCACCACAATCATTTCTGTTGATCGTGAAAATTCTTTTGTTCTACTCCCTCCGTTCCAAATTATAAGATGTGATATTTCAATATGGACTAAATACGGACTGAAATGAGTGAATCTAGACACTAAAACGCATCTAGGTACATCTGAATCAGAAAAGAGCTAAAACATCTTATATTTCGGAACGGAGGTAGTAGATGATAGAACAATCTTGATCCAGTTTTATCTAGGCATTTCTAGTTGCATGTTATGCAGTAACCAGGACTGAGAGGTCAGTTAATCCGAAGGTAATTGCTATAGTTATTCAGATGGGCTAATGTTCAGTACTCCACAGAATCATCTATGTATTTGTAGAAATCACATAGTGGAATATGCTTGATTGCAATGTTACTTTGGTCCATTTGAAGTGACTCTAATGCTACAAGGAAGTTTGAACCTGGGTGTTTTATTTTACCTGATCAAAACTATTTTTCCTTAGGCAAGCTCAATTGTAAGTACTGAAAAGCTTTGCTGTTGTAAATATATTAATAAAGTGTTTTCTGAATCATAAACAGATTTTGCAGACTGTAATGACAAGACAAGGACTGCTAAACTGCACAGTGCTAAGTTTCTGCATACAAGAATTTTCATCTCAAGCTTTTACAGGTAACAGACTGAAAGGTGCAGGAAGCATATGTCATGTCAAGCACCTCTACAAACTATTCCGTTTTCATATTTTCACTATCTCTATGATTACATATATGTTACATTCTTTGTAATTTACATAAAGCTGAATGGAAAAGAGTTCAATTTGCACTTGGAGTATCTCATTTTGTCGAGCATTACAACTATCTTGAGTTCAAGGGCTTTGAAGAAGCAATATGTAGAGTTGTACACTTGTATAGAGTATTTAGTAACTGCCTAGTGCCCAAGGATGCTAGATTACACCTTGAGGGTTCCTTTTCTTCATTATGTCACCAAATTTCCTAAGAATTGTCCTCTTATTCTTCCTTGCAGGACTCCTAATATCGTTTGAACGAGGAGATCTTTCAACATCAGAGTACATATCATCTGGTGCCACATACCTTCCTTTCCTCTCTCCTCCCACGGGATCTCTGGGTGATGCTTCTGCTGAGGTTTTGGCTGACTCTGAACTGAACATAGCATCAATCATGTCCTTCAATTCTTTAATGCTACCCTGTGCAGCAGCCTCACTGACCTTCAAGGACTCGTAATCTTGCACGATGCTCTTTAAGGTACTATCTTTCTCGGACATATCTTCGTGAAGTTGAGAGTTCTCTACCCTGGCAATCTCCAAGGATTCTTTTGCTACATTGGCTTCATTAACCGCATGCTTCAGCATTTCCCTCAACCTGGAATTCTCATCTCTGATCACCCTCTGTGATTCAAACAATTTGTCATTCTCTTCCTTTGCTTTGTTCACCTCCCCCTCAAATATCTTGATGCAATCGATGAGTCCCCTCTCTTTCTCTTTTGATGCTGTTGCCAACTCATCTGACTCAAACTTCAGTTTCCCTGCTTCTTCGTGTGCCAACCAGAGCTTTTCCTCCATGCTTTCCAGAGAGGCCTTTGAGTTTTCCACTTCAGTTCTTGCATTTTTCAACTCAGCTTGCACCCTTGAGAGCTCCGCTTTCGCCTCTCTAGCCACCGTGGTTTGTTCCTTCAAGGCTATCGCCAGTTCATCCATGGCTTTCCTGCACTTCTCCTCAGCTTCAACAGCCAACTTCAGCTCACGCTGTAATGAGACCGTCTCCACCTCACCAGGATTGGCAAAGGAGAAGGACATTACACCCCTTCTTCTGAAATTCTTCGCTGGCTGCCTAGTTGGATTAGAAGACAGGGCAGTGAAGGCCTCCAAGCTCTTGTTATTGTCTTGAAGCGAAGCTATCTCAATCTTGGCCTCCTCCAAAGATACCTTGGTTTGTTCAAGCTGTTTTGTTTGGGCCTCCAGGGACACTAGCATTTTCTTCTCTGAATCTCTTGCTGCCTCCAGTTCAACTTCCAACTGCTCTAACCTGTGTGCAAGGTCCAAGTTGTCATCTCCACTGCCTTTTAACTTGTTCTTCTTATTGCTTTTCTTGACCTCTTCCATCTCATCCAGGGAACGGACTTTTTCATGTTTCTCCTTTGCCAGCTCCTCCTGCAACTTGTTCAGTTCCTCTTGCATATCTGATGCCTTACTGAAGCGCGATGTGGAAACTTCGTTGCCACTGGAAGATGGCTTGACTCTGTAAAAAAAAAGACAAAGCTCCTGTTGGTTCATCGATTGGTGACAATAATCGAAACAAGAAGGTAACACAAGAAATTCAAAAGAATCTAAATTCCATGGAAACCTGTGAGTGCCACAACCACGGTTTATGTTTGTCAAAGATAACCATGATTCGAGGATCTGGATAAGAAAACTCCTGGAAAAGGCTAAATACTCTACCTGGACTTGAACGAGAACATCTTCTCCGGCTAGGAAACCTGTTTCCTGCGCAGGATCAACCAAACATGCCACCTTGGTTGCTCGTATCAAAACCCTAGTCTTTCTGTGAAACAGATGCACAAGCTAGGAATCAGGTACTGCACCGAGAGGGTTATTGTTGATTGTCTCTCGGGGCGAGAGACTTTTTCCTATATGGCGAAACTTCAAAACAGGGCAGAGAACTAGAGATCAAACACCGTGTCTTCTGTGCTGTTAAAAGAAGGGGCGAGGTGAATCGAAGACTTTATTAAACGGGTATTGAAACGGTCGAACTCTGAGAGCCGCCTTGAAGTTGAAGGGGAGCACGCACAGAAGCGGTCCAATTTTGTATTCTATCTAACAGAGAGATATTCTCTGCTATTCTTTTGCCTTGCGTTTCTTTATGATACAACGTACCAGTTGAGCGGTGCTTCTCTGATTTCAACGTCGGCATCAGCTGGGCCAGCAATCAGTCAGCCAACGACACCATTGACTGGCTCTGTTCAGAATTTTGTAGTTGGAATTGTTGAAGGGCAGACCGATACCACCAGGTAGGATCCTTTTTATAAACGATGACTTGGCCTGCACTCTCCCCTTCTAACTGCTTCCCATAGCAAGACTTCACTATTTTAGAATTTAATAAAATTATTATCCTTGCGTACACGTATTGCCCATTGGAATATTGGATTGATTTTATGACATGCTTTTTAAAAGGGAATGCTGGATTAATGTTGTGAGGTGCACATTTGATACTCGACAGAATTGGTGGCACAGCCTTTTAATACCCTGCTGCTCTCATTTAACTCTTTGCAAAAATATCGAAGAACTTCGTAGCTGTGGATGAACAACGCCATCCCGTAGCATGCAGACCAGGATGTGTTGGGGGCAACCAAACAAGGACGTCTCTTCTACCTGGGACATGGCGAAAGCTTCATGTGCCTCACTTAGAGTCTCGAACCTTTGGCAGCACGGGTTGCAGAAGTTGTCCAGCTGAGCCGAGCAATAGTTCCAGGTTGTGTAGATTCCTGGATTCCTGCCCCTGAACACCACATACCACTACAACAAAGAACATCAACATTAGATCATTGGCATACTAGAAACACATGATCACAAGGTGGAAAAGCAACATAAGCAAAACATGCATTGATCATGTTCTACCGACAGCACTACAAGCAACATAATTGTTCGCTGCCCAGCTAGTATGATGTTAACATACCACCATATCAAAAGAGGGTGTCATACTACCACCGCAAGTTCGTCGTGTGAGGGGTTAGCTTATGTACCACCTCAAGCACCCAAAATATACAGGCCATAAGAAGTTTTGTTGTCCTAGCTACCCAAAATATACATCATATCATCATGATCATCATCATCATCTAGCATGCTTGCAACACCACCACCTCCAATCCTGAACAAGCACTACTGGGGAAGTTCTCGAGCCAAAGCAGACGGTGGTCCTCGGCCATCAGAACGTAGCCAAATCCTTGCGCCTTTTTGTCCAGGAGGTGGCCAAGAGCAGCAATCTTGGCGGTGTCACTGAATGTTCCCTTCGCGCTCATCATAGCCTCGTAGAGGCCAGGGTGCACGTCGAGGCACGCTCTCCCTGATGGCGGATGCCACCTCCCTGACGGCCTCGGTCATGCTGGTGAAGACGAGCACCTCCTCATCGACCAAGGCACCCATCTTCCTCTTCTTCTCCCCTCTCTCAGGTACCTTGGGTGCATAATCATCAGCCTTGGCGCCTCGGGTGTAAGCAGCACCATCAACATTGATGGTGTCCGACTCCTGCGATTCAGGATCCTCAGGCGTACCGAGAGGCTCAGAGGACCCCATGGCATGCCTTCTAGTGGCAGGACCGAAGGAGAAGATGGTCTGCATCTGCTCGTAGTTCAGGATGGGCTTGTTTAGGAACTCAGCGTCCTTGGGGTGATCCTAGGGACGAAACACAGTTAGACAGTTAGTGTTTGACAGTTAGAAAGTGAGACGGTTTAGGAAGTGAACAATGTTAGAGACAGTCGGCTAACTAGAATGTGGCCTCTGAGGTGCTCCGCCTCCAAGATGATGCTGTGAGTATCCTCATCCTAATGTGCACCACTCAGGTCCTTGAGCTTTGACACCTTGATCCACCTTGATCTCCACTTCCTGAGGTGGTTGTAGATCTGAGTAGAGGTGACCTCCTGCCCACAGAAGTCAAAGACAAGCTTCGCAACTGTGTTGAGATGCACCTCCTTAAACCCCTTGTCAGTCCTCACCCCGGAGGCGATCAGCTCGCACATCTTGTTCAACACGAAGGTGGACATAAATGGAGGCCACTTCATGGTCGTCCCCATCTTGCTCTTCTTGTCCTTGCCACCAGCATGCTTCTCCGGGCCCAGACAACGCGTGGCCAGCCGTGACCCCATCCTGGGCACCTCGAACATCTCCATCTCTGACATCTCCTCCGGCTGAGAGTCCAGGACAAGGGAGAGAGCGAGCTGGCTCTCCCCCTCGAGCAGAGCGTGGCTAAAATCATCGACGTTCATGTCCTACAACGGTGACGAGCAAGACAGGTGCATGACTAATCGAGCAAGACAGGTCACAAGAACCTCATCCGAAGGCCGAAGCTACAAAGATCTACATCATGGCCTACCAAATCGACATGCTAACAGCAAATCAAGATCCTAAACATGCTCAAACTACATCATGGCCTAAAGATCTACTCCATTTGCACAGATCTACAATACCTAGGGTTCTATTGCGCTTACCGGCATCGTAGCATGGACGGCCGCTCTCTGCACGAAGAGATCAAGGAAGAAGCGCTCTGCCGCCGGCCATCGACCACCGTTCACCGGAGTAGAAGGAGGCGCCACTTACCTGGTCGTCGTCGTTGAATCTCCTCTCGGATGGAGAGCTCGAAATGGGGGGGGGGATGGTGGCGGGAGCTTCGGCGGTGAGAGAAGAGGGGTGAAATAGGGGAGGCAAAACAGGGCGGTGAGCGAAATTTCTCCCCCCACCATTTTCGCGTGCGCGCGCGAGCGCCCGCGGCCGCGCGCCATCTCCCTAGCCTGCACGAGCTCGCCTCCTACGTTCCCCTTTTTGCCTTGCGGGAGGGTGGCTCTGGAGAAACGGTGAAATCGGGCGTTCCTCTCTCGGGCCTGGCCCAGGTTATTTTAAGGTTCATGCACATGCAGGCTCGCCGAACGGGGCAGGTAACCAAACCGGCCAAAATTAGCATGCAAAACAGTGCGTTCCTAAGGCCCGTGGGCAACCAAACACGCCCCAAAGAGATTGAATAAGGCACATGCACTCCAAGTGCGTATGAGCAAGTACATAAGTATGTGACCGTCAAAACATGTTGTTGACACTTCTCAGAGGTGGCGACATTTTTATTAATAATTTGAGGTTATACTGCAGCTCTATGTGAGTTTTGAAACATGTTTGACTAAATCAAGATAATACAATACAGAAACAACATTTTTTTTCCAATAAAGGGCACGCTTTATTAGACTCAGGACTTTACATCAAGATGATACAATCATATATCCCACGCCCGGACTCTGCGTAATAAGGATGCACACAGCCAAAGAAAGAGTAGCAGGAGGACATGCTAGAGGAGAAAGAAATGATTCAAAACAACATATAATGTAGTGCTCCTGTAAAATTATCATCAAACAACCGACGATTCATCAGGATCAAGTAGTTTACCTACAGACAAGACCTGATAAAAGTATAAAACTAGTGTACCAACAAATAGCTTGCTGACCATGCTCTCTCCGTTCTACTAATACCTTTGGCTGGAAAGCAACAATGCCAGCACAAAAGCTCAAGTGGCATAATGACAAGGCTAATTCATTGCCCATGTTATGTCTGTTGGTGATGCATGATTACATTATTGGCACTCCAGCTGCATCTGTCTATTTTTCTTCCAAGATAAAAGATAAAACCATGAAGATTGTAATTGCACAGCCAATTCAAACCACACCCTAGCCATGACAGAACATTTGTTAAACATGGAACATGCATAATTGCACAGCCATTCAATTATACGAAGCAAGAGTTGACAATCCTCGTTCAAATCTTAAGGCATCCCCGCATACACCAGCAGTATTCCAGTTGGAAAGTAAAAATAATACATGAGGACGACAATTGCAATATAAAACGAAGGGTAAGTAAAAACCCGGCGATAAAGGACACACGAAAATGGTCCTTGTACAATCATCATACTACCCAAGGTTAAGATATAAAGAGGGCAGTACACTAGGACCCTTCACTAGTGCTCATCCTCAGGCTTGCTTGCATCCCTCATTTCATCCCCAGCATCATCCTATTCACATAAATAGTTGATTTTATTGAGAGAAAAAGTCAAGTGTTGTGTATACATTTTTCCTTATGACAGGTCAGCACATCCTACCTGCATATCAGAGGTCCACAAGGTGAGGTTGTCACGGAGAAGTTGCATGATCAGGGTGCTATCCTTGTAGGAATCTTCCCCAAGGGAATCCAGCTCGGCGATGGCTTCATCGAAGGCCTATAAACATAAGGGATTATAATCACAACATGGCTATATTAGCAGAAAAGGCAGAATTGTAGGATCGAGATCAACTGAACCTGAAGGTTATCAATTCGGCGACATAATAGAATTGGAGGATAAATACAGGCATTCATTATATTCATCACAGCATAGAAAGATGTTGACTTGAGAGAAAACTCCAGATTCATAAAACTAAACCACAGATTTATTGTCTTCCAGCCAGGGCTAACAAGTGGTCGGTCCAGCCAGATGAGCATCATGGCACTCCACTACTTTCATTTATCTAACCAAGCAGTCCATTTCATGACAGCAAGCAGGCATGTGGGGCTACACTCTGCAAGATAAAGTCACATCTTGGAAGCATGGGGCAATTTGAGCCGGCATGGCATGGGTCACAACTACAATTAGTACACTATACCAGTGACCAAACAACCAATGCAGCTGAACATTGCCAAGTGCAACTGTAACTGAAGAATATGTCTACACTCCCTAAGCAGCATAAGAATTTAATCCTACTTCACATGAAAATTAAAAATTAATTGTATATGCGGATGAAAACAACTAGAATATGTCCACTCCCTAGGCGGCTCAACAATACACTTCATAAGAAAAATAAAATATGGTACTATATCTGTGGATGCAACAAGAAACAAGTAGAAAATAGAGGACGGGTCCATTGGAGAAAGGAACAAATCATGTCCTACAGTCTTGTGCAACTCTGATCTGTGGCAAGCTATAGATCTGCCCAAAGTTGATGAACTAGTAAACTCAAAAGGTAAGAAAGAATGAGCAAATTAATCACCTGCTTGGCGAGCGAGCAAGCGCGGTCGGGCGAGTTGAGGATCTCGTAGTAGAACACGGAGAAGTTGAGCGCGAGGCCCAGCCTTATGGGATGGGTCGGTGGCAGCTCCTTCATAGCTATGTCCTACAGAAAGGAAGCGCCCAAGATCCAACTTTTATTTTCAGTCAAGTTGCTCACCGGAGGAGGACAGAAAAGAAAAAGCGAGGAGGAAAGACCTGAGCGGCCTGGTAGGCACCGAGGGTGGAGTCGGCGGCGTCCTTGCGCTCGGCGGCCGACTTGAACTCGGCGAGGTAGCGGTGGTAGTCGCCCTTCATCTTGAGGTAGAAGACCTTGGCGTCTACGGCGACGGCAGCCGGGACGAGGCGCTCGTCGAGGAGGCGGAGGATCCCGGCGCAGATGTTGGATAGCTCGGTCTCGACGCGTGCGCGGTAGGTGCGCGCCGCGGAGGCATGCCCGGCCGCGCCGCGGCCTTCCTCCTTCTGCTCGATGGACGAGACGATGCGCCAGGACGCGCGGCGCGCGCCGATGACGTTCTTGTACGCCACGGAGAGCAGGTTCCTCTCCTCGACGGTGAGCTCGCCGGTGCCGGCGGCGGCCACGACCTTCTCCATGAACTCCACCATCTCCTCGTACCGCTCCGCCTGCTCCGCCAGCTTGGCCATGTACACCATCTCCTCCCTGGTTCCCGCAGCCGCTGCCATCGCCGTCAACGATCTGGAGTGGGTGTGTGCGCGGGGGCGTGTGGCTCTTGCGGTTTCTCGGTGGAGTGGTGGTGGGTGGGTGCAGGAGGAGGAGGGGAGAGCGAGTGCGGAGGAGGAGCGGCTGCGGTTTTAAAACGAGGGGAGGTGACTTTTTCGGTGTTTTTTTTCTTTTCTCTGTGTGGGGGCGTTGTTTGGGGATAAGAACGAGGGAGGAAGGATTTGTTTCCATTTCCATTGTTCTTTTCCTTCGTGTGATGATACGACGTGCTGACCGCTGATTCGTAGATAGAATTCTTTTAAGGCAGTTTTTTTTAGCATTTTCTTTTAAACCAGATTTTTTGGAGAAGGTTCTTTTAAGCCAGATTGGTTAGAATTTCTGAGTTTCCGTGCGAGAACATTGTTGTGCCGGGCCGATGCTAGTGTCGACGGGAAAGCGCATATTTTAGTGATACTTTTTTTTTTATTAACGGGGAGCCCCCGGCTCCATTCTCATTGAAAATGAAACCAAACGAGTACTTTGCAGAAAATAAAGCAGCAAAATAAAGGCTCTCAGCAGAGCAGGTCTGAACGCAGCAGCCCCCATTCTAGGAGTTTTTAGAAAGAAAGAGCAAAAACTACAGACTAAACAATTTCAGCTAGCTGTAGCATTCACAAGAATCGAAAGAGGCGCAAAGCTGTGAGCAGGTCACAGGTTTTGCCACAACATATCTTCACTCCAGGCACCAGGAAGGCAAGAGCTCAATCGATGATCACATGAATGTTGTCCGCCTCCTCGGGGTGCGCAGAAAGGTATGCCATGGTTGCCCTCCTTCCGTGCTTGGCGCTGGAGGTCGCCATCGTCCAGGATGAGGCCCAACCGAAGGAGTGGCACTTCAACCCGGCATGATCTCCAGTGGCGCCTTGAGCTTGTTTGTCAGCAAGACCACGAACGTCCACCAGAGGACATATTTGGTTCTTGAAAGGGATTTTCCAGTTCCTCAGATGCAGCAGTATCAGATGCCATACCTCCTTAAGATTCAACCAAGTTTTCCTGTTAAACACAATATTGTTCCTATTGTTCCATAAGCTCCACAGGACAGCTAAAAAAACAATGTTCGGTTGCAAGTACTTTTTACTGCACAGCCACTTAGAAGCTAAGGAGTGGAAATCAGAAATAACTACACCAAAAACTTCCCCAGCTGCAGTCCACATCTGGTCATCAAAAATGCAATCAAAGAACAAATGTGTAACAGATTCGAATCTTTTCGTGATACTCCATTGGTTTCCGGATGTTCAATTTCTTCTGGATAACCACGCTACCTGTTGTTTACTTCATCCGTTAAATAATTTGAACTAAAACCATGACACAAATTATGAAACGGAGATAGTAACTTACAGAGATGGAATTTGTTGTCCTCGTGGAGAAAGAAGGCGTCTCACTTTACGCCGCACATTATACCTATCATTTCTTCTCTCTCCTACGGAGATTGTTCGAAAATACTGTCAACTGCCAAATATTTGTGTCCTTTCTGTCACTGAGCTAATCACATTACAAGATTCACACTCCTACTAATGTCATTATCCCCGCTAAGCCGCTAATGTCATATCCGCTAGATTAATCAAGTATAGCATTAAGACAGGGACACAATGCATCTATATAATTATCCTACTACAAAAAAAAATGTTGTGTCCCTTGATGTGGTAGGGCATATTTGTTTGTTGTCAACATGAAACATACATAATAATGGTCACAAATGGAAATTAAACGTGACCATAAAATGTATACAGATCCAATATTTGAAATCAAGGTTTTATACTAAAAAATGTTTATATGTATAACAAATACAACATTGGTTTGCACTTAAATCAACATGCATAAAGGTATTTGTATAAAAAAATACACTAACAAGATCCAACAGATACAATCATACAAGACTGGGATATAAAGCTTCAGTTTAAATAGTGATGTTTTATCAATTTGCGTGGAATGAATAAAGAAAAGACTCCCAAAGCCGCCATAAGCAAATACATATTTGTTTAACCTAATGGTTCCTTCCACGTTCTATCATGACAAATCTGTTACAAACATGCAAGTAGAACCTTTCAATAAAATTTGAACCAAAAGAAAACGATCAACCTACTTATCTCGCTAAAGCTAGTTGGTTTAACTTCTACGTATCTACTTTTACACCAAAAATAGCCGACAAAATTAGCATTGATCTGAAACATAAAAAGAGGGTAAAAACAGTTAAGCATGAACCTGAATGGAGAAAAAAGAAGGAAATAAACACCTATGGGGAACACCAGAAACACCAACAAAGCACACACACTCACATGCCTTAATAGAAAAACAAGTTGTCATGCATATTACCGCACAATTATTTGACGAAAACTTTTGTAAATAATTGTTAGCTGATTCATTTTCATAACACAATATGAGTGACATAACGACAATCTGAATTTTATTGTAAGCAATTATTATTTGATTGACCTTAAAGGCATTAGAAATTTAGGTTTATCATACAAGCATCAAACATGGTGGTTGTTTGATCTAGTCCAATATTGGCACCTTCAAATCCAGGTAAGCTTTTGCAAATATTGTTATTAAACAAAAATGGTTCCATACGCCTAGGTGTATGTACTCCCACATTTAATATACCACATAGGTGAACTATATATGACTCTTGAACATTTTTAATATACTTCATTCTTGAATAGTAGATACCCCAAAAGTGAGTTATGTGAAATTTTTCATTTGAATATATATATTTTGTATTATTTTCACATATATTGCTGTTCTCTAAGTAAAAATGGTGTATTAAAAAAATAAGGACTCCGATGATATTTTTCATAATACTTGTTTTGAGGTATCTTAGAATAATTAATGAGGTATATAAAAAATAAAGAGGTATAATACACTCGTATGTGAGGTATATTGCATATGGAGTATGTACACTCAGAAGTATATAACATGTAGCGTAGCAGCAATTTTCCCTTGATTACAAAACCAAGGTTGTCAGTCTAGTAGGACTTGGAGAAGGCTTCGGAAAGGTGTCAGTGACGCCGTTTACGATTACTGAGGTGGACGTGCGCACAGTCACAAACAAACTACTTTGCCCCAACAAAACAGAGAGGTTGTCAGTCTCTCCGGCTTGCTGAACACAAAGGATTAAATGTATGTGTGTAAAATAATATGAGAGCAAAAATGACCAGCGAGCAAATGACTAGGAAAAACTATGAAAACGGTTGTAAGCAATATAGGAAAATAGGACCGGGGTCCATAGTTCACTAGTGGTGTATCTCCGAAAGATAAATATGTTGGGTAAACAAATTACAGCTAGGCAATTGACAAACATGGGCGCACACCATTTCATTTAATATGGACATTACATCAAAATACATAGACCGTTATCCAACTGCATCTATGACTAAAAATCCACCCCGAGATCGCTATCCAGCATGTCACCCGAAAGTATTAAGTTGCAAGCAACAGATAATTGCAATAAGCATGGTGCGTAATGTAAGCAATGGTTACAACATATAGCAATAAACACCACCGTTTTATCCCTAGTAGCAACAGCACATCTCAAGACTTAATCGTTTCTGTCAACTCGAGCTCAGACAAGGGCATGAACCCACTATCTAGCATAAAAACTCCCTCTAAAGATGTTAGTAATTACTTCGGCCAAAGCATACACAAGTATCGGAGAGCATGCAAGATCATAAATAAAACATATCATAGATAAACTGAACTGAACCATAATGTCATGACTCCATAATTCATCGGATCCCAGCAAACACAACACATAGCATTACAAATAGATGATCTTGATCATGTTAGGCAGCTCACAAGATCTAAACAATGGAGTACAAGGAAGAGAGACAGCCATCTAGCTACTGCCATGGACCCGTAGTCCCATGGTGGACTACTCACGCATCACTCTGGAGCCAGGCATGGTGGTGTACATGCCTCCGGTGACGATCTCCCCCTCCGGCAGGGTGCTGGGAAGAGCTTCAGAACCCTCCCAATCTAGGGTTGGCGACGGCGTCGGCCTGGGACGTTTTCTGGAAAATATGATCGGGCTCCGAGGGTTTTCGGGAGGAATAGAATTTATAGGCGGAAGGGCGACTGATGGCCCTTCATGTAGTTACCTGCGTGAAAAGTAAATGGGTTAGGTTGAGACTCCAAGTGCAGAGTGTGTAGTAAGTGGAAGACGTGTTTTCCCCACGAGGGGTGACTCGAGGGTTTAATATCGAACTCTCGGGGAATCAGTAGTGAAGATTTATCTTTCCTATCCTTCTTTTGGTTACCTACAAAACAAAGTAAATGTTTTGGTCCTCAACCTCACCTAGTGGTTGTCAAGCACAAGGTGTGAGAATGATATCAAGATAATATGCAATGCAAACAAGAAATAAATATGCAATGGTGGTAAATAAATATGCAAGGATGGTGGTAGCAATGATAAATGATATTTTTGGGTTTTATATGATGAATGCAAGATGTAAAAGTGTTTTTGTATTTTCGGATTTTTAAATGGCAGAAAATGGAAAAGTGGTAAAAGTTGTTGGAAAGGTGTTTCTTATGATTAAAAATGGACTGGGGTTCATGGTTTCACAAATGCACTCTCTCTTTAATAAAGTGGTAGACAATGGAACACTAAAGTTGACATATGAGATTGCAACACAACAGTTTAATGACAAGTTATAATTATATGGGCATCACTTGCTAACATAGAGACCTTTTAGTTTATTATTAGTCTCACTTATACTCCACCAAGATGCGAACTAAATCATAACACCTCCGTAATTAAGATAACTCAGAGTATAGCAATAAGTATCATGACATGAAGTTAAAATAAGAACATGCTAGATCTAGTCGTGGAGGAAGTGGCAATGGTCACACCCACATCTCCGGTAGCATGGTATTTCTTTTTATCCCTAGTGAGGCAACAAAGTAAGGTAGAGATATCCAAGTGGATCGCGGAACTTTCTCTCACGTTCACCGCACTAGCCACCCCCCATTACTCCAACTAATGCACACGTTCCCCCTCACACGCTCTCATACACATGCTTGATCAAAATAAGTAAACAAGAACGGGGTACATAATATGCATCTACTTTCATAACTGAAACAAAACCATTGCGATCTCAAACATATATTAACTCATAAAAAGATCCACCACAAAGGTTTTACATAGATGACCGTAATCATGTTCAGCAGCTCATACGGTACTAATTAGTGAAGCTCAAGAGAGGAGAGATACATAAGTTACTTCCACAAACCCATAGTCCAGGGGTGGACTACTCCTTCTTCATCATGGAGACGGTGGAGAAGTCGTTGGAGAAGATGGAGACCACGCCGGCAGCGCCCCGCCGGAGTTTTCCCCCTCCAATCTGCAACTCCAGGTCTCTGTTTCGTGGTTTCTGTGTTTCTGCGACGCTCCTTTCCGAAGGGCGTCGGGGACTATTTTTATAGTCGGTTTTAGGTCAAGACGGAGTCGTGGGCGAAAAGATCGACGGCAACGGAGCTCCGAGGACCAAAAGGGGGGTCCCACGCGGCCCAGGTACCTGGCCGCGTGGGCCCACTCAACTTTGGCCTCCGGCTTCCTTTCGTGCGCTTCCTTGGCTCCTACGCTTTGTTCCTTCCAAAAACTGATGCCCGTAAAATATTAGGTCATTTGGACGTCGTTTGGGTCCCTGAAACATTAAAATATAGAAAACATGGTTTTTTGACTGTGCAGGGTTAATTCCATAAAAATAGGAAACATACCAAATATTCCCAAAATCATTATAAAACAGTGATATAACCCTTATATGATGCAAATATGACTGAAATATAAGTAAAATAATGCAAAGTTCATGTATGCATTTTACATGCATCAGCGACTCGAGAAGCTTCCGGAGCCGGCCAGGTGGGGCCCAGCCGCAGCTAGGTGGTGTCTGGGGCCTATGGGCCCCATGCAGGTCTCCTCCTGGCACAGTCTTTGTTCCCATGTAAAAATAATTCACGTAAATTTGCAGTTGATTCCGAAAAAGTTCCCCGACTAGCTTTTCTGAAACAAAAAGACAGCAGAAAACAGCAACTGGCACTGGGCATCTTGTTAATAGGTTAGTTCCATAAAATGTGCCAAAATGATATTAAACATTAAAAACATGTGGCAATGATAGATGACAAGTATGGAACAACAAAAAATTATAGATACGTTTGAGACGTATCAGCATCCCCAAGCTTAATTCATGCTCGTACTCGAGTAGGTAAATGATAATAAAATAATTTTTGGTAGTGACATGGTACCAACACATCTTTGATCAAATAATGTAAAGCATATGAACTGAATAAAGTGATCTAGAAAATGGTCTATATTGGATATAAAACAAACAATGATTAACCATGTGTAACATCTAAGCAAGAATTTTTCATGAATAGCACTAGTACTTTGGAGACTGAAAATTATAAGACTCGTCATGCTTGATAGCTCACAAAGCAATATTCTTTCGTCAAAGGTGTTTAACCAACACAAAGGAAGATTTAAGTTTTCAGCAAAAGCATCAACTTGTAACATATTTATCTCAAGATAATATCAACATAAAGTTTTAACAGTTAAACATAAAGATAATATGTTTTTGAAGCTTTTCTACTGCAGGGAAACCCCCACAGTCCTTTATTCAACCTCGAAGTCCAACAGTTACAAGATATTTACAGGATATAAACAAAAACAAAGACTAAGGTAGGTTGTCAATCCATGATGACAAGTCAGAAACTACCGTATTTTTCACCCCCTAAACGTGGGTCTGATGTTGGTGTCGGCCCAGTGGAAACCAGGGTACCATGGGCCAGCCTGCCACAGCCCTCGACGCTCTGAAGAAGATTCTGCTAAGGACCAGGCATTTCAGCTTGGCGAGCCTCGCGAGAGACTTTTCCCTCGCGAGGGCTTCTTCACTCTACTGAACTTTTCTGCCAAGGACCAGACGATCAGCCTGACGAGCCTCGTGAGGGACTTTTTCCCTCGGGAGGGCCTCTCCTGTCCGGAATATCGCTAAGTCCTGGCGCACATCTGCGCCAACCCTCGCGAGGCGTCAAGTACTTCAGAACCACGGCGAGGCACCCAGCCCTCGTGGGGTTCCTTCAAGTGGAAGCAAGCTCTGCACCCGCTGCAGAGCGCACATGGCCTCTGCGCCCGCCGCAGAGTGACCCGTGTTGGGGATATACCTACTAGGGGTATCACCAGCATGGATCAATCCGGCTAGTCCAGGGTGGCCCGCAGTGGTGGTGAAGGCTTTGCCTGCCGGGCGGCCCAGATAGCTGACGACCAAGGAAGGCGGATGCCGGCAAGGAGGAGGCCCAAGACTGAAGCCCACGAAGCCACCAAGACCAAGATGGAAGGCGGCAGACTTGCCGGCTAGGTTTAGGACTTGTATACTTGCCGGATACGTAATCTCCTTGTAACCCTAGGTCCAGCCGCCTATATAAGCTGGACCTCGGGACGCCTTTAGGGCATACTTTCATACCAACCAACTCATTGTAACCTGTTCTTCGGCTATTGCCTTATAGTGAGTTATAGCAGCACGTAGGGCTCCGCCACCGCCGTGGAGCCTGAAGCTGGGTAAACTGCCGTGTACAATCCCGACCTTGACGACGTCCACCTTCTTGCCCTACGTTCACCCTCGGCTAGCAGGACCCCGTCTCCTATCCAAGATGCCGATACGACGACAGTTGGCGCCCACCGTGGGGCCTAAGGCGTCAGGCGTCACGTTCCAGGCGGGAACCCTTGGCGGCATCGGCGAAACAATCGCCGTCGGCCGCGCTGTTCGCTATGGCGACAACCACTACATCAGCTGCGACGAGTCCTACATCCCCGCAGACGACTACATTGTCGGATGCGGAGTTGTGCCGTTTGGCGGCGTCGATGTGTTCATCGGCTACACTTCTGAGGCGTATGGGTTGCCGCGAATTTATTCGCCATCCCACCCGCCCTACAATCAAGACGGATCTGAGTTTGCCTCCCTGAGGAGTCCGCAGATTCAGATCTACACTTTGTCGGCATGACGGGACTGGGATCAGACTCCCAGCCCAACAGTCAAGATCCCGAATCTATTCTTCCTGCGCTCCAGGATGATGCGATGTCGGATGCCGGATCCAGATCTACCGTTCACGTCAACGTAGATTCTGATTCCGAAGAAGATTCTGCCAGCATGTTTGAGCAACGGGTCAAGCAGTGTTTTGTTACACCTGATCCTCCGCCTTCTGAGGCGGCTACGGGCTCCTCCGTCAACATGCAGCAGGTTTTTGTGGCGGATGTCACCGGTGCAGCCTCAGAGAGGCGGCGGCAACTGACGCCGCCAACCTGGGGACCCCGGCAACCGATCCACTGTTTCCAGAGCCTCCTGGGGCTCCGAAGAAGAGATTCTAGAAGGGAGCCCAGCAAGATAGGAACATGGCGGCCTGGCGGAAGTTCTGCACACGCCGGTGACGACAAAACCAACCGGCTGATTTGGAGAAACTTCGAAACACCTTGGTGGAGCAAACTGAGTACCTCAAAAGCAAGCAAGCAGAGGTCCAGAGCCTCCTCGACGAAGCCAAGGAGGAAAACGCCAAGATAACCGCCAAGTGACCCCAAGCGCAATCTTTTCACCACCACCATTGCCCAAGCCGGCAGGACGTGGCGAGAAGAAAAGCAAAAAGGCAGGGATCATGACACTTCAAATCCCCTGCCCAAAAGCTTGGTTTCGAGTGGGCTACAGCGCCGCAGCGTAAGGACAAGAACGGGGACGTCATCCTCGCAACCCCTGTCCTCAACACTGCAGCCGCCTTGGACATCCTCAACAATGATGACTATGACAAGGACGAGAAGATTACTACGCATCGATCCTTGCTCACAAAGCTCTAGAGCAGCAGGCCCGTGCTGATTCTCGCGCCGACATGGCGGACGCAAGGGGAGGAAAGTTGGAATCAAATCCAACGCTTGCAAAGCTGCGGCCGGTGGCAACCCGAAGATCCGTCCGGCTCCAGTAGCCACGGAAAAGGGAAGGACAAGGACCCACGCAAGTCACCACCTCCCAAAAGGCAGCGTGACGAGGCGTCCAGAACCGGCAACAGGCGCAAGGCCTCACCCCTCCGCCTAGGCGGGATGAAGGCGGAAGCAGGGGCAGCAAGCAGCCGCCAAGGAGTGGCGGCAATCGCGACAACGCCCCGCCGCCAAGAAGAAGCAGGGACCGCACACAGTCCCCACCACCAGTGCCCAGGCACGAAGGCGGAAGCCGGGGACACAACAACGAGCCTAGGCACAGCCGGGCAGCGCAGGACGAGCCTACGCCGATAGATCTGGCAAACAGCTCAGTCCGCAAGACGCAGACATCGTCTCAATGACATCAAGGCTGGAAAGCAAGATGCCTATCTAGGACCTGAGTGCTTTGGCCCAGCCATCCGCAACGTTCAAGTACCCGAGACATGACATCAGTGTCAAAAACTCATCAAAGGTACAATGGAGCGGACAAGCCAAACTCATGGTTGTCGGACTACGCGCTGGCAGTTGAAATTGCCGGAGGCAATGGCCTCGTCGCCGCACGCTTCCTTCCCCTCATGCTGGAGGGGACAGCCCGAAGCTGGATCGAAAACTTGCCGGAGAAAAGCATTCATAGTTGGCATGACATGGAAAAGGTGTTCACACAGCACTTCCAAGGCACGTACAAGCGACCCAATACATACACAGATTTGGTTCGTTGCGTGCAAAAGCCAGATGAAACAGCTACAAGCTTCTTGGCAAGGTGGATTCAAACAAAGGCAAGCTGCGAGAACGTAGACGACAATCAAGCAATCCATGCCTTCACCACAGGCCTCCTGAAGGGCTCAAGTCTCAGACATAAGCTCGTACGCATGCAAGTCAAGGATCTCGGAGTCATGCTCGAAGTAGCAGCCATGTACGCACAGGCGGATGATGATGCACGCGATGGAGATGGCGCACATGACATGGCGCCAAACAGGCGAGCAAGTCACAAACGCAAGGCTCCCCAGGATGACAAAGCCGGACCATCAAACGAGGTCGCCGCCGCCTTCGAAGGCAAAGGCGGCAACCGCAAGTGGAAAGGAAAGGGTAAAGATGGCGGCTCCAGCAAGCAACGCCTGACATACGATCAGGCGAAAGCCTTGCCCTGCCCAATCCACGCGTCCTTAGGCAAAGTTAACCACACATTAGGGGAATGCCGGTTCATGGAGGACTTCAAGAAGGACCCCGAGGTTGGCTGGAAATCAAAAAAGAGCAAAAAGGCTGAGAAGACAAAGAAGGAAGATGATGATGGGGCAGTTCCATGTCCGAGGATGAGGAACCCAAGCTGGTGCGCAAAGAAAGGAAATACCCAAGGTACATGGCCAATTGGTGTGCTTCTGGGCACTCCTTCGGCAAAAGAAGAAAAGGCGGAGATGCGCGAGCTAAACGCCACAGTACCAGACGTTCCCCAGTATCTAGACTGGTCAGAGGAGCCAATAACTTGGGATAGAGATGATCACCAGATCACGTACCTCACCCCGGCAAATACGCCCTTGTCGTCGACCCAATTGTCGATAACTTCAGGCTCACCAAGGTGTTGATGGATGGCGGCAGCAGCCTCAACATCATCTACGCGGACACACTGAAGCGCATGAACTTGTCGGAAAGCCAGCTTGACTACAGCAAAGTCAAGTTTCATGGCATCGTTCCGGGAAAGCAAGCCAAGTCAATGGGAAGCATCAATTGGAGGTTACTTTTGGGCCTGAGACAAACTACCGCTCGGAGTATCTCAGGTTCGAAGTAGTCCCCTTCAAAAGTGCCTACCACGCCATTTTGGACGGCCAGCTTTCGCCAAGTTCATGGCTCGCCGTGTTACATATACAGCAAGCTGAAGATGCCGGGACCCAATGGTACAATTACCGTCAATGGCAACTTCAAGAAAGCAAAGGAGTGCGAGCGTGGCAACGCCGCCTTCGCTGAGGCAGTCCTCCACGCAGAGGAGTTAGCCATGTTGAAAAAGAGCTCGATACGTCGCAGTTGCCGGAGCATGTAAAGACCGCTGAGCAAAAGAACACTTTCAAGGCGTCCGAAGACACAAAGAAGGCGGATCTGGTCCCAGGTGACAGCTCCAAGCAAGTCACCATAGGGGCTGGCTTGGACGACAAATAGGAAAGCGCGCTCGTCAGGTTCCTCCGTGAGAATCAGGACATCTTTGCATGGTCATCAGCCGACATGCCAGGTGTCCCGAGGGAACTTGCCGAGCACTCTCTTAACGTCTACGAAGGAGCCAAACCAGTGAAGCAAGGAATAAGGCGCTACGGTGAGAAGAAGCGGACAGCAATAGGGAAGGAGATCATCAAGTTGCAAGAAGCCAAGTTCATTAGGGAGGTAGTACACACTGATTGGTTGGCAAATCCTGTAATGGTTCCAAAACCTAATAAGGAAATGAGAATGTGCATTGATTATACCGGTTTGAACAAGTGCTGTCCTAAGGACCACTTTGCTTTGCCTCGTATAGATCAGGTCATAGACTCCACAGCCGGCTCCGAGCTGCTGTGCTTTTTGGATGCGTACTCCGGGTACCACCAAATCAAAATGCGAGAATCCGACCAAATCAAAACAGCGTTCACTACGCCCTACGGGACCTTCTGCTACATCACGATGCCCTTCGGTCTAAAAAATGCCGGCGCAACGTATCAGCGGTGTATGCAAAGATGCCTTCACGAGCAAATTGGCCGCAATGTTCACGTCTATGTTGACGACATTGCCGTCATGTCAAGAAAGAAGGCAGATTTGCTTGACGATTTGAGAGAAACCTTTGATAGCCTCCGGGTATATAGGATGAAGCTCAACCCGAAAAAATGCGTCTTCGGGGTTCCTGCCGGCAAATTGCTTGGCTTTATCGTTTCCGAACGAGGATAGAGGTAATCCAGAAAAAATCAAAGCGATCCTCAACATATCCAGGCCCAAGGACCTGAAGGACGTGCAGCGACTTGCCGGCTCGGCGGCTGCCGTCAGTCGTTTCATTAGCCGTCTTGGTGAGAAGGCACTGCCTCTCTACCGGCTTCTGAAGAAATCCGACAACTTTGAGTGGACAGACGAAGCAGACGCCGCCTTGCAGCAACTCAAGGACGCGTTAACGTCTGCTCCAATTTGGCAGCTCCTCGTTCGCAGGAACCAATGCTGCTTTACATCGCGGGTCTGGTTGTGGAACGCAAGACGGAAAATTCAGACTTGCCGGAACAACGTCCGGTTTACTTCATCAGTGAAGTATTTTCCGCCTCAAAACAGCGTTATCCGCATTACCAGAAGCTGGTCTACGGTGTTTTCTACGCCGCCAGGAAGTTAAGGCACTATTTCCAGGAGCATTCAATAACGGTGTGAGCAAGGCACCTCTGGGGGATATCATCAATAATACAGATGCAACAGGCCGCGTTGCCAAATGGGGCATTGAACTTGCCGCCTTCGACATCATGTATAAACCCAGAACGGCCATTAAGTCTCAAGCCTTAGCAGATTTGTAGCAGATTGGACGGAGGCCATGGACGAAGTACCTCTCCCTGAAGATGCATACTGGATCATGCACTTTGATGGATCAAAAATGCTTCAGGGCTCGGGGGCTGGCATTGTTTTAAGAAACCCTCAAGGAGACAAGCTTAGTTATGTGTTACAAATTCACTTCAAGGCAACTAATAATGTTGCTGAATACGAAGCTCTCCTTCATGGTTTACACATTGCCAAGGAACTTGGCGTCCAGCGTGTCCTCTGCTACGGAGATTCAGACTTGGTGGCGCAACAGATACGTGGTACTTGGGACACAAAGAGCGAGACAATGGCGGCATATCGAGCTACCGTTGACGAATTCGCCAAGTGTTTTCTAGGCTACGAGGTCCGCCACATCCCAAGAGCTCAAAATGAGGCGGCAGATACACTTGCCAGAATGGGGTCTGAACGCAAAAAGGTACCAAAAGATGTTTTCCTGGAACACCTACACAAGCCGTCAATAAAGGAGCAGACCTCCTTGACCCAGAATCGGCAGAACCAGTTGACAATGCTAGCTATGCCGTCTACTGGTAAAGCCGGATTGGACGACGCCATATTTGGACTTCCTGATCAATCAGGAGTTACCGGATGATGAGGTTTTGAAAAGGCAAATAATAAGAAGAGCCAAGGCATTCACAATAATCAAAGGCGAATTGTACAAGCGTAGCACCACTGGTGTTTACCAACGTTGCATTTCGCCCGAAGAAGGCAGAGAACTGTTGGATGAGATACATGCCGGCGTATGTGGACATCATGCTTCCTCACGCGCCCTTGTTTCAAAAGCCTTCCGACAAGGTTTCTATGGTTGACAGCCAAGCAAGATGCAGAGACATTGTCAAAAGATGCAGGGGCTGCCAACTTTATGCCAGACAATCCACATGCCGGCTCAAGAGCTTAAAACAATACCCATCACATGGCCTTTCGCAGTCTGGGGCTTGGACATGGTTGGTCCGTTTAAAACGGCGCCTGGTGGCTACACACATTTACTTGTGGCTGTAGACAAGTTCACCAAATGGGTTGAAGCTAAGCCTATCAAAAAGCTAGACGGCGCCACAGCCGCAAACTTTCTGTGGGGAATAATCTCTCGGTTCGGGGTGCCTCATAGCATTATCACCGATAACGGCACTAACTTGTCGCAAGGCGAAGTCGAGGAATACTGTTATAAGCATGGTATCCGCCTAGATCTAGCCTCAGTAGCACATCCGCAGGCAAACGGTCAAGTAGAGCGTACAAATGGTTTAGTCCTACAAGGAATCAAACCACGTCTCGAAGTACCATTGCACAGAGCGGCTGGGGCTTGGGTGGATGAATTGCAGTCTGTCCTTTGGAGTTTACGCACAACTCCAAACAGATCAACCAAGTTTACTCCTTTCTTCTTAGTCTATGGCGCAGAAGCAGTGTTGCCAACCGACATGATGTACGATTCTCCCAGAATTCAAGCCTACGTCCAGGAAGACGCAGAAGATGCAAGACAGGATGGCCTTGACCTACTTGATGAAGAACGAGATGTTGCCCTCGCACGATCCGCCATCTATCAGCAAAGTTTGAGGCGTTATCACAGCAGAAGGTGCGGCAACGAAGTTTTAGAGTTGGTGACCTGGTCCTCCGCCTAATCCAAGATAGGAAGGGCTTGCATAAGTTATCCCCGCCTTGGGAAGGACCTTTTGTGGTCAGTAAGGTGTTGCTCAATGGTTCTTATTACTTGGTAGACGCACGAGACGGATACAAGAAGAAGCGAGGTCGCAAGCGCAAAAGGAAGGTTGACGACAAGTATGAAGAAACCAAGCGACCTGGAACATTGAGCAGCTACGTCCTTTTTACACTTAGCAATTTCCACATTGTAATAAGTACTATATGATTATGAAATAAAAGTCTGTGGTTTGCTCATTCAGTTTTGGGATCATGCCATCTTTTGTCTTTTCTCGCAATCATATATCTGTTGTCATAAAAGTTACCAAACAAAATAAGTTTTTGCTCCGTGCTAAGGTTCAAACTTTTTGACATTTGCCGTCTGCCGGCTAAAAAAGCAAACAATCTTTGCACCGCCTAATATGCTTATCTGTCTGTTTGTGTGTGGGTCGCCTAGTAGTATGTCGTTGGCACCAACATGCTGGCTTTGGTCTCTGAGTCTAAATTAGTTGGTATTGCACCTGGTTGGCTCAGCTAAAGTAACTAAGATGAGGTTCCGCCAACATATGAAAAAGCTAAACATGCAAGCGAGATACATATTAAGGCGGGCCACTTAAATAAGCCTACCGCCAAGTGTAGCATAAAAGTTGGCCCATAAATATTTACAAACCCAAAATAAAGTTTTTGCGTTAACAGATTAACGCAGTGTTTTGTGCTGCCTTTGCAGGAGGACAGTCAAGGGTTGCCGCCTTGGTAGAGCTGGTGGAGAGATCCTGGGGGCTGACGCCGGCATTCTTGGGGCTGGCTCCGCCATCCTGGGGCTGCGCTCGTCGCTCCGGCTTCGCCTTCTCCGCCTACGGCAGCTTCAGGATCCGCCAAGGAGGGATCGCTACGGCAACATGCGGATCCGGGTGTTCCTTGTAGAACTTGCGGATGTCAACCATGTTGGCAACCCGGGTCGCATAGCCGCGAACAGACCGCAGCACGTCCTGCATCACGATGGCTTGGTTGTTTTCGTCTTCGGTGGGGAAGTACTCGGTGACTTGATGAATATCAGCCTCCGGGTACCACGCCGCCGTCATCGCCAATGCCAACTTGGCGCCGCCTCGTGCTGCTGAGCGTAGCGTGCTGTCATGTTCGCTTGCCGCCTTCTCCAGCAGGTCCGGCAGGGCATCGAAGTTGACGGGATCGCCGTCCTCCCCAGGGTAGAACTTGGCGGCAAACGCTTTGCCTGCGCCGACAATCTGGTTGACGATTTCGCCAACCTTCAAGATACGGGCAAGGCGCGGCGTCGTAGCCATATCATCACCCAAGTTAGCCGGCACTGCACAAATACAAACAGTTACACACTGCAGCTTCAAGTTTCAAGAGTGCAAGTGTCAAAGAAAGATGAAGGATTAGAGACGTACCCAAGACATGCTCGTGGATGGCGTTGACCTCGTCCAGATGGTTTTCAAGTGTTTCCTGAGCCAGCTGGACTGCCTGTGACAGTTGTTCCTGCTGCGCTTTGGCGTTCTTGTTCACCTGGTCAGGTTGTTGCTCATGGCTTCAAGTTGTCCCGTCAACTTGCTAACCTCGGCGGCATGGGCCAGCGCCCGCTCATCCAGCTCCTTGGCGTGATCCGCCTTCAGCTTTGCCACCAACCCAGCAAGATCTGCAGCTTCGTTCATCAAAGCTTGCATGTCAGTGGAGTTCTTGAGAATATCTTGCGCAGTGTTTAGTAATTCTACAAATAAAAAGAAAGACGACTAAAATACTTGTCGGAAAAGGAAAAGAAGTCGGACGAAAAGAAGGCAAAGAAAACTTTGTCACCTTCATCCTTTTTGCGAGCCTCTTCCAAGCTCGCAATCTGGGCGTTCTTCATCTCCACGTCCTGCTGCAGTTGCTGGCATTCTTTGTTTTCTTCTCTTGAGCACGGAACAGCTCAAGGTTGGAAGCAAGAACGGCCTGCATGCACGAAAACAACGTTGCGGTTAGCACTATATAGTCAACGAGACCACTTTGCCGGCTAAAAATTTTTTCAGCCGCCAAAGTGCTCGGGGGCTGGGAATATAGGTTACATTACCTCAAGTTGGTTAT
Organism: Poa pratensis; assembly: GCA_947311845.1. Classification (NCBI taxonomy): domain Eukaryota; kingdom Viridiplantae; phylum Streptophyta; class Magnoliopsida; order Poales; family Poaceae; genus Poa; species Poa pratensis. The sequence continues at coordinate 75,997,346 of CAMZMU010000040.1, read as the reverse complement.
GCAGGGTCTCGTGGAGATCATCCATGTGCGCGTACCATTGAGAGCCAGGATGGGAGGACGATCCGCCTTGGTCAGCCGCCATCCTGTCGTCCATCTCTTGCTTCATGGCAATAAATCGAGCGGCATCATTAGCCGAAGCTTCAGCCGTCTTGGAAAAAGTAGGGCTGGCAACTGACTTTTTGCCCGCCATCTTCTCCGTAGCCGCCTCTGCGGAACCAGCAGCCAAGTATGTTCCCTGGCATACAACCACGGGAACGCCAACTGTGGGCGTTGTTGGCGCAGCGGCTGGAGAAGAGCGGGTGGCTTGCCTCTGCCGGCAGATATTTTCAGATTGGCGCGGAGCTTGGGCATGGCTGGCTTGCCCCTGTAAGCAGAAAAGTGCAAGTTTGTCAGCACAAACTTATATCAAAATGGCTAAGTCAGGGAAAGCAAAAGTTTGCCTACCGCTTGAATGGGACATTCCCCACGGTCTCATCCTCTGCATCAGCGGAGGTGGCCGCTTTCTTCCTCTTCTCCAAATCCTTGGTGGAGCTGCTCATCTTGCGCTTCTTCGACTTGCTGGCACCGGTGTCGTACCAGTTAGGAGCCAAGTCTTCCTCCCCCAAGGTTTGCAGCTGAAAAGGAAACAAGACAGGACATTAATTCAGTACCCAGTGGACAAAGATGTCAATGAAATGACAAAGTAGCTTTGGCTTACCGCTGGGGCTGGGTTGTCATGGGTGAACATGGCGACGCCTTCAGCCGCCTTCACCGACAGAGGCTTGACAAGCTGTCTGAGCCGGTACTCTAGTGCGTCTTGGTCAAGGATGCTGTTGCCGACGTCATCCGCCTTGTACTCGCACATCTTCAGTGGGCGATGGCGGAGTGGCATTATCTTCCTCGACACCCAGCAGATGACGGTGTCAACTCCGTCAAGTTGAGGAGCCATCATCGTCTTCGTCAAGAACTCGATCCGCCTGACGGCGATTCGAAGCTCAGCCGACAAGCTGCTAAGCGGCACCTTTGCCGTCCAACAGGCCTTGTGGGTTGGCGGACCGTTGACAAAAACAGGCATCCCCTGTGTGCTGCCGGGTGTCGGATGTCCTTGCAGTAGAAGAAAGTGCTGGTCCAGTGCTTCACCGACTCGATGTATGGTATCTTTGGGTACCAGTCGGGTTGGCGGCAGTTGAAGGTGACGCTACCGCAAGTTGCCAGATGGCCGCCTGGTATGGTTTGCCGGCGGCACAGGAAGCAGTACTTGAATAGCTCTATGGACGCAGCTATGCCTAAGTACCCTTCGCACAGAGCCTGGAAGCCGGCTAGCACTAGAATACTGTTGGGCGCTATATTGTGCGGCTGCAGCCCGTAGAAACTAAGCACCGCCAAGAAGAAGGCGGAAAGCGGCAAGGACATACCGCGGAGGCTGTGCGACGCCAACATGACGCGCTCGCCGTCTTGTGGGTCAGGGACTGCCTCGTCACCTGGAACCCTCCAGGAGCATTCCGTCTTTGGCGGTATGTAGCCGCCTTCCTCCAGCTCCTTCAGATAGGCTGACGTCATAACTGACGGCAGCCAGTACCTGGAGCCAAGGTCCCCTGTCTCCTCTTCATCCTCGACGTCGTCGTCGGTGGCGGCGGCAGCTTCCGCTGCAACCTCAGTGCTGGTCGCCGCAAGGGATGGGAGCGGGAAGATCGGAGTAGGTGCTGCAGGTGCCGCCGGAGTTGGGGAAGAAGAGGAAACCTCACCCGCAGCCACGGTGGCGACAGGAGAGGTCATCGGCGCGCTCGCGGGAACCGCCGCCGCCGCTGGCGCAGATCCAGATCCGGCCGTGGTCGCCGAGGACGCGGCCAGCGCCGCCGCCGCCGCATCTTGCTGAGTGCTCGCCATTTGCAGTGGATGCTATGCTCGTGCTCGCCGGAGTTGAGTACGGGGAGGAGGAGAGCTCAGGAAGATGATGAGGCCGTGGTAGGTGCGAATGGGAAAGAAGAAGAACCTCGGCGTGCCCTTTGAGTATTTAACTCCACGCGCCAAGATTCATGCGCGAGATTGGGGGACGCACGATTTCCGCCATGTGCCCACGATTTGCACGTCGTGGCAACGGTGTCTGCGGCCCTCTCCCCGATTCTTGTGCGTAGTGGAGAAACAATCATAACACATGCCCAAGTCCAAACTGTCGTGGACTGCATGACGTCATCCGTCAATATTTGACAAGACCAGTCAATTGACAAGACTGGTGCCGGGAAGATTCCTGACAGCGGTCAGGCCGTCTTTCCCATGATGGCGGCAAATCATCCGACTATGTTAGGCGGACCGCCGCTTACTTTCAACTTTGGAATGCTTCAAACTCTTTAGACGCTTACAAGACAAGACGGACGTTGCCGACAAGAAGAAGACGGCGCCTGAAGAACTCGAACCCTTCCAGGGGCTAATGTTGGGGATATACCTACTAGGGGTATCACCAGCATGGATCAATCCGGCTAGTCCAGGGTGGCCCGCAGTGGTGGTGAAGGCTTTGCCTGCCGGGCGGCCCAGATAGCTGACGACCAAGGAAGGCGGATGCCGGCAAGGAGGAGGCCCAAGACTGAAGCCCACGAAGCCACCAAGACCAAGATGGAAGGCGGCAAACTTGCCGGCTAGGTTTAGGACTTTGTATGCTTGCCGGATACGTAATCTCCTTGTAACCCTAGGTCCAGCCGCCTATATAACCTGGACCACGGGACGCCTTTAGGGCATACTTTCATACGCAACCAACTCATTGTAACCTGTACTTCAGCTATTGCCTTATAGTGAGTTATAGCAGCACGTAGGGCTCCGCCACCACCGTGGAGCCTGAAGCTGGGTAAACCGCCGAGTACAATCCTGACCTTGAAGACGTCCACCTTCTTGCCCTACGTTCACCCTCGGCTAGCAGGACCCTGTCTCCTATCCAAGATGCCGATACGACGACAACGCGCGCGCCTGCGCGCGATGACGACGACGCCGCAGTTGCCGTTCTCGTGTACAAAGCGGTCAACAAAGCTGTGGCAAGCAAAGCAGACTCCCAGCATTGCCATTTTGGTGATAAGGGGACCGGCGGCCGCTACGCTCCAAGCCGACGTCACCGTAGGGCACGCCACGGACCTCTGCAGCGCCAGCCCATCGTCCTGGATGGATGGTGGCTTTTTCTGCCAAGGAGACGTTGCTCTCTGCCATGGACCGTGTCCATGGGCAGCCCCGGCGCCGTGCACTGCGCTCCTCCTTCGTCGCCATGTGGTATCCCTTCCCGCCTTGTGTTTTCAGGGAAGAGGACCGAGACATGTATAAAAGGAGGCAGTGAACGACCAAGGAAGGGATTCGGACGGAGCCCCATTCGATCGATTCATTCTACACCCAGTCGACTATGTCGCAAGGAAGAAGACTAAGCTCCTTCCACCATAATCCACCATAGCCATAGCTCGAGCCCTTGACAAGCTCATTGTACTGTAACCTCTTCAAGCAGTGCAATACAACATAGTAGGACGTAGGGTCTTTACACCTCACGGTGGGCCTGAACCTGGGTACGGGCTGGTGTTTACTCTCTGCCGTGCCGTTCCTCACCGAGCTCGACGAGCATCATCGCCGAGGTAGTTGAGGATTTGTTTAACGTTGTGTTCAGCCCCTTACACGATTCCTGGCATCAGTGAGACACCCTAGTTCCTTGGGACCAGTTCTCCGACATCTGGCCGTGTAATAGTCCAGCGCATAAACGTGGAAATCACTTTTTTTGGAAGCGCAGAAGTCAGAAACTACTCTCGGCGATGGAAATCACTTTTTTTCATGGTAAAAAATACATGACAAAAATGGCCTTCCAACCCCTAAACGTGGGTCTGATGTTCTTGAAGATCCAGCCATTTCTTTGCTTCCATATACCCCAGCATGCTAGGACAACAATCTCAGAAAAACAGGGACCAGAGAATCCCCTTTTCACTGCAATGAGGGTTTCTGCAGCAGATCCTGGCTTCCAAGCTATTTGCAGGTAAGTCCACTCTCTGGTGCTAAATAGGCAATTGAAAAACAAGTGTCTCCAGTCCTCTTGTTGGTGTTCAGTGCACATAATACAGTCATGGTTGCTAGTCACATTCCACTTCCTTCTCAGCAGCATCTCTTTTGTGTTTAACCTGCATGTTGTAGTAACCACGCAAAGAACTTGTGCTTCGATTGACACTGGCTTTTCCAAATCCAACAGGATGGTCCATGGTTTTCAATGTGACTGAAGTTTTGTTTATGCAGATCCATGTATCATCAGTATCATTATTCAGTACCAAATTTTGTAAGAGCAATTGGAACTGCAGGAATTCTTCATGGGCTTCTACTGACAGAGGTAAGTAGAAAGCCTGAAGCCAGTTTGTACAAGAGACAAACTGTTGGACCGATTGGAATTTGTCCAGCGCAAAGGAGAAGAGCCTGGGGAATTTATCCTCTATTCTGATCCAGCCATAGATCCGACCAGAAAAGAATTGTGTACCCAGATCCAACTTCACATCTTATGATCATTCTATATGCATCTGCAAGGTCAAAAACTCTTCTCCACCAGAAGGAACCAGAGGCGACTACTGCATGGGGGACTGACTGATAGTAGTAGGTATCTCTAACCAATTGAACCCATGGAGTGTCTTCATTGTTGTAAAAATTGTGCAGATGTTTTAGAAGCAGGGCAGCATTTTGGATTCACAGGTTAATTATTCCCAGACCGCCTTTTTCTTTTGGCTTACAGATCATATCCCAGGCAGCTAGGGAGTTTACTTTGTCCTTGTCTTTCTTTCTCCATAAACAATGGCTTCTTGCTCTACCAAAAACTTCTATCACCCCCACTGGGATAATAAGTGTTAACATGAAGTAAGTGGGCAATGAACACAAGACATAGTTCACCAAGACGAGCCTGTCTCCGTATGAGAGAAAGGAGGCAGTGGCAGAGAGTCGTCGCTCCACTATGTCAATGAGTGGAGAAAGATCTCTAATGGATGGCCTGGTGGTTCCCATAGGTAATCCAATGTAGGTAAATGGCATGGTGCCAATTGTGCACTCGAAGAAACTAGCAAGTTCCTCAGTTTCTGCCTCTGGAACATTGATTGGTATCATACAGGATTTGTGGTAGTTCACCTTTAATCCAGTAAATTCAGTGTACAGCTTGAGAATTTCCTTGAAGACCTTCAGGTCACTTTTTTCTGCTGGTAGGATGATAATTGTATCATCAACATATTATACTATAGGTTAGTCTCTTCTAACTGGTATAGGTGCCTTTAGCTGCCCATCTCTATATGCTTTATTCACCAAGCTCTGTAGTAGATCAGCACCTTCTACAAAAAGAAGGGGGATAGTGGATCTACTTGTCGGACTCCTCGTTTGCAGATAAATGGTTTTCCAGGTACTCCATTCAACAAAATAGAAGAAGATCTAGAGGAGAGGATTTCCTTTATCCATGACAGAAATAACTCTTGAAATCCTTTGGCTCTTAAGACCTGAATGATTGCACTATGATCAAGTGTATCAAAAGCCTTCTCGAAATCAATTTTAAGAATCACAATTTTCCTTTTAGCTTGCTGACAATGAAAAAGAAATTCAAAAGACCAGGCAAGGCAGTCTTGAATTGTTCTATTCTTGATGAAACCGTATTGATTTGCAAGGACTGTCTTTGTGATCACCTTTTGCAGTCTATTGGCAATGATCTTAGTTAAGAACTTTAAACATGTATTTGTCAAGGAAATGGGTCTGAAATCATTGACAATTTCACGACTCTGAATTTTGGGAATCAGAGTTATGTAAGATCCATTTATGCTTTCTAGAGGAGCTTGTCTAGTGAAAAACTCAGTACATAAGTTACTGAAATCGTCCTTGACAATATGCCAACATTTGTTCAAGAACAGTCCATTGAAGCCATCCGGTCCCGGCGCCTTATCTGTTTTCATATGCTTTACTATTCCTTCAATCTCATGAGTGGTGATAGGATCAATAAGAGTCTCAAGATCATCTACTCTGGGCAGTAATTCAGCTAGGTTAAAAGGTTGTGTCGTAGGTATTGTGACCCCCATCCTGTTTTCGAAGGAGTTCAAAAAAGCAGCTGCCTTTTGCTGGTGATCAACCAGAGTGATACCATCCTCATTCTTTATCTCTGCAATTGTGTTGTGCCTGTATCTCTCTGTCGCTTTGGCGTGAATTTGTTTTGTATTTTCCCCACCAAGTTGTACCCATCTGATGGTGCATCTCTTTTTCCAATACTCTGATTTAATGAACAACAACTTTTTTAAATGACATTTGACCACATTCCGAAAGTTAAATTCCGGTCTACTGAGGGTCCTCTCATCTTTTAGCTGATCCATGTACAGAATCACTTGGTTACATTTATCTATAAGAACCTTGATCTGTGATAGGGACCTGCCCCATCTTTTCATATCATATCTCAGGTTCTTAAATTTTTCTGTCAAAATTCATGCAGCATTTTTTGCATGTACTGGTTTTTTCCAAGCCTTTTCCACTACATCCAAGAAACCAGGTTGGTGCACCCAATGGTTCTCAAAACGAAAGATTTGTGCCTTGGGGATGGAAGTGGAGATACTGATCACGCATGGTACATGATCCAAGGTGGATTTTCCCAGGGGATTTACCATTGTGTTTGGGTATTTGAGAGTCCACACACAACTCGTGAAGAACCAGTCCAATTGCTCTAGAAGGGGCTGATCCCTCATGTTCGACCAGGTATAACTTCTGCCTTTGAGGGGTAACTCCACAAGTCCCAGATGGCTGATAATCTCATTGAAAATAAAAATGTCATTCATGTCAGCACCTGCCTATTTCTGTTGTCAACAGACGTGATGAAGTTAAAATCCCCCACAATCAGCCAATGTTCATTATTTGGGATGTCCAGATCGTGCCACCATTGAACGAAATTATCTCTTTCTATCCCTCTACAAGGCCCATAAACAGTGACAAGAGTCCAGGATTCATGGGTGTGTGTGGAGGTGAAGTTGACTCTGACAGCTGCTCTGTTAATTTCAAGTAAAGTTCCTTTGAAAATAGCACTGTTCCAGAGCACAATTATACCTCCAGAAGCCCCAATTGATGGTGAGAAAGTAAACTGATCAAAACGTTTTGGGCAGAAAGATCTTATGAATGTATGGTCAAAGCTTTCACATTTTGTTTCCTGAAGGCAAACAATAGCACACTGGCTCTCATCAATTTTATTATAAACGAGGAGTCTTTTATCAGCATCATTCAAGCCTCTCACATTCCAGTCAAGAACCACCCAACTAAGAAGTGAGTATGTTGTACTATCCATGGAAAACAAAATTGTGGATTGAGTATAGATTGCTGGAATGACCAGTCTCCAAGCATTATACAGATCATCATATGAAATAACTGAACTCCAAAGCAGCAGCCATAAAGACATCCATAGCACACATAATAGAACATCAACCACTTAGTCTTGCACACAAAAGAGTAGCATGAAATCAACGAAGTAAACAAGCACATAGGAAGTTCAGCTAAACAGTAATAAAGCAAAATGACACGCAGGTATGGTAGATAGATGCCCAACATAGGGCCAAAAGCATCGAGGGCCTTTTTAATCATCAGAGTGGGTGTTGGGTTGTCTTGATCTGGATGGGCTTCAAGCCTTTCACTAGTAGGAAATAGGCTATAGATGGAACCACTTTCTGTGGCGCACTAATATGGCCGTGCGCCACAGGAAAATATTCTGTGGCGCACCGGGTGCGGTGCGCCACAGAATTCAGACCCTTTCTGTGGCGCATAACAAGAACATGCGCCACTGAATACAGGCTTTCTGTGGCGCATGCTATCCCATGCGCCACAGAAATATGGTGGGCCCCGCCACCAATGATTGGCTCGCATCCTACGGTGCCTTTTCTGTGGCGCATGGGGCTAGATGCGCCACAGAAATCAGCATTTCTGTGGCGCATCTTAGCGCATGCGCCACAGAAATATGGTGGGCCCCGCAACCAATGATTTGGTGGGTGTCCTTTCTGTGGCGCATGGGTCCAGATGCGCCACAGAAATGTTGATATCTGTGGCGCAGCGCCATATCTGTGGCGCATGTGGCCCCATGCGCCACAGAAATACTTTTCCAGATCTACAAAAGGTGGCAGCCCCTACCTACCACCCATTTTCTTCTTCTTCCTCCTCCACCCAGCTCGTCTCCGTCCTCCCTCTCATCCCATTTTGCCCATACTTTTCTCCATTTTTTGTAGTTAAACCTACTTTGTTTGATAGATAATTGGTGAGGGCTTGGGGAGCCTCCATATATACTCTCCTCCTCTCCTAATACATCTCTTTTAATACACTATTTTCTCTCCAACACCACACAATCTCTCTCATCGATCGCGGTCACGTCTCGGTAACAAATCTATTAGGTGAGCATTGTTGGATGGACATGCATATGCATGTTTTGTGTGGCCGGCGGTATGTATGGATGTTTGTCGTAGGTGAAGCGCTCGTCGCGCGTGGGCGGTTTGCACGATGGCGAGACGATGTTTATACATGAAGCTTGTGTGGTGTGCATGAATATTTGTATGTTGTTGCTTGCGCCGGCGTGGTGCATGGATGTTTGCCGAAATGTTGATTCATTTCCGTTTCGGCAAATTTTTGCACTACCCATATGTCCTACTTTTAGGAGAGGTCATGCCGAATTTTTCCGGCGACCATGCATGTGTGTGTCTATGTGTATGCATGTTGCGGTTCTAATTAGCATACTCTCGTTTCTGCTCTATGTATACAGCGTAGGCAACCATGGTCATCAACATGAGCTCCGGTCGAATCAGTAGATACAAGAAGCGAAGGCGGGCATGATTCGGTGCAACAGGCGCCAGATAAGATGTCCGTGTCGAACATGCAAACCCGTGAGCTAGATCGACCCTGATTCTGGACTATTGGAGGATCACCTGCTCAGGCGCGGTTTCATGCTAGGCTTCAACCAGGCGCCGACAGCAAATGGTGTGCATGAAGACGAGGGCGAGCGAGAAGACGAAGAGTCTCCCGAACATGGTTATCATGACGAAGGAGATGTCGGCGGACAAGATCATCATGACGAAGGAGATGTCGGCGGACAAGATCATCATGACGAAGGAGATGCCGACGGACACGGTCATGATGAAGGAGTAGATGGTGGTGGAGAAGACGCGAACACGCAGAACCCGCTAATGTCGGCCTTGCGGGACGCTCATGTTCAAGAACTGCTCCTCAAGGAGACGAGCAACGCCAGAGCTGCAGCCAGAGAGAAAGCCAAGCTGGCGCAAATGGAGATAGACGGGAAGACTCCGTTGTATCCTGGGTGCCGGCCACAGGATACGCGCTTGCAAGTAACGCTTGATGCTCTGGAGATGAAGTCGGGAAACAAATGGACCCTAAGGAAGCAAAGCTCATGCAATGGCACGCGGAAAGGGAGAAGCCCGAAGAAGATCCGGAGAAGGGAAGGATCCTGACACACCCTTTAGACGCTAGCCAGTGGGAAGCATTGGACATCGCCTTCGAAAATTTTGGGGGCGACGCAAGGAACGTCAGGCTGGGTATGAGCACCGATGGACTCAATCCGTTCGGCAACCAAAGCAGCACGCATAGCACCTGGCCCATGTTTGTATGGCCTTACAACCTTCCCCTGTGGCTGTGCATGAAGCAAAGGTACATACACATGAGTATTCTCATTCAGGGGCCGAAACAACCAGGTATCGACATACATCTGTATCTCGCGCTGTTGAAAGAGGAGTTAGCCACGTTGTGGGAGACGCCAGCCCATACGTGGGACGCCTACACTAGAGATTATTTCGATATGAGAGCCGCGTTGCTCACGACGGTGCAGGACTATCCTGGTTACTCATATGTATCGGCCCAGGTAGGCCACGGATTCCGCGCATGTGTCAAGTGCATGGAAGAGACCCCGCATCTCCAGCTACCAAGGGATCCCGGTCTTCGAAAACCGTGTTCCCAGGGGCTCGAAGGTGGCTTCGCATGGATCACCCGTGGAGGAAACGCGGTGACCCGTTCAATGGTAAAGACGAGCTCGAAAGAGCCCCACGCCCGACGAGCGGCACAGAAATCGACGAGCTTTTGAAAAATTGGGAGGAGTGCCCTGTGCTGGGAAAGAAGCGACCGAGGGTAGATCCGCTGCTGGGTGTATGGAAAGCGAGGTCTGTTTTCTACAACTTAGAGTACTGGAAGGTCCTCCACACGCCCCATAGCCTCGATGTAATGCACATTACGAAGAATGTTACCGAGAGTCTGCTTGGCACTCTTTCCAACATGTCGGATAGGACCAAGGATGGGACGAGAGCAAGATACGATCTAAAATGGCTTGGCATCAGAAAAGATCTTCAGGCCCCCGATAGTGATGACGACGATGATGATGATGATCAGACGGAAGGGTGTAGCGGACCTGCACTTAAAATTGGCAAGTCCCTGTGTATAGTGCAAATCCCTGGATCGATTCGTTTGCACACACAGTCTAAGATGACATATCATAACAAAGTATCAATTATTACACGTGGATCCAGTACTTAGGAAAATATCCATTACAAATTGCATAGCATGAAGCTAGCTTTGAAAGAGTAAAGCAGCGGAAATAAAAGTAGCAGTGAGTCTCCATCATCTTCATGTGCCACAGGCGAAACATATTGGTTGCCGACTCGAAATCCTTAAACGAAACCTCACTCATCGTCAGAATAACCTGCAACAGGAAAAATGTTGCAACAAGGTGGGTCAGAACCATATAAAATGGAACTGGCAAGTGACACTCTGTGGACACTTAGTGGAATAACTCTAATAACCTATATGCATAATTGGCTGGTGGAGTTCAAGGCTATTTTGCATAAAGCCATCTTTTTCCTAACTCTTTGGAAAAACTTTTCTTCTAATCAACCCTTGTTCACCCTTCAAAGTTTTACTTGAGAAGTTGGCATGTTGGGATCCTTCGTTGACGTCCTTGATCAGATGCTCACAATTGTCCGTAACCGGGGACACGGCTAAGTACTTAGTTTGGACACTCTCGAGAAGTTGTGCACGTTCACCACTTGACTCAATCAGCCCAAACTATCCTCTACACTCCATTAGTGATAAGGAAAAGGAGAAGATTAAGACGAGACATTTGGGAAACAGTCCCCTGTTCCTCTGGGCAGACCCATACAAAATATTCATCCGCTGAGAACTGCCAGAATCAGGTTCCTAGAACTTACTTAGTCAAGGCAGAGCCATAGTACCAAGTGGCTGCACTGGAAGCAATCTTCACTTGGAGTAACTTCAAATCCCTTTGCTCCTGGGTGGCAATCCACAAGTGCACATACTCAGGTAAAACCATAGAAATGGCCCTGAGTAGCCACTCAACTCCGACCTCCTCTTATCAAAACCAATCCACCCAGGTGTTTCATTTTACTTAGTAGAATTTAGATTTTATCAAAACGATCTTTTGCATAGCATATCAATATTTCTACTAAGTTATAATAGGATTCTAGACACATAGGAATAAGGGGCAATTCTAAACATGTCTTGCATAGCAATACTAATACCTACACATGCTTAAGGAAAATACACTACTCATGCATAGATAAAATACTTAGGAAATTTTGAATGTGCCACTTGCCTTTGGAAGTTGTCGTTGCTCACACTCTTTTCAACAAGGAACAACGTTGCACTCCATTCAATCTATACATAGAAAACACAACAACAATAATATAAACAAGCATGCTAACAATCATACAAACAAAAAGAAGAAAACATTTAAAGAACAAACATAGCAAACGAGTTTTAAACAAGTTAGTTTGAAAATGGTCAATGTTCAACTCTCAAAAGAGTTATGGAAAAAGGGTTTATGGTTAGCTACTAGGGCATGGGTTGGTCAAGGTTTAAGTTTGAAAATAAATCAAACTCTATTGGATCCCTATTTGTTGTGCTTCACCTTGGTCTTCTTCTCTTGTTTCTGAAACTTCTTATTTTGTGCCTTGAACTTCTCTTGAGTGTTGGTCACATCTTCTTGATCTTCTTTGATCTTCAATTATAGCACTTTAGGGACTTAGTCATAAACACTAAGGACTTGGTCTATGTCCAAAGTGAAAGAAAGGATAGGAAGAGCAGAAAGGAGAGAGAGAGAAAGATTTAGTTGGTCTTCCAAAGGATCATCTCCAGGCTTCCTTGTAGCTTCCTCCTTGGTGTGATGACTTCATTGAATTTTTGTAGAATTGATGGTTTTGCAGACTTGAGGGTTTTGGTATCACCAAGGCTGGTCTTGAATCTAACTTGGCCACACCACTAAGTCAAAGGGAAAAGAAAGGAAATGGAGACAAACTTAGAAAGGATGGGGTTGGTCTTCTTGAAGTTCCTCTTGTTTTCTTCTAAGTGCTTCCACTTCTTGGAGATGGCTAGGTCACTTCTTGGAGATGGCTAAGTCATTCCTTGGTCCTCCTTGTAGTAGCATCGTGTTGAAAATCCCAAGTTGACAAATAGGGCACCTTCATTGCACTTCATGGTTTTTCACAAGTCCTAACTTGGTGGTTTTTCAACTAGGAGAGTCAACTAGGCAAAATATACATGGACTTGGTTTCATGGTGTCCAATGGCTTAGGCCTTGGTCTCTCTGGTCTAAAGTTAGTACTTAGAACAATTTTGCTAAAGAAAACATATTGAAAACATTGTCAGAAATTAAACTAAGTCAAAAATAGTCAAAAGAGCATCTAAAATTCTAAAACAATTTTTAAACTTAACCAAAAATTATTTTGGACATGGGGAACTGTTAGAACACGACCTAAAGTCTCCAAAAATATTTTGTTAGCCAAAAATTGGATTTACATAATTTAAACTATGCCAAAAATCATGAAACAAGCATATTTGAATTTGAACCAATTTAATATTGTCAAATTTAAATTTGGACAGTGCTAAAAGATTCTACAAGTCCGAAGCTTTTCAAAAAGTCCAAGTTTGCTAAATTTGGAGTTGTGGTTAAAAAGTTATGATGGTTTGAAGTTGTAAGGGGTTTTCTGCAAAACTGCCAATTAATTTCTATTTTGAAATAAAACCAGAAAAGACAGGGCGACGTGGCGGCTTCTGATTGGCTGAATCTGGAATAAATAGGGGCCGTAGATCTTTATGTGGATTGGACGCTCCAGATCGTTTGATACCTCTTCGCGGTCAATCTAATCTGGACCATAGGTGTTGGATCGGACGGCTACGGGGCATTGACCATTACCAGGCGGTGTTGTGGTCACCGGAGACGAAGGCGATGGCGCTGCGGCTCAGGTGTTGATGGCGTCGACGCTCCGGTGGATCCCCAGACGCGTAGATGGTGGCACGGAGCGCGGCGCAGCACGGCGAAGAAGATGGTGGCGACGTCGGTGTTCTGCGCTTCCTGGAGCGGCGGAGAAGCACGAACGGAGATGATGCGAGCGCCGGCGAGTTCCTGTTGAGGACGTGCGCATCAAACAGCTGCGGGAAAAAATCAAACAAGGGCTTAGGAGGGTGCGCACAAGCACGACGTGTAGGATGGAGGAGGTCTCGGGCCTAGGGGCTTGCTTACCTCGCCGAAATCGACCTCGAAGGCCGGCGGCAATGGCGGACTCCGGTGAGCTATTGCGGCAGCCTGGGGGCACGATCCGCACGGAAATGAGAGGGAAATTGGAGAGGAGAGGCAGGGCTTCAAATAGGGCCAGACGACGCGTGATTTGGGGCTCTTAATCGCTCGCAATCAAGAGGAGAAATTACTCGGCCGTTTCTTCCATTACGTGCGCGAGATTTGGGGAAGGAGATGACCCGTGTCGGTGATGACAGGTGGGGTCCACCTGTCTATGAGAGAGAGAGCAGAGAGAGGCTGCGAGCTGGTGCTGGGCTACGCGCGCGCGAGGGAGATGGGCCGAAGTTGGGCTGGCTCGGCCGGGGTGGTCTTCTCCTTTTTTTTCTTTCCTTTTTCCTTTTTCTTTTCTGAAACTTTTAATAACTTTTGAAATAATCATCCAAATGTAACCAAACAAATTTCTAATAATTTGTAGAAATAATCTTTATCAAAATAACTTGTTTGGTAACACTTTTACAATACATTTCAAAATACAATTTTTTTTTAAAAAATATTACCAAATTTCTAAATTGACACTTTGTGTTAATTTAAAAATAGGATTTTAAATAAAATCTTTTGTGGCTTATTAAATTAAAATACCACTAATAAAATAATCTATTTTAAACTTAATTTTCAAATAAATATAATTAAACAGAACCAAATTTTAAAATAGACAAATAAGACCATATAAATCAAAATATTATATAGAGCATAATAAAGCCCTTTTATGAAATTTTCTCAAATATGTTTTCAAGTGGAAAATAACATTCCAACTTTTGAAATTTCAAATGCAACCAAGACAAGAAAAATATGAATGCATGTATGATTTTCAATTTTTAAAGAAAATATATATAGTTTTCAAAAAGTTTTTGATTTTTCTGATTTTTCAAAAATTTGAAAATCTTGGAATGTTACAGACTACCACCCTTAAAAGGAATCTCGTCCTCGAGATTCGAGAAGGCTAGCAAAAGGTTGTGACTGGGATATCTGGTGGGCTACCACCCTTAAAAGAAATTCTTGTGGTAAATCTTGTCTCCATGTTGAAGTATCTCTACTGGCTAAACAATATCCTTTGTTGTTTGAGCTTTGCCCTTTTAATACTTGTTGTACCAGAATCAAAAGGAACATATGATGGAATTTGGGAATTACCTTTCCCAGTATTTGACACATCATCCACTTCTCCCACATTGACTTGGTTTACATGTTCTTTCTTGAATGGGTTGGGCTTGGCAGCTTCTTCCGTCTTCCATTCAGGACAATCACTGTTATAATGTCCCATATTCTTACACTTGTAGCACTGTAACTGACTAAGATCTTTCTTGCCTTGAGAAAGGTGTTGACCATTACCCTTGGGTTGACCGTTGTGGCTGTTATCCTTGTGGACATGATTCACATATCCTTTATCGAAATTATTTGACTTGGCAGCTTCCTCGGCCTTCTTCTCGGGGCAGTTATTGGCATAGTGCCCTGTTTTCTTACATTTGAAGCACATCACCTGGCTGATGTCCTTCTTGTGTTCGGGGTTTGGAAGGTGCTGTCCATTGTTATGATTTTGGCCAGCATGTTCATTTCCCTTGTGGTCTCCATTGCTTCCCCTGAATCCACCATTATAGTTATGATCATGATGCTTGTGGTTGCTTCCTCCACTATGGTGGTTCTCTTGTTTATGTCCATGGTTCACTTCATGAGAGAAGTGATTCTTGAATGAAGGCTCAGAATGATGCTTATTGATACTCAGCTTCATCTTCTTTTTAGGTCTCTCTAGTGCTGAAAGGTCTTCTAACTCTTGTTTATCATATCCTATCACAAAGGTTGACGATCTGGTTTGCTCGATGGGACAATCTCGGGAAAAATGATCTTCCTCTTTACATGAATAACCACATTTGGTGGTGACTTTGGATGTGTGGGGATGAATTTTGAGTCTGGCTTCATCCTCCATTTTAGCATAAATGGCAAGTCTCTTTTGATGCTCTTTTGGCTTGACTCTATCACCATCCTTCTTCTCTGGGCAATCCCACGAATAGTGTCCCATTTCCTTGCATGTGAAACAAGTTATATGGCTAATATCTCGCTTGCGTTCCTCCTTTTGTTCTTGTACTTCATCAGACCCCTTCCTGTTTTCAGCCTTCCTGATACTATCCTCTAGGGTGATTGCTTGGTCCAGTAGGGCCTGGTAGTCCGGGGCGTATGCGACTGTGGAAGGAATTTTAAATATTACCAAATTGCTAAATTGACACTTTGTGTTAATTTAAAAATAGGATTTTAAATAAAATCTTTGTGGCTTATTAAATTAAAATACCACTAATAAAATAATTTATTTTAAACTTAATTTTCAAATAAATATAATTAAACAGAACCAA
The DNA here is from genome assembly GCA_947311845.1 of Poa pratensis. NCBI lineage: Eukaryota > Viridiplantae > Streptophyta > Magnoliopsida > Poales > Poaceae > Poa > Poa pratensis. The sequence continues at coordinate 75,981,453 of CAMZMU010000040.1, read as the reverse complement.
ATTTTAAAATAGACAAATAAGACCATATAAATCAAAATATTATATAGAGCATAATAAAGCCCTTTTATGAAATTTTCTCAAATATGTTTTCAAGTGGAAAATAACATTCCAACTTTTGAAATTTCAAATGCAACCAAGACAAGAAACATATGAATGCATGTATGATTTTCAATTTTTAAAAGAAAATATATATAGTTTTCAAAAAGTTTTTGATTTTTCTGATTTTTCAAAAATTTGAAAATCTTGGAATGTTACAAAGGGACTCAAGGTCACCGCAAAAGGGTAAAGAAGAACGCGGTGGTGCTTCCCGCTGCATGCTTCACTATGAGTCCGGAGGAGGTTGAGCAGTTTTTCAGGTGCCTCCTAGGAGTCAAATTTCCTCACGGTTACGCGGGGAAGATAAGCAGATATCTGGACGCAACAAAGAAGAGGTTCAGCGGGATGAAGTCTCACGATTGTCACGTGCTGATGACGCAGATACTTCCCGTTACGATCCGAGAGATAATGTACGAGCACGTCCGTGATACGCTGCTTGGCCTTTGCAACTTTTTCGACGTCATCACCAGGAAGTCGATCGGCGTGAGGCAGCTTGACAGGCTACAGGAAGAGATCGTGGTGATACTACGAGATTTACTTCCCGCCCGCATTCTTTGATATCTGCGTGCATCTCCTTCTCCATGTCGTTGATGACATCAGGCAGCTCGGGCCGACGTTCCTACACTACATGATGCCGTTTGAAAGGCAGAACGGTGTCATGAAAGGATACGTTCGCAACAGGACCCGTCCAGACGCAAGCATGGCCAAGGGCTTTCTAACCTACGAGTGCATCTCCTTCTGCCAGAATTATCTAAGCACCGAGAACCAGGATGTTGGTCTGCCCACCAGGACGCACCTCGGCAGGCTCAATGGATTTGGTCACCGCGAGGGCTACCGCTCACTCTTTGTCGGCATTCATGGTCAAAAAGACGACTTCGACAGGGCTCACCGACGGGGTCGACGGAGCCGTGGGACACGACTTTCAACAGGGCGACGAACGTTTACAAGGATAGGGACAAGTCGGTGCCGCCGATGTCAGTTGGCCGTGTGTTCGGCTTTGGTATGAGTATGAAGTTCCTCTAGTACTACAACTCGGACGTCGAGACGAGAAAGGAGAGGAGGAAGACGACTAGGGATAAAGCCGAGGTTGTGGAGCTAAGGAAGAAGGTGGAGTCACTACGGCAGGAAAAAGTGGACTCCAGCATGGTGGACAAGTTAGTGGACGAGAAGCTCCGGGCGATCTTACCCCCTGGGTTGATGGAGGGGTTAGCTGCTTGGAATGCGGCAGGTTGACAGGGGCCGATACACGTGCCCAGCTTCGCCGGCAGCAACTCCAGCAATAATGTGTCGCCGGACCTGGTGACCCCGCTGCCCAACACCGCGGCGCAGCCGCCGCTCCATTTGGTCCCACCGACGCCCCCTACCACGAAAGATACCGAGGCGCTGCCGGTGGCGGCGGTGCTTGATAATGCACACGAGCGGCCGGAGAATGATAGGTCGGCCACCGACACCGGCGCCCTTGTCTCGACATTAGCCGAGCTCAACGCCATCACCAAGGTAACTAATTAGTTAGTCCGCGACATCTTCTATAACTATGTCTTTGATGACTACCATCTCATGATGCCCAACATGTGTTGACTCAGGACATGCCTTGCATACTCCTGCATAGGGTGGGGGCCGGCGGTGAGTTGAAGGAAGTTGCTCAGGGCACTATCGTACAACCAATGAGCCACGATATGCACAACACTAAAATGAGCGAGGCCGTGATGAAGGTCAGGTTGACTACGATAGTGCCTGAGTTTCGTGACATCGACCCCCCCATTCAACCTCCGGGAGCCGAGGACCACATGGTCCTTGGAAATTGCACCAAGTGGATCATGGAATGGCCGAAGACCCAGATTCGTCTTGGGGGGGGTCTTCAGGGGTTCAGGCGCACCACTGACGCCACCTCGATCTTCTGGCCCCCGATCGTTCGGCCCTCGAAGCCGCCACAAAAAACTGTTGGGAAGGAACCGGCGCCACAAGCAGCCGTCGCCATCACCCGGAAGGATCCGGCGGTCGTCGCCACCACCAGCCGACACCAAAAACTGTTGGGAACATCTGTACCGCAACCGCTGTACCGCAACCGTCCAAAGGTAACGCCGTTGCACCTCAACTTGGTGGCAACGACGACGATGATGAGGATAATGTCGACGTCTATGGCTTCCTCAACACTGGCGCCAGCAAAGATTTGTACATGCCTCATGTGGATGACGAACCCTTCCGCGCTCACGGTGATCCACTTGGTCATCCCACTACATGCACGCAGCGCCTGACCTTTCACGATTTATCTCAAGACACGCCTCCGGAGGCCGGCGATCAAGCTCAACCGGCTAACGTTTTCAGCCCTGGCACACTGCGTAAGTCGGTTTGCGAGGGGTTTGCACCCCCAGCATCCCCAGAGATGAAGAAGAAGCACATGAAGAGAAGTAGGCCAGGCGCCTCTGCGAGCCAACCAGCTCCTAAGACTATCTGGGGTCATGAAGACATGGTATCACACCGTGCGGATGGCTTGACCCGAGTTCATGAGGCTGGTAAACCGATACTGCCTCCGGAGCTGCTCCACCTCATAGAAGGACCCATGCACTCTTTGCATCAAGCTATCTTGACGCTAGAGGGCATGCTTCTTAAAGACGAGAATCCAAATTACCCGGTGTTCACGGCCCAGGTGCCAAAGGACTTGGACTTCGTCCATGAAGCCCCCGCGGATCTGTTCTTCATAGCGTACGAGGACGTCTTCAAGCTATTTCACTCTAGATGGCTGGACTATAACTTGGTCCACCTATACGCGGTCAATATGGCGATGAAGATCAGGAGAGATAATACCCCGTACGTTGCGGTAGTGGATCCCTACTACATGCATGATAGCCAGCTGGTGGAAGGATCAAGGACATGGACCATGGCTGCGGAGTACCTCCAGAGGTTCATGCTGACCAATAAGAGGAAGAACAGCCTTCTTGTGCCTTTCTTTCCCGAGTAAGTACACATCCGCTCTCCGCCGTCGTAACTTATGCTTTCTTATAGATTTCTTCCATTGCTGATCCTTTCCAACATTCCGTTTCAATTGTGTTGACCAGGGACAAGTACTCCACACTCATCGTCCTTAGCCCGAGGTGGTCCATTGCCACTTATTTTGACTCGGGGAGTTTGAGCAAGAAGAAAGACTACACCAGAATAAAGGGTGTTCTCGATGAGGCTCTCGAGGGCTACGCCCAAAAGGGAGGCCACTTCGAAAAGAAGGGGGAATGTCTCACGAATGACAATAAACACCGGTTCAGGCATGGGGCCGAGTTCCATTGCATCAAGCAGAAGCCTGGCAGCGTGAAGGAGGCCTTCTACGTCCTCCATCACATTAAAGGGTTGGTCCGGGATGCAGAGAAAACGAGGATGCCATCTAGTCTCCGAGAATGGACCAAATCTGCGGGGGAAATCACCGATTCTGAGCTTAGAGAAGACTTCCATCGCATCCAGATGCAGTTATCGCAAATCATCATCGAAGATGTCAACACAAAAGGGGGGTCCTTCCACAACGCCAGAGGTAGGATGTATTATAAAAGAAAGACTTGCCTCACTCGCACGAAGTGCTTCTTTATTTTCTTTATTATAGACTTATCCACTTAGATGAATAAATCATACTCTATTTATATTATTAACCAATATATATCCCAATCCATCTCCAGGGTTGTCTAAGAGGGAGATCGAAGAACGCCTACATATGCAGAATGACATCAGGACGTGGATGACGAAAGACTGCTATAAACCGTTCCCGGCGCCGATCAAGAAGAAGGCTCCATGATCGTGCTCCCGCTCTTGCTCACCATCATCGCCGTTGTACTCTATTTGATCCTAGTTTAGGCGGTGACCACTTCATTTGTAATGTGTGACATGATAAACTTTTGTATCAAAACTTGTGTAAAAATTCGGCACTTGTCACTATATGTATGTATCTCGGGCTCTAAGTAATATGATGACATAGTAATGTGTCTGTTTTCTTATACCGTGTCAAATATATTATTGTTTATATTATGTCTGTATAAATCCTGTATAAATCCTATATAAATCCTGTAATATACCTGTATTTGTATGTATTTGTACAGCGGGCAGCAACAAATCGCGAATACCTGTAGAAGTATTCTGTGGCGCACGGTATTCAGTGGCGCATGTCTGGGTGATGCGCCACAGAAATATTTCCGTGGCGCACGCTGCAGGGTGCGCCACAGAATTTTGGTCTTTCCGTGGCGCATCCACACGTGCGCCACATAATTATAATTTAGTGGCGAGCATTCTGTGACGCACCCACCATGCACCACAGAATGCTGATTGTGGTGCGCCACTAATAGGCTATTTTCTAGTAGTGTTTCCACTGTTATCTCTTCCTCAGGGATTTCCAGAGCTCTTCCAACTTGCTGCAGAACTGTGACTGGAGTGTGCGGTGTGATCTCTTGCTCCATAGGCTTGCTTGATCTCGGTTTCTTCCTGGGCTTGGCTTGTCACGCATTGGCTCTAGCTTCAAAACCATTGTCCTTTACAGATTTCCTAGTGCTTCTTCTGACAAAGTTTGCTACTGACGGCGTGCTGGCTTTGTTTCTTCCCCTCTTTCTGACCTGAGTGTTGTTGTTAGCCATGTTTCCTTGGTTTGTCTCCGCAATTGTGGTGCTTTGGTTATCAACAACATCATCAAAACATAGCCTTCTAGCAGTGGACTTGAAAACAAAAGGAGTGTCTGGCTTGTAAACAAAAGGATTGTCCGACATGTTCAGCTTTTGGATTCCCATCTTCTCCGCAACAGTGGGTAAATTGCAAACCATCAGGTGAGCCAGAGGGGGAAGGTTCCGGCTGCTGGGTATAGCAGACATAAGCAAAGATGGCATCATGGCTTCAAAAAGCCTGGCCCATTGCATCTCTGGAGGAAGATCCGGCCCAAAAGCATTTTTTGCCTTTTTATTTTTTCCCACTCGTGCCTCCATAGCATTGATTCAAAAAGGACAACTGGGGCTCATACTGCATATGGTTCACAACAATCTGAAACTGATGCATAGAATTTGCTGAATTTTCAGAATGGTTTAAAACCACAGATCCACTGTCCTGGATTTCAACTTGTTCCTCCTCTGCTTCCATCTCTGCATACCACAATTGATACTATGTGTTTGCTTGAGAGATAAAGATTGGAAAAGAAAACTGACTCAATATAAAAGTAAAAGAAAAGCCCTTCGCATAGCGAAGCAAAGATTAATCGTGTGCTAGAGCTTTTTAGTTTTTTAAAGCATATAGAGACATAAAAATAAATTTTTGAGAGGTGCATACTATGGTCAATGAATGATAGTGAGCAATGCATTACTACATTTATTAGACAGACTTATAAGAGCCGCTCCCATGAGGAACGTTATTTCTGCAGCAAGCGGACCATTCCTCTTATCTCCTTTGTTTACACTTGCAGATGTTTTACTGAATTCACAGGAACAAAATGTGAGGAGAGTTTTTGTTGAAAGTTGTAAATTACCTTTTATGGGGCTAGGCACCCCGTTGCCAGCTCTTTTTGCAAAATTAATGGACAAGTAGATGAAACATACAAGTCCTTGATACAGTCTGTCCAACAAATGTAATAAATACCACTCACTACTTCCTCATGAGCTTGGCAGTAGTGGCACAAAAAGGAAGTAATAAAATTTTGAATATTAATGGTAGCACACGAAAAATTTACTTGGAATGGCAAAGAAATACAACATGTAGGTAGGTATGGTGGACACAAATGGCATGGGTATTTGGCTCAAGTATTTGGATGCACGAGAAGCATTCCCTCTTAGTACAGAGTTTTAGGCTTAGCAAGGTGTCAAGCAAACAAATATCATCAACTTAATACACGAATGACCACAAGATATACATTAAGCATAACTATTAGACTCCACACCGTCTTCCTTGTTAACCAAACAATCCATTGCAAAAATTATATCTAGACTTTGAGAAATAACAATCAGAACAAGCATCATAATTTTAAGCTTTACGGTATTTCTCCACTAATACATTCTTAAGTAAATGATCCACAAGTTTAAACATTAATCTTGTTCATACCTCAAAACAATTGACAAGTATCAAATTATGCAAGACAATGATCTACAAGATTATGTAAGCTTCTTTTACCATTTCCTACATGATAGTTCCCTTTCAACAAACACCAATCAATTTATTTGAACAAACTCTCTAAGCAAATAAGCATGTAACACAAGAGAGTACAACCTAACTACAAGAAACTAATAGCTCTGAACAAGAGATACATGAAAAACAAGAGCTAGAAGTTAAAATAATAAAAAGCTAAACACTCTACACATATAAGTGAAGAACATGAGTGTTTTATGAAAAAGCGGAGCGTGTCTTTCTCCCACAAAAGAATGCTAGGATCCATTATTGAAAAGACCAGCAAACAAAACAAAAGAAAACTGAAAGCAAAACATAAATGATGCTCCAAGAACAGCACATATTATGTAAAGGATAAAAATATAGTTTCATGAGATCGACCTGATAATTTGTTGATGAAGAAGGGGATGACTTGGGCATCCCCAAGCTTATACGCTTGAGACTTCTTGAATATTTGGTGGAGGTTCAGGGGAGCCTCCCCAAGCTTGAGCTTTAATCCCTTCTTAATCTTCTTTCATCACATCGTTCTCCTATTACTTGAAAACTTCCTTCACACAAAATTTCTCACAACTTATTAGAGGGGTTAGTTCTCAAACAAAATAATCCACCTTCAGTTCTCATTTAGCACATGGCATAAAATTATTTGAACTTTAGCTACTGTCACAAAGCATTAAGTGGTGCTGTTGGATCAAAAGAATCTCACTCAACACTTGTAAAAGACACAATGCAAAACTAAGACAGAATCTGTCAAAAACAGAACAGAACGCAAAGATGATTTTTTGAGACAATAGGACACCTCGAATCAGAAAACTCAAAACTAACGAAAGGTAGACAAAACCCAGATACTTGCTTTCAAACATTTATAGTTCCAGATCACATTCTGTGATTTTTTGGATTTTCGTGCGGTGACGAACAAAAATTTGTTTCTGGACAGCAAACCCAAAATTTACTCTCTCATTAGAGGCTACTCTTGGGACATAAACAAAAAATAAAAAGGATACAAGGGAGTTGCTACAGAGGTAAAAAAAACACACAAAACAAAACAAAACAAACTGAAAGTAAAAATAATGGGTTGCCTCCCATAAGCGCTTTTCTTTAACGCCTTTTAGCTAGGCACAATAGCAAAAGATCAAGTATATCAATATCAATATCACCAACATCAAAATCATCACTTGACTTAACAAAAGATACAAAAGATTGCTTCATCCTTTTTCTAGGGAAGTGTTCCATCCCTTTTTTAAGTGGAAAATGAAATTTAATATTTCCTTATTTCATATCAATGATAGCACCAACAGTTCTAAGAAAAGGTCTTCCCAACACAATAGGACAAGAAAGTTTGCATTCAATATCCATGACAATAAAATCAACAGGGACATAATTACCATTAACCAAAATAAGAAAATCATCTATTTTTTCCACCGGTTTATTCAAAGTAGAATCAAGATAATAAACACTCAAAGGACAATCTTCTAGTGGTTCCAAATCAAGAATGTCATACAACTTTTTAGGCATAATGAAAACACTAGTACCAAGATCACACATAGCATTGCACTCAAAATCATTAATTTTCATCTTAATAGTAGGTTCCCAAGCATCTTCTAATTTCCTAGGGAGAAAATGCACTTCTAATTTCCTAGGGATAGAAAATGCACACTTGATCTTTTCTTCCCTAACTTTAATCAAAGCATTTGTGATATGTCGGGTAAAAGCCAGGTTCAATTTACTAGCATTAGGATTTTTTGCAAGATTTTGTAAAAACTTAATGACTTCAGTAAGGTTACAATTATCAAAATCAAGATCATTGTCATAAAAAATAACAGGAGCATTATCTCTAAAAGAATTATTATCATCAGGATTAATTTCAGCACTTCTCTTAGAGACAGTTTTAGCACTATTGGAGAGCTTTCGATTCTTAATAGGTGAAATAGAAATTTTTCCTACTCCAATTTTTTTACCATTAGCATATTTAGTTCCTGTAGGTGACTCATGAGCATTCGAAATTTTAATATCATCATCAGTAAAAGTAGTGCAAACATTAGCAATCTTACTAGTTTTAGCAATTTCAGCTTCTTTTTCCTCTCTTTCACACCTAGCATGTAAGTTGGCCAACATCCTTATGTTGTTATCAATTTTAATTTGTATAGAATTCAAAGACTTATGTTCCTTAATGTCAATAGGTAATTTTTTATTTTAAGAATCTCAACATCATGAACAAGATTAAGCAAAGCAGGTTTTATCTCATAGAACTCAGCCTTAGAGGCTGGTGGAGCAATTGGTGTGCATATAAAATCATTGTTGTTTTTGCTTGTGAAGTCACACAACTTAGTGTTATCCTCTGAACCCATTTTAGTAAAATAAAAACAAGATACTAAGCAAAACCGAAATAAACTACTTGCTGAAATTTTTAATTTTTTTGTGTTTTAGATTTTAAAGCAAACGAAAAGCAAAACAAAACTAACAAAAAATATACTAAGCAAGACAATAACAAAATAGAGTGTAAGGACGTGCAAAACTCCCCTCGCTGAAGCTTCCAAGTCCCCGGAAATGGCGCCAGAAAAGAGCTTGATGGCGTGGATCACACGTTCGCTGGGAACCCGAAGAGGAAGGTTTGATGTAGCGTAGCAACAATTTTCCCTTGATTACAAAATCAAGGTTGTCAGTCCAATAGGACTTGGAGAAGGCTTCGGAAAGGTTTTAGCAACACCGTTTACGATTACTGATGTGGATCTGCACACAGTCACAAACAAACTACTTTGCCCCAACGAAACAAAGAGGTTGTCAATCTCTCCGACTTGCTGAACACAAAGGATTAAATGTGTGTGTGTAAAATAATATGAGAGTAAAAATGACCAGCGAGCAAATGACTAGGAAAAGCTATGAAAACGGTTGTAAGCAATATAGGAAAATAGGACCGGGGTCCAAAGTTCACTAGTGGTGTCTCTCCGAAAGATAAATATGTGGGTAAACAAATTACAGCTAGGCAATTGACAAACATGGGCGCATAACAATAATATCATGACACTAAGTTCACCGTTTCATTTAATATGGGCATTATGTCAAAATACATAGACCATTATCCAACTGCATCTGTGACTAAAAATCCAGGGGTGGATTGCTATCCAACATGTCACCCGAAAGTATTATGTTGCAAGCAACATATCATTGCAATAAGCATGGTGCGTAATGTAATCAATGGTTACAACATATAGCAATAAACACCGATGTTTTATCCCTAGTAGCAACGACACATCTCAAGCCTTAATCGTTTATGTCAACTCGAGCTCAAACAAGAGAGGCATGAACCCACTATCTAGCATAAATACTCCCTCTAAAGATACTAGTAATTACTTCGGCCAAAGCATACACAAGCATCGGAGAGCATGCAAGATCATAAATAAAACATATCATAGATAAACTGAACCATAATGTCATGACTCCATAATTCATCGTATCCCAGCAAACACAACACATAGCATTACAAATAGGTGATCTTGATCATGTTAGGCAGCTCACAAGATCTAAACAATGGAGTACAAGGAAGAGAGACAACCATCTAGCTACTGCCATGGACCCATAGTCCCGTGGTGGACTACTCAAGCATCACTCCGGAGGCAGGCATGGTGGTGTAGATGCCTCCGGTGACGATCTTCCCCTCCGACAGGGTGCTGGGAAGAGCTCCAGAACCCTCCCGATCTAAGGTTGGCGACGGTGGGAGCCTCAGACGTTTTCTGGAAAATATGATCGGGTTCCAAGGGTTTTCGGGAGGAATATAATTTATAGGCGAAAGGGCGACTCGAGAAGCTTCCGGAGGCAGCCAGGTGGGGCCCAGCCGTGGCCAGGTGCCGTCTGGGGCCTGTGGGCCCCCTGCAGGTCTCCTCATGGCGCAATCTTTGTTTCCATGTAAAAATAATTCATGTAAATTTGCAGCTGATTCCGAGAAAGTTCGCCGACTGGCTTTTCTGAAACAAAAAACAGCAGAAAACTGGAAATGGCACTAAGCATCTTGTTAATAGGTTAGTTCCATAAAATGTGCCAAAATGATATAAAAACATGTGGCAATGATGGATAACAAGTATGGAACAACCAAAAATTATAGATACGTTTGAGACGTATCACCTACATCCATATTGTGATCCCTCCCGCTGCTTCAAAAGCAAGCCAAACTTGTCAGTTTGCCATTATAGCAGGTAACACATCAGCTAGAGTTAAAGCGGAGCCGGCGTTGAAATTTCCATGTTCGCCTCCATGAAAAAAACCATTATCGCCTTAGCCTCGGGAGTTTTAAAAACCTGCTTGGTCATTCCTATTGTGATATCCTCCAGACGAATCCGGTAACGCCGCCATACCCGAAGGGGCTCCACCATGTGAGAAACCCCTTCCTACAACTATGCTCCTAGAACACTGCCAACGCAGGCTTCCCCATCATGATTGGACATAATGACCTAATCGTGCACTCGCCATTCGTCGTTGTAGGGGAGAACACGCAAGTCCTTTATCATCGCTCTGTTGGATGTATGCCCAAAAGGCAATATATTTATACATCTGATTCATATATTATGTTTTGTATTTACTACGATATAACTGCGATGGTTCCTGGATACGTGATTCAAGAGAAAGCACATACGCACGTATAGAAAATATGAACAGTAAAATATACCCTAGTCTTTTCTACAGACTAGTTTGTTGAATGCTAGATGATTGTGCTTTCCAGGTCATGGACATTGTAAATGACAACATCAAAAAGTGGCATATTATTGGAGAATAATATGGCTGGGTAGACCCAAGTTTTGGTATGCTAAGAGATTCCGTTTGTTTTGTCCTTAGCTTATCTCAGAAAGATTATTATATGACATGTCCTTGAACCATGAGGTTATTAGGGTTATACATGCTAGAAGAATTACTTTAGTGTTGTCAATCATCACGGCCGTAAAAGGGTGATCAAAACGGCAATCACTAGGTAGTTACGAAGGTATGCATATATCCTGATGTTCTACGATGGGATATTACTCCTCTGTTAAAAGAGAGATGCACCCTGGGCCCACTCGGTATGAAAGGTATCCAATATGTTCTGCAGACAATGCATGGTGAAGTTACACCATGTGGGATATCGTAATACGGGAACAAGTAAAGGGAACTTGCCAATTAACGAGATAAGACGAAGATGTAATGAATCCATGAGGGATTCATGGTAACATCAACGGAACGGTATCTCGGGTAAAGTTTTGGTATCGCGAGTAATGGGAATGATATATTGATAATCGACAGGTTCAACAGAGTGTCTTCGTATAACAGTAGCAGTTATTCAGGTTGTCCTCGGGCCTGACCCTGGCTGGTGATGAGATGAGTACATCTAATTATAGCTACACGTTATCAAACCTGTAGGGTGGACACGCGTAAAACTAGGATAGGTTAGTTGTGTATATTGGTTGGTCTAGAACATAGTGAGAGAGTATCACCGGAATGGTATCTACGTGATAGATATATTAATATCAGATAGATTGCATTGGCAGACATTAGATGTCTCGGGGTAAGAAGAATTGTTTCTATTACTGTCAGATTTATTCCGAGGGTTTATATATGGAAGATAATATTTATCCAGAGAGTTTGTCGGGGGACAATGGGTGTCCCGGATCATGTAAATATGTTTATATGATAAGTAATTAGTTTCGGGAATTTTCTATAAAAGGAAATATTCAATTGGGCATTAATTAGACAAAAATATTAATTAATTAAATACTAATTTATTTAATCACATGGGCCCTAGGGGGAGGCGGCAGCGGCGGCCGAAGGCGGCCGGCCTTGGGCGGGCCCCACCCGCTAGGTCGGTGCGACCTGGCGGGCCCCACCCCTAGGTTGGTGGAAAGGGGAGCCGAGTTGGACTCCAACTCCCCCTTGGGCCGGCAGCTTGGGGTTGGGGTTCTACCCCTTCCCCAAGCCCCCCCCCCCCACCCCTTGGTCTCCAATATAAACCCCACCCCCTCCTCTTTTGGAGACACACAAGTTCTGCAATAGCTGGCTCTTTGTCTAAAAGGATTGAGAGGACCTCTCTATTTAGAGGGAATCTCTCCGATTAGACTTAGATCCAATCTCTCTCTTTCTCCTTCTCATGTGTTGAGATCTTCAGCTTCATATACACCAGTAGTGCTTCAACCTTGGACGGCGAAGCCCTGATGAAACTCTCCCAGCGTACGCGTGCGAGCTCTCAGAGGGGTCATAGGTTTGACCCTCGCGTGCTGCTGGATCAAGGAGATCAAGCGAGGAGGAGACGGCGGAATCTCTCTGCCAGGCTTGGTTGAGAGAATCTGCTACAGACTACATCAACTACGTCATCAACACTTTTTCCGCGACTTCGGTGTTGGTAACGTATTCTGTCTAGATCTTCGGATCTTCGTATTCGCATGTATCTTCATAGTAAATCTTGGGCTGTTGCGTAGCATGGTAGTCGAAATTTTAAATTACCGTACGCGCAACCCAATACGCTCAATGATGACTGCCTCCATGTGATGCCCCAAAATCGGTACCATGCGGATTTTAGCGATCCCGCCAAAACCCGCATAATAACGATCTCAGGACGCCCACCAGACATAACGTGCACGCCGAAACATGCACGTTATGTGGGTGGAGTTGTGATAACATTACAACAGTTCACGAAAGAATCCACAACAACAACAGAAGAAGGTATATATATACAAGAACGACTCAAACGAGTCAAGATACAACTGATACATTACAAAGATACAAATCACAGCGAAAGCAAAATAGTGTCCAACTACAGACAAGATACAAATTGGACTAAGAGTCCTGAAGATAAACGATGGCGTCCATATCCCTGCCCAGGCCGAGCCGGAGGGATTCCCAAGCTAACGTCGTCAGACTTCAAACCTGTTGACTGTTCAGTGCAAAACAGCCCAAAAAGCTTGAGTCAGGTAATGGAATTTACCTGGCAAGCAAAGCAGACTTGGAACCAATACAAAGGCTCCCAAAATATAAAGGATTGGTGGACTGAAGCAGCAGCACTAAGCCATCTACAGAAGACGCGCTACAACTTTCGTCTATAAGATAGAGATAAGAGAGCGAGCAAGGCACCCACTAGATACTAACACCAAACAATACCCAGCCGATTATCACTCACTCGATTAACCCACAAGTAAGCAATCCAAAGGCACTCACACGGCGAAGCAGGTTTAATAGCTATCATTACTAGGTGTAAGTTGCCTAATCTTGTTAGCCAGCATCTTCACCAAGTCGTCCATAACCGCGGACACGGCTTTTTGAAAAGATTTAACCCTGCAGGGGTGCACTATTGTTTAACCACACACATCGAATTGCCGCGGAAGCGATCGACACAACCTTTCACTTCTCTTTGGCCAAGTCCAGGGAACCACCTAGCTAGGATCTTACCCGCATCAAGAGTCCGGCCGAGGCTCCGACACAGACCCAACTGTTGTGCGACACAACCTTCCCAGGCCTCCTCTAGGGTAGCTACCCGGTCGGGAAGCGTCCACAAACCTATAAATTGAACGCACATCGGTTAAATACCATCATCATCATCATCTGCACCTGCATGAAAGGGGATGTGCGTACGCCAAATGGAAAGCCCGAACTACTTGCGGCGCCCTGGACAAGGCTTCGGATCGGTTCACGGGTCGAGGGGAGTCCCATTAGGTCCCACATGTGGACATCGCGCTCATTCTTGGATCCACGGACAAGAACTACAGCGACACCAGAAGGACCAAAAACCACAAAGGGCCTCCTGTCGGTGCCTTGTCTTAAGGTAACATCGTCCCACAACATAAAGTAAAACAGATAGCCACTTACCAGGGCTTTAAAGATACAGGTATCAACAAGAAGATAAAGGGAACAACCTAAGCATGCGCTACGACTCGCAAGGCCAACAACGTAAACAAACAACTGGGTGATAGGTTGTGGAGGTGGGGCTATATCATGGCAGCAAGGTAAACATGGATAGCATCGCATAAGCATCGTAACATAAGGGTAGCAGAGGTCAACGACAAGGATGAAAGACAATGCATTGGGAACAAGAGAACAATGCTTGCCTGTTAACACGGTAGAGGAAGCAGAACTTGTCGGTGCTCACATCATCTCAACGTCCTATTCGCGAAGAGGCAACAAACACTGGAAAGAACAACGGATGCCACACTTACTACTACGACAAAGATCCAGCATGTTGATGAGATGATGCATGACATGGCAAGATGCAACTTAAGCCAGATTAAGCGGAAACAGGATTCCGATAAATAATATTAAGGTTCAAGTTATTTATCTAACCATCAAATTAAATGTTGATTAACAGGTTTAAACAAGGCATGGGTGATCTACACAAATTAAATGGAATAGGGCAATAATTAATTAATTAATTACCCAACACATTCCATATTAAGTTATTTAGGTGATCATGCAAAAGACCACTAAACAACAAACTAGATGATGCAAACATGATCATGGATGACATATTAATATTACTTGCATTTTCCTGATAAAAATAGATATATAACTTGTATTATTTGCAATTATAAAACAGGAGATATGGTTTTAGCGAGATTAAACCATTTCCTGCAAAAAGAAAAGGAAAAGAAAAAGGCAGAGAGGGGTTGAGCTGGCTCGAGCCGAAGTGAGCGGCAGGTAGCTGCTTGTCGCACGCCTGCGACGGACCGCGGAATGCCGCTGGGCTGCGGCCCAACTATGGCGCCGGAGGGAAAAAAGAACAGAAAATGGGAGGAATATTTGCTCTGGCTGGGATTCGAGCTTGCGTCTCCGCGGCAGAAGTGAAGGAGCGCAGCCACTGGGCCACGATTTCACTTGTGATTGGATAGGGATCCGACGGAAATCACTAGAAAAAGGGTTCCCTTTGCGAAGGGAACCCAGCGAACCGTGGCGTGATGACAAGTGTCAGCTTCTCCCTTCACGCGGTCCCCCGTGGGTGCTTAAATATGTGACAAGTGGCAGCACGAGAGAGTTTTGGTGTGATTTCTGCTTCTCCGTGCGGAGGGTTGTACGTGCATTTATTTTGAGATTTTTTTTAAATGAAATATCTTGAGAACCGTTTATCCAAATTACGAACCGTTTTCACTTTTGAGCTCCTCGCGTCGAGATCTTCAAAACTAGATCTCATGTTGATAGGTTTCGACGAACTTTTTTTTGTACTTCCGGTTATGTATAGTTGTACAACCTGTTATGTGTTGTTGTACTCCTACTTCTCTGTACTTTGTACTTTCTTTTTTTCTATACTTTTGTATGATGAGAGAGAAGGGATAGTGAGGTGGGAGGGCAGCTTTTTCCCTTTTATTTTTCTAAATCGAATTTTTGAAATGAAATATCTTGAGAACCGTTTATCCGAATTACGAACCGTTTTCACTTTTGAGCTCCTCGCGTCGAGATCTTCAAAACTAGATCACATGTTGATAGGTTTCGACGAACTTTTTTTTTTGTACAACCGGTTATGTATAGTTGTACAACCTATGTCTGTGTAGTTGTATAATCTGTATTTGTACAAACTGTGTTTGCTCAGTTTTACAACATGTGCCTATATAGTTGTACAACCAGTGTTTGTACAAGTTGTGTTTGTCTAGTTGTACAACCTGTGTCTGTACAATCTGTGTCTGTATAGTTGTACAACCTATGTCTGTATAGTTGTACAACCTGTGTCTGTACAACCTGTTTCTGTCTAATTGTACAACATGTGTTATGTAGTTGTACAACCTGTGCTATGTAGTTGTACAACATCAAGCAGCATCGACTGTTGGACTACATCTCAGTTTTTTGTTGACTCAACACCTTCTAATAGTATGTACACCGTGCTATGTTTTTCTTGTACCACATGCCATGCACGTACTAGCTGCTTGCTCCAGGTTGTACAGCTGAATCGCATGCGTCGGACGGGAACGTACGCGAGCGGCCGGCTTAATCGGGGCTGCATGCGCGAAACGTACGCGGCAGATGGACGATACCGTGGTGGTTCGAAGCAAAATTCGATTTTGCTTCCGCGTAGGGGTCACCACGTGGCGCGTTCGTGAGATTGTAGTTCCCTTTTGGAAGGGAATCCTTTTATTAGTTGTACCCGGATCCGACTGAAGATGAAGTATAGAGGCGACGTTAACTGAATTTCAGATTCAGATTGAAAGGCTTCAGGCTTTAGGTGCAGCTCAACGGAGACGAAGACCTGCAGCGTCGGTGACCAGAACGAGGAGGCACCAGGGTGCGAGTGTGCGGGTGGTGTGTAGGTTGGAAAACACGGTGTGGGGAGCGAGCAGAAGGTGCAGCGTGCAAGAAAAGAACCCCAAGGCTCGAGCTTGGCCTCCTTGCCGAGCGGCCATGGCAGACAACCTTTATGAACAAGAGGGGCGACGGCCACAACGAGCAAACGAGGAGGAGGTTAGCGGGAACGAAACCAGGAGCTCACCACGAGGAGGCCGGTGGAGTAGATCGAGCTGGAGGTGGCCGGAGGTGCCTCAAATTGCGAAGGGTGACCGTCGGGGAAGGCGAGGAAGAAGACGACGTCCTGAGGCTTCTCGCTCCAATTCCTGCTACGTGGACGAGGAGGTCGACGAGGCGGAGCCCTTGGCGTGTTCATCTTGGTTCGGGGCCGGTCGTAGCGACGGCGAGCTTCGGAGGACCGAGTTCTTTTCATGGTGGCCCTCGGGAGGGAGGTGGAAGAAGGAATAGGGAAGGGAGGAGAGCGGCGGCGCGAGGGGGAAAAGAGGAGGAGAGGCTAGGGTTGGTGGAGGGGATTTTAAGGGGAGGAAAAGAGGGGAGGCGCATGTGGTGGTGCCATGGCCGCCATGTGCGTGCTCTCCACCGTATGGGGAAGAAAGCGACAGTAGAGAGGAGATGGGCTGGAGTTGGGCCGGCTGGGCTGAAGAGAAAGAAGAAAGGAAGAGGAGGGATGGACCAGAATTGCTCCCCAGGCCCGATAAGAATTAAAACGAATTTCTCTTTTATCCAGGAAAATAAAAGAGATGAAGAGAAAAGATAAAAGGTTAGAACAAAAGAGAAAAGAAATTAGGAAAGGGAGGAAACAAAAGAGGGTCAAGGATTTACAAAATAATTTACAAAACTTTAATTTTATTTGAAATAGTTTTGCAATTATTCCCAAATATTATTTTGAGTTTATTAAAATAGAAAGAGAGGGAGAATGATTTATTATTTGCAAAACAATGTAGGGCTTGCAAAAATAATATTTTTAGTTCTTTAGCAAAACAAGCAAGGTGATAACAAGATGCATGATGACATGATGATGCAAAAAGACAAACAAACAAATCTGATTAGGGAAAAAAATCCCGGGGCGTTACACTCCATCATCGTTCTATGCCCTCATGGATGCCCTCTTTCACCGAGCTTTGGAGTCATGACACTTCTTGACTCCTTCGCCATGATGATTCTCGGAGTCTTGGGACTTCTACACGGCTCGCCTTAATCGTCAGTCAAAAGACGTGTGACACTAGTCACTTTCACCGGACCTTGGACTCGAAGTGTCGCTTGATTCCGTCAATACAAGGCCACCTAGAGCCAGTGCATGGATTGCCGCCATTCTCAACACTAATAGGAGGCTTGAATTTTCACCAATTGCCCCCCAAGTGAATGGATAATTATCAAACGGCCCCAGATTTGCCTGGATTTTCATAAATAGGCCTACAAGGTGGCAGATAATTATAGAATGGCCCTTAAGTGGCTTAGAGTTTCACAAGTAGGCCCCCAAGTTACGGTTTTTTAAAATAGCCCCCAAGTTGCTCAAAAATTCACCAATTGGTCCCTGAGTGACCGGATAATAGTTAAATGGCCCTCGATTGGCCCGGAGTTATAAATATCTGCCCCCAAAGTGTCTGGAAAGTTGCGTAGTTGCCCCCAAGTGGCTCGTGGTTTCAAAGATAGGCCGACCAAGTGGCCTGAAAATGGCCCTCGATTGGGCTAAATGTTTATATATAGGTCGTCAAGTGGCTGGGAAATTGCAAAATGGCCCCCAATTGGCCTGGATTTTTTTTAAGTTGTGGATTTCCCGCAGGTGGTCACAAAGGGGCCTGGGGATTCTGTTTCTTTCCAGTTCTCCCGCAATTCTCACGGCTTTATAAAGACTCTAGGACTCCACGCTTCGCCAAAAAACATCGCTCCTTAGTCAATTTTTTTTGCAAAAAGAGACCCGCAGACTCTCTTATCAACCATGAGCCCCGCTCACCAAGTAATTTTGCAGAAAACTTGGAAACACTAGGATATTTGCGAAATGGTCCTGTAACGCCACGCAAATTAACAAGTGTGATCTACTCCCTCCGTATCAAAATATAAGTCACTCTACCTACTTACCACACATATGTATCTAGACATGTTTTAATGCAAGATTCATGTGAATCTTGCACTAAAACATGTCTAGATACATATGTGTGGTAAGTAGGTAGATTGACTTATATTTTGATACGGAGGGAGTACTTTCCAGCAAAGAAAGGTCTCTCCATCACGATCTCACCATTCCAAGGGAATGCTATAGAGGGTCGTCTCTAATGGGACAAAACAGACGGAGCAAAGCCATACAACCACCTTATGGTAATAAAAGAACTCTCCCCTCCTTGATAAGAAGAGGGCATCAGAAGTACAATCTCATCGTCTTCAAGCATTTAATTAGAGAAGAAAGTTTCATAAGGTCAAGACAAAGACCATTCCAAGCTCAAGAATTTTACGTGCAACCACAGAGGCACACCTCATGACTATAGCTCACTGGGACACCTGTTGTAAGAATGGATATCACCTACCTAAGTAGAACCCCTCCATTCGTGCATGCTAGGCCCCTACATTGACATAAGTCAAGCAAAGACAAGCCAAGACTAGTTAACCGAAGCTCATGGTGATGACATGGTCAAGAAGTCAAAGATCAAGAGAAGAATGAAAGACCCATGAAGCTCGTGAAGCAAGAAACCCATTAGGTGGAGGCCTAGTTGAGATAGTATACCTTGGACCCATGGCCCATATCCTCTCTTTCCACATCCCTCGTGAACTTGTGGACCAAACATTACTAATGTACATGTCCCACTCACCATGATGTAGAGTAGTCTTGATCACTTTCCAAGTACCCATGCTCTATATAAACCCACCAAGAGGGGTGAAGATATCATCCACTCCTCATTCAATACAAAAAGGGAATAGGGCTAGAACTTCAAGCCTCGTTCAGTGAGCTTTAGTTTCGGATCCGGGTAATCATCGACGGGTCGACGTTGTGTGAGACCTTGACTTTGCCCCAGGAAGCCTCGTTCGGCCTGGGGTCTATGCTCAAACCTTTCTGTGCTCTTTTAACTAGTATTAAGATGTGTTCCAATGAGGCGGTCCAAACTACTTAGAAAATATCATTGGTAGATCATGGGGTCGTGCATAATGATGTTGTGCTACGATTTGGTGGCAGTGATGCTTTTGATGATGTTGGGGTAGATCTTGATGCTCTGGCAGATCATGGTGTGGTACAAAATGCTATGGTAGATAATGTAGTGTAGTAGATCTATTAGGGTAACCACTATAGTGATGCAATTTTTCTTGGTCGTAACCATTGTTGGACATGACCAACAAAGAATTTAGCCAACTCCTGGTGTTGTCAGATAGCCATCTGATATCTTCTTTGTCTCGTACTATCAAGTCTTCGAGGTTTCAGTTACCCAACATGCATGGATAGTTGTTCGAGGCGCCTAGCTAGGTTTTCTTCCCAGTAGGTCGAGATGCCTGATCGTGCAACGAATAAAGCTAAAAAGTAAGCTCTCAAGGCTTTCAAAGAGACGAGTAAGGCGAACAAGATGGGACAACCCTGAAGTGACCTCCATTCTTGTCTAACTACGCGTTGAACAAGATGTGTGCATCATCGCATCTGGAGTGAGGACTGACAAAGGTTTTAGGGAGGTGAACCAAAAACAGCGTTGTGAAGCTAGTGTCTGAGTTCTCTTGCCAAGAGGTCACCTCGACCATGGTGTATAACCACCTCCAAAAGTGGAGAGTAAAGTTGATATAGGTTTGAAAACTTAAACAACTTAGTGGTGCACAGTGGGATGATGAGACTCGGAGCATTATCTTGGAGACCGAGCACTTAAGAGGCCACATTCTAGCTAGCCTAACTATTTAACATTGTTCACATTCATCAAACTAGTCAAACATCACTTTATAACTTTGTTTTTCGTCCCTAGGATCACCCAAAGACGCTGAGTGCGTCAACAAACCCATCTATAACTACTACCAGATGCAGACCATCTTCTCCTTCGGTCAGGCCACTGGCAAGTATGCCATGGGACCCGGTGGGCCTCTCGGTTCACCTAGTCCTAATTATCCTGACACTGGTACCCAGGAGACAAACAACATCCACATCGATGGTGCTGAGAATTAAGAATGGTGAAATGCTGATGAGAAGGCACCAAAGCCACGCAAGAGGACAGATATGGAGTGGAAAAGGAAGAGGGACGCCTTGGTGGATGAAGAGGTCCTTGTCTTCACTAGCATGACTGAAGCCGACAGGAGGTGACAGCGGCCATCAAAGAGAGCACGCATGTCGACGTGCACCATGGCTTGTATACAATAATGTCAAGGAAATTGGTGGGTTCAGTCCCCGAGGCCCAAATGGTGGCTCTCAGCCACCTCCTGGACAATATGACACAAGGTATGGTCTACGTTATGATGGCCGAGAACCACCGGAAGCTCTAGCTCAGAAACCTTCCTAGCTAAGCACTACTTCGTGATATGTGATGTATATTTGGGTAGTCAAAAAAAAAAATTTAATATGGCATGTATATTTTGGGTAGTTGAGGTTGTAAATCTGCTAACCCATCACATGTTGAACTTGTGGTGGTAATATTACACCCTTTTTGATGTGGTGCTAGGTTGATACCATAATAGGCAGCAAAAACTTTATTGCTTTAGTTCTTTCGGTATATGTTGATCAATGCATAGTTTTCTTATGTTGCATTACTCCATGTGATCCTATTTTGCTTGTTTTGCATGTTGTAATTTTATCTTTTGTGTTATAGTGGTTGTCGCAACAGTGGAACATGGGGTTCCCCTAGTACTGCCAAAGTGGGTCCACCCCATGTGGGCCCAAGATGAAGATGGACAAGACCAAGACTCAAGTCAAGCTGGCGGGTTCACCGTCAAGACACGCATGGCCTACGTCGACTAAGGGCTCCGGTCCTGGGGACCTTCCGGGTCCCCGAATCAAGCAAGAAGGCCAGGAAGGACCCGAGAGCCCGAGTTCCCGGCAGGAGGCCAGGCTCCCTCTCGGGTACTTCCCCACGTCCCTGTGGATAAGCACTCCACCTCACCACGGAAGACTTGGGAAGCAAGGCGAAGGCAGCGCGGGCGGGAAGCACGTCCCGTGGTGGTGTCAGCTCCTGTCCACCCCAAGGCGGACGCTCCCACCTAACCCAAAGAGACGCTAGGCTGAGGAGAGGCCACGTCTCCCCCTAAACTAGATGAGGAGGGTCCTTCACCCCGAAGGTCCCTCACGCCCCTCACGTGACCCTGTGGCAACCCCTTAGCCTATAAAAGGAGGACCAAGGCACGGAGGAGGGAGAGGTCGAACCAAGGACGAACACAAGCTAGAACCAGAGCAAGACTAGACTAGGGCTGCGAAGGTAGAGAGGAAGGTGATCTCCTCCGGGTCAGGATCTGTCCTTCTTCTACCTCCAGCCAAAACCCTTCCGGGTACCCTGTCCGGGAGGTTCCATTGTAAGCCACACTATGAAGAACCCATCAATCCAGACATGCAGGAGTAGGGCTTTTAGCCTCCGGGCGGCCTGAACCTGGGTAGCTCCTTGTGTCCCTTTGGTTGCATGCTTTGATCGTGGAGAGGAGAGCTTGATCTAGACTCCGCCCAAGAAGACGATTCTCAGCCTCCTTCGCGCCCCGTGCCGAACCTAAAAGGGGGTATCCTATACTCCCGGTGTCCGTGCAACGAGACACGACATCTGGCGCGCCAGGTAGGGGGCGCAAGCGCTGGATTCGCCTACATCAGCCGCGACGGCAAGCTCTTCGTCGACAACTTCGGAGTCTACGTCAGGCTCCTCTTCTTCGGAAGCAAGCTCGTCGTCAAGTTCTTCTTCTGGTTCGCGATCTACGGCAAGATCGTCAAGAACTGCCTCGAGCTCCTCGTCCGCGGCCGGATCCGCTCCAGGAACAGCCGTCTCCTCGGGGCAAGGCAAGCAGCTGCCTCAGTCACAAGCAAGAGTCATGTCGGGAGCTCGGGAGGTCTTTGGAGAGCAAGCGTGCCAGGCATCGCGGAAAGGCTGGGGGCTAGAGGAAGCTCTGGGCGTGGCCCGGGCGCTTCTCTCCTTCCCCCCAGATCAGTGCAAGAGTGATCCCCGTGCGAAGGCATGGATCAACAGCTTGGAAAACCTGCTGGACTACGCTCTCCAATGCCACGCTCCCACGAGTCCTGCCCCGACCATCGACCACGGCGCTGCCGTCCCCGAGCCACTACCTCCGGCGGAGGAACAGCCTGAGGACCCCCATGGCAAGCGGCCCATGGAACTTCCTGAAGAAGGTGCTGGCCAGAGCTCCAACCCCAGGCGTCGCTCGCGGGAGGACATGGAAGGCCAGGCCAGCCAGCACCTCAAGACCTGCTGCACGCCGTACCCTGCAACCGTCTCCGACCTCTATCACCTAGAGCAAGAAGCTGAGGAGACGCTGCGTCACTACATCTGGAGGTTCCGGGGCGTCGTCGACCGCATTATCCCGAAGTACCTCTGCGAGGCTTCCGTCATCGCCGCATTCCACGTCAACGTCCGCAACCCCAAGATGCGTGAAAAGATGAGTATCCGCGTTGTGGACACCCTGGAGAACTTGTGGGACATAGCCGACCGATGTGCCAGGATGGAAGAAGCTGCTAACCTTCCTCCCCGCAAGAGTCGTTGAAGCAATTCGTGCTGTGTACCCGGAAGAACCGTGTTGCCACAAGATGTACCCTGAAGTGGCCAGTTGTCGTTCAAGAACTTCCATGATGAATAAAAGATAAGTTACCCTCAAACCTGTTTCTGCAGTACGTGCTATCTACTTCTCGGGTAACAGAACATGTGCGGAACTAGAAAGGCAAGGCTCGACCGTCGTGCGAGCACTCATGGGGTATCGACTCTCCCGGGGGTAAAAAGCGGTGCACAGACCTGATACACCCCGGGGACGTGCGTGCCAACAGAGTGAGCGGCTTTTTGGGTATCGGTAGGGCTCGCGAGCGCATGCCTGACCTGTCAGGGCCTCGCGGGTAAGCTTACATCCCAGAAAGTTCCTCAAGGACGTGGAGAAAAGTAAAAACATGCTAAAGACAAATAAAAGCAACCCGAGAACTAGAGTAGCACAACAAGTTCTAGCTATTACAAGCAAGTTTCAATAAGCTGATACATGAGATCTGACGCAAAGTTTATTGGGGGCACGAAGTGCCCAAACATGATGCAGGGCAACTAGTGAGGCGGGAATTTCCTCATGGCAAGTGCAGTCGCGGGAGCCGACACCGCTTGGAGTGAAGCCTGGAAGGCGACGAGGTCGAGAAATCTGGCAAGGCAACGCCAGGATGGGCTTCCCTGAAGGACGCCATCACCAAGGCCGCCGTCACCTTGCTCGTCTCGTGCTTGTCACTCACAAGCTGGGTGACCATCTTGTTCTTGAAAGATCGGAGATCAGCGCCACTCCCCTGATGAATCTTGCGACGAGGGCAGACTCTGCCGCTGTGGTTCCAGCACCGGAGCTTCGGTGGGCAGATTCAGCCGCCTCACTCGCGTCGTCGCCAAATCGCAGGCGGCCTCAACCTCGGCGAAACCTTCCTGGTTAAGACGGCGAAGCTCGGACAGCTCAGAGGATGCCTGGGAGTTGGCCTGGATCAGCTTTTGATGGCCTTCCTTCAGTGCTGCAAGCTCTTTACACTGCGCCTCCAAGGATTCCTTCAGCTCGGACATCTTCTGGCCGTCACTCTTGGCCTGCTGCTGCAAAGCTCGGACGGACTCCTGCTCCTGATGGAGGGCATTCTTGACATCTTCGATGGTTTGGACGGCCTCTTGCTCTTTGGACTTCCAGAGTTGGATGTCCTTATCCTTGACCTCGAGCTCTTCACGGTGGCGGTCCTCTGCCTCCCTTAGGCGCTTCTCGGTCTGCTGCTCCTGCTGGAGTTTCTGGAGCTCCAAGGTCTTCTCCTTCTCAGCCAGTTCTGCCTCCCGGGATGCTAGCTGCGCTCTTTCGCCAGGATGACCTTACCTTGGCGCTCACTTTCGGCCTTCCGGTCTGCATCTTTCTTCTCGAGAGCCGGGAGCAAGGTGGTGATCTGGGTTGCCAAGCGGTTCAGCTTGTCCATCCCCTTCTGGATCAGTCCTCGACACTCTCGATGGTCCCCACGACGGCGGCCTCACGGTCGCACAGATCTTTGCCCAGCTGAGCTATCCCGCGGATGATGGCATCCATCGCGTCGTCACCGCTGATGGTGAACCCTGGAGTAGCTGCCGGGGGACCTCCCGGGGCAGGCACACTTTTCATGCGGTTGGCGGCCAGGCTCTCCTTGATCTTCATCAGCGCCGCCATCTCCTTACTGGCGCCGGAATCAGTGGAAAAAGCGGCAAAAGTCGTTAACACTGTCCCAGTCATCAAGGAGCTTTCTATCAAATCGAGGCTTGGACCCGGAACAGGGTTCGCGGTCTGCGTTCCCATAGCCCGCGAACTCGGGGCGCCTTGGTCACCTCTTGACCCTCTGAAGGCGAGAGGGAAGGTGGTTTCTCCTGGCTAGTCCCACCAAGAAGGCCGCCGGGAGAAAAGACGTTGGCCACTGAAGCATCTGGGAACAAAAGGATGTCAGGAAAAGCATTGGTGCGTCAAGAAACGAAGTTACCCGCAAGCTCTGGGTTACCTGCTTGCTCAGGCGTCAGGGCGTCGAGCGCTTTTCCCGGGTGGCTAGGGAGGTCGCCGTCGCGCTCCCCACTCCGCTCCCCCGACGGCCTTCAAGTTCTGCAATGGGAGGAGGAAGCATCCCCCTCCACCGGCTCCAAGGCTAGTGGCGGTGTCGTCCTCCGCCGTGTCACGACGTCTCTTGCCAGTACCCAAGGAAGGAGTACCCCTGCACCAACATTCGGTCATTTTCCTTGGGGAAGGCAGGAAATGCAAAGTGCAAGAAAGAAGCGAAGAGGCTTACTCCCGGGTACGCTTGTTGCCCATTGCCGGGGGAACGTCTACCGACGCAGCAGAAGAAGCCTGGGGGCTCGCCGGCGGCTCTCCCAAGGCAGCAGGTGGCTCCATCACGGGTGACAGGCGGCCGGTGGAAGCTCTCCGGCGGGGGGCTCGGACGAAGTCCGCGGCGCTCGCTTCTTCATCCACATGGTCTTCATCGTTCCCCACCACCACGACTGGCGGGGAACGGCTGCGGACACTCGGGTCTGGGGCAGCATCGACCCCGAGGGCAGACTGCGGGGGCGGAGCAGCCCCCTCCTCGTCGTCGTCATCTTCATCATCGTCACCGCTGGCAACCGGGTCGTCGCCAGCATCTTCGTCTCTGTCGGAGGCGTCGGTCTCGCGCCCGTCGCCACCGTCGTCAGAACCGGAGAATTCCTCTTCGGATTCCTCCTCGCTCTCATCGTTGGACTCCCAGTATTCTCCTTCTTCAGGGCTGGAAGGTGCCCTGGCCTTGCGGGTCTTCACCACAGGAGGTTTGGGCCCGTGATCAGCCCGGCCTACAATACCAAAGGCGTTGCAGACCGGCATCTGCGCCAGGATCTTGTCCTTCTCCGGGTCGTCGCACAGGGGCAGAAACCCTTTGGGCAGCTGGTACTTGACCCCTGGAGTGAAGGTCCCTCTCACGTTATCCCGGACAAGGTTTTCCTCCATGTCGGGACACCTCAGGCGAGAAGGATCCCCGGGGCCCTGGAAGTTCCAGGCCGGGTGTGGGCGTTTCTGCAGCGGCGCAAGGCGGTTGCGGAGGAAATGAGCAACGATGGCGGCTCCGGAAACTTCTTTCTCGCGAAGAAGTCTGAAGCGCGCCACGACCGCCGAGAATTGTTCATCCTGCAAGCTGACGCTTCTCCAAGTGTCCAGATCCACTGGACGCTCCGTCGGCTCCTCAAGCTGAGCATCGGCTTCTGGCACCCCGACCAGGAACCAGTGATCCCTCCACTCATCCCATTTGGATTTAGTCTCCAGAAGGGGGTAGGCCCACTTGATCTTCGGACGGAAGCAGAACGTGACACTGCCTCCCATCCAGCCTTGGCCCCCAATGCGAGGGTAGAAGAAGTGGCGGAACAGCGCCACGGACGGCATCACCCCGACGAACGCCTCGCAGGCGTAGGCGAAGACCGCCAAGTCGAGAATTGCGCCTGGCGTCAGATGCAAGAGCTTCAGCTTGTACGCGCGCAAGATCTCCATGAAGAAATCAGAGAAAGGGGGGACAAGCCCCATCAACATGAAGCTGTCGAAAATGGGGATCTGCTTGGGTGTCCTGGTCGCCGACGGCGGAAAGATCTCCGACGCTTTCCTGGCTGGGACACCATCGGCGCCAGCAGACTCCATCACCCCGAAGTGCTCCGCCTTCCGCATCATCTCCGTATCATCGGCGAAGCAGCTGGGGAACAAGGCCGTCTGCCTCTTGAGTTCAGCCTGCTCGGCGTTGCGCGCCGATCTCCGCCGCGATCTCTTGGTTTTTGGGGACAGCGGCTTCTCGGTGGGCGAGGCCCCCGCGCTCTTCTTCCTCCGGGCGAGAGCTTTCAGTCGAGCCATTGGAGCAGAAGGGAGTTTGGTGCAATGGCAGCAAGAGGAGGCGGCGGAGCAGAGTCAGGAGGACGAAGGCGGAGGCGGCGATTTGGGGATTTCGGCGAATCTGGAGAGGTAACGGCTACAGTGGAAGCCAGTCGTGGCTTATAAGGCATCCCACACGTCACGTCGCGGCCCCATTACTCCGACGGACGTGGGGATCGAGGGGGCGTGCCGATTTCTGCGCGTTTCGCCCGTTGGATTCCAAGATAAGCACGGGGTCCGTATGAATCGCAACGTTCGCCGTGATTCAGTCAACAGGACCCGGGGGCTCGTCTCTACCTCGCCTCGGCGGGTCCCCAACGGAGCTGAGAAGACCAGGTGCCCGGGACCCACTTTGACCTATCTTTAGGCCATGGCCCCGGCAGCTGGAGCAAGAGCCGCCGGGACCATGCCCGGGGGCTACTGTCGCAACAGTGGAACATGGGGTTCCCCTAGTACTGCCAAAGTGGGTCCACCCCATGTGGGCCCAAGATGAAGATGGACAAGACCAAGACTCAAGTCAAGCTGGCGGGTTCACCGTCAAGACACGCATGGCCTACATCGACTAAGGGCTCCGGTCCTGGGGACCTTCCGGGTCCCCGAATCAAGCAAGAAGGCCAGGAAGGACCCGAGAGCCCGAGTTCCCGGCAGGAGGCCAGGCTCCCTCTCGGGTACTTCCCCACGTCCCTGTGGATAAGCACTCCACCTCACCACGGAAGACTTGGGAAGCAAGGCGAAGGCAGCGCGGGCGGGAAGCACGTCCCGTGGTGGTGTCAGCTCCTGTCCACCCCGAGGCGGACGCTCCCACCTAACCCAAAGGAGACGCTAGGCTGAGGAGAGGCCACGTCTCCCCCTAAACTAGATGAGGAGGGTCCTTCACCCCGAAGGTCCCTCACGCCCCTCACGTGACCCTGTGGCAACCCCTTAGCCTATAAAAGGAGGACCAAGGCACGGAGGAGGGAGAGGTCGAACCAAGGACGAACACAAGCTAGAACCAGAGCAAGACTAGACTAGGGCTGCGAAGGTAGAGAGGAAGGTGATCTCCTCCGGGTCAGGATCTGTCCTTCTTCTACCTCCAGCCAAAACCCTTCCGGGTACCTGTCCGGGAGGTTCCATTGTAAGCCACACTATGAAGAACCCATCAATCCAGACATGCAGGAGTAGGGCTTTTAGCCTCCGGGCGGCCTGAACCTGGGTAGCTCCTTGTGTCCCTTTGGTTGCATGCTTTGATCGTGGAGAGGAGAGCTTGATCTAGACTCCGCCCAAGAAGACGATTCGCAGCCTCCTTCGCGCCCCGTGCCGAACCTAAAAGGGGGTATCCTATACTCCCGGTGTCCGTGCAACGAGACACGACAGTGGTATGTTGAGAGGGAGGATTTTAGGAATGTACACTTTCTGAAGCTCTTGCTCCGTTGATAGTTTTCCCGGTCGCTGTAAAAGGTTTGAAACTATAGAGAAGTCAGAGAGCGCTTACTACATGTCCACAAATGGAGGATGCAAAGGCGTTGTCCGCAAAAATGGAGTGGCCAAAAGTTCGGTTTGAGAGGGTGTGCAAGGCTCAGTTCATAATCCTTGTCCAGCTTGTTGTTATTGTCTATTTGTTGTTCTTCTAAGTATGTATAATCATATGTGAATATTAGTGCACTGGTAAGCTCACCACTAATAGATGCAAGGTAACCACAATGACGTGAAATCTTACAAGTTACAACCAACATAACGTATGAACCTTTAAAGATAAACGTGGGCAACCAAATACAAGCACCCTTCTAAACTCGTTTCCTTTCATATGGGTCCGCCTAGATTTTTGTGGGCAACCAAATAAAATGCAAAACATGGTCCAACTTTTCCTTTTTCTTTTAAGCTAGACTCTACAGAGTGAGGCCCAAAATCCATGCTAGTACCCAGGGCCAAAACTGCAGGCCCAAAAAAGAATCGGTCTAGATTCCAAGCCACCGAAGTTTTTCTCAACTGAAACGACCGAAGTTACAGCGAAGCAAAGCACTGCTCGATGAGCAAACTGTTTCGCGAGAAAACAGCAGGTGGGTTCCGGTTCCGTGAGACGATGACGGCGTCACCACTCACCACACCACCACCGGAAACAACAGGCACGCGCGCGCACCACCCCACACCCGCAGGGTCGTCGAGAGTCGAGACTCAGGACGCCTGGAAGGCACAACTGCAAAAGCCCCTCGGAAATATCTGGCTACACCCATGGTTTCTCCCCGGAGCCGGCTCGGCGACAAACCGCCAGCCCCGTGTCCCGTCGCGGAATTTCCAGCCTCCGGGCGGCGCGCACCCAGGTACGCTCTCGCCCCAGGCGCGCACCCAGGTACTACAATATACATATACGTACGCTGATTCAAGCAGATCATTTTATCTCGTACAGTAGGTCAAGATCGAGTCGAGCTTCCTCTGATTGAGCATGTCGTTCCCGACCTGCACTGTGGCGCCACTGAGCAAGGTGCAGCGGCTGTACGACGCGTGCGACATGGTCCTCTCGTCGGCGGCGATGCGGATGTCCGCCACCGTCGGCGGGATCAGCTGGCTGCAACATCTCCTAGGTACGTGCTTATATATTGGCTCGACGTGAAGAGGATGCTGGATCATGGTTTACCGTATGTGGCCGGCGGTATTAATTCCTTGGCTCGCAGATGGCATGGAGGCGGCCGACGTTGGGATCGACGACGGGGAGAAGACGTCGTCGTTGGACGGAGACGAGCCGAGCGTCCGGCTCCTGCAGGCGCACGGGTTCACGCGGATCACCTACGTCCACATACACCAGTCCGACGACTTCTCGGTACGTAGATCGCCCGGCCGCACTTGGCGACCTCCGTGTTCTGCTTTCCGGCCGGCCGGTGGTTTCTGAACTAGTAGCTACATCGTTTTTGGCAGATTGGCGTGTTCTGCTTTCCGGCAGGTGCGACGCTGCCGCTGCACGACCACCCGGAGATGGTGGTTCTCAGCAAGCTCCTATACGGATCAGTGCGGGTCAGATCCTACGACTGGCTCGCCGCGCCGCCGGGCTCTAGCGAAAGAAAATGTAATGCCCCGGCCTGTCTGGTTATGTTTGAATCGTCGATTTCCACCCGTGATCGAGGCAGATCACTTACAGTGGCTAACTTGATCAGCAGGTGGCTTGGCAAGGGTGGTGGCCGCGGACGAGGTGCGGCGAGCGCCGTGTAAGACGTCGGTGCTGTTCCCGCGGGGCGGCGGAAACATGCACGCCTTCACCGCCGTCACGCCCTGCGCGATCCTCGACTTGATCACGCCGCCCTACTCGGAGGAGCACGGCCGGCCGTCGACCTACTTCCACGACGTCCCCATCCAATCTCTTCCAGGTGACTGCTTAATAATTAGTGTTGCGGCTCTTAATTAGTACTGCTGCAAAGTTCCAGATCCAAAGCCGATCCAGTATCTCTAGCTGTTCTTGTTTAACGCGACGCTCTAAGTACGCCAACTTCGATTCAGGTTTTGCATTTTTGGAAGAGGTGGAGATGCCCGAAGATCTCACCGTCGTGGGTGCGCCGTATCTCGGCCCTCGGATTACGGTCGATATGGATGATGATGATGATGACGATTACGACGAGTAGCTAGCTCACAGCTGCTTGTTAGAAGCGCTTAATTAGCTGCGTGTACAGTGTACCGACTATGTAGAGTGCTCGGTTTCTTTTTTTGTGTTTGGACCATGTATGGTGGACACAGATCGTAGAGAGAAGAGATTGTTGCGCGTAACT
Source organism: Poa pratensis (assembly GCA_947311845.1). Taxonomy (NCBI): domain Eukaryota; kingdom Viridiplantae; phylum Streptophyta; class Magnoliopsida; order Poales; family Poaceae; genus Poa; species Poa pratensis. The sequence continues at coordinate 75,950,788 of CAMZMU010000040.1, read as the reverse complement.
GGATGAGCATGGCGGAGATAAGTGGGCGGAGACATCTACTGTCTCCGGCTGAAATTGCAATTAAGCAGGAGTCGACTTGAGTGAGCTACTCGCTCAGACGTTTTCTTTTCTTCCCAAAAAGAGAAAGTAAAATACTTTAAAAAAAAGAGAAAGTAAAAGATGCGCACAATTTTTTTTTGAGGATCCACTAAATTCCCGGTTGAGTTCTACCGTGCTTTGGCTATCGTTCAGTGAGACAGCGTCAATGATCTATGAAGACTGACCCGATTCAGATGTAGCTAAAGACTAGCCTCTCTAGGCATTTGGGAACATTTACACCCTACGCAACTCATTCACTTCAGAACCACCTGTGAATCACTACCACGTAGTGAAAGCCAAACATCAAAATTCACAATTTTCCTTCTACCAAGAGAACTATTCTACATATTGTTCTAATGTTATTTGCCTCAAGTTCCTCAAATAGCAAGCAACTACCTGCTCTCCATTTATTTTCTTCTTTTTCCTAAGTTGGTAATTATTATGTAATGACATGCTTATTATTTCTTCTACATGCGAAATTAACTTGTTTATACATAAGATCATAAGAAAATCACACAATGTAAGCCAACAGATGTCACCTTCTTGTTGCTCTAAATAGTTCCTCAACATTCATCATTAAAATCCTGACATTGCAGTGTCAACTTTGTTTACTATGCCTCATTAGCGTGCGATACAAGTTCTGATTATCCAACCATACACTATTATCAGCTCCCCTCATCTAATCCATTAATGTTCTTGTTAGATTTCTCATCTTCGACTTTGAATGCTTCGAATCCAAAGCGATATTCCAGCAGTTCCTTCCGATCAGGTGGAGAAATAAAAACGTTCATAGTTGCCTTTCCTCTCCAGCAAACAATGGCAATTGTGGAGGGATCCATGGCTACGGAATCGGCAGTTTGATGCCCTGAAATAACAATAATATTTAAATTACCGTGAGTCATGAGTTCTATCAGATTCACATAGAGCATAACTTTACCTTCACGCAGCACTACAACACAGCAACCAGGCATCAAAGATGTAGCTTCCTCCCCAAATCTATCATCGGCAAAATTAGCAAAGTTAATGGTCCTCTGTTGTAAAAGTTGCTGGAAGTCGACTGGGGATGCATATAGTATTCGCTTCCTCATGTAAGGGAAGAGCAAGGACAACCCCTCATAAGATAGCCTATATGCACATGAACAGCCATCCTTTGATCTATGCCTTTCCTGAAAGCGAACATAGAAACAGGATTAGCTCATTGTTTAATTAGGTTTAAACAAAATGGACATATTTTCTATACAAATGCATATATTGCTCGTAATAGATCAAATGGCAAATTAAAATGCCTGATTGGAGCACCTACAAACATCCTTACGCCAACAGAAGCAATTTTAATCTGCTCGCCAACTTGTACATTCAGTTCCAAAATTTCCTGTACTTGTTTTGATATGTAGTATATTCTCCTTGCATTAATCAGTACTTCTTGTCACCAGACAACCTTCGAGTGAAAATGATTCCTTGATACCAAAGAAAGATACTATATTTTTAATCACGGCGTCATCTTTAAAAAATAGCACAGGATCAATCCCTTTCCACTTGGACTGGTAGCCCAACTTATTCGTTATATGACTTGTATCACCTGATTTCGTTTGACTATATTCTACATCATCAGGCACCATTTTAACTTCAGTTAAGTTACTATCCTTTGAAGTTTGATTTTCCACGCTTAATTTTTTCTGTTCAACAAGCAATTTGTTATCACCAAGAACTTCAGCGACAATTCTATGCTGATGCATCAATTCTTTTACAGCTGTAGTTATTTCTGGTTGATATTGTTCCTGAAGTTTCACAGTCCTCTCTGTTGAGAACGAGTGCTCAGTTTTTCCCACCTCGATCATCTGGCTCTCTGGAAGAATGCCGAGAAAATATTTAAGCTCATCAATGATTGTGCATATCAGTATATCAGACCACACTAAAATGTTTATGGATGTAAAATTAACTTATGCAAAAGTAACAAAAACATGAGATTACCATTTAATGGGGATAACTTATGGATAACTGCAATAAAAAATGCTCCACCGTCTTGATCATGAGGAACAATTCTCATGCAATGACTGAGAGGAGATTTTGAACCCACATTGTTGGAAGTATAATCTGAACTTTGAGTAGAAATAGTACTTGAAACTCCACCAGTATCACAACTAACATTGTTTGTTTCTTCAATGTTGAAATTTCTTGAGAAGCTCATACTGTACTCTGAATTGGCATCAACGTTGTTGCACACTGTGTGGCCTGCATGCATGCTTTTACTTGAAGGAAACATGCTCGGCAGTATTACATTCTTCCTATCGTGAGGAACATCTTCATAAGTCTGACACCAAGATCCTCTATCGTTCACCTGCAAAATTCAGAAGAGGAACCACTGGGAAAGGCAGAACGAAAGAACAAAGTTTATACTATGCAATCCAAGTATAGACCAACTGTTCAACTGGACACCAATCAGAAAAAAAAAAGTTAAATTCGAGAATATCATAGTTAGCAGAAATAACAGGTACCTATTTTGGACAGAACACAGAGAAACTAAGGAAAAGTAAAAAAAAAATAGAAGCAGAGTACTTGACATTTAACAAGCACCTATCTTGTGGACTGAACACAGGGAAAACAGAATATCAAGAGATAAATCATGATATAGATATGTGCGCACTAACCTTCCAAGTGCTAAGCCCAGGACGGCGGACCAATTCTGGCAGCTCATTAGAAACATCAAGTAGTTCAACGGAGTTTCCACCCCTCCGAAGAAGCTACATGATAAAATAAGAACAAATTACAGTGAAAGTTTATGTTATGGGACATAGATTAAGAAACGGACACAGAAAAAAGATCATAGAAAAGATCAATACATAACCAGGTTTTGAGATGCTACCTATACAGAAGCAGTAGTATTATGCAGAAAGAAACAGTGCTAATCAGCCAACTGCTTTAGTTTATCAGCATGAAAACGGTCATTTGTAATGTATAGAGAATATACTGACCAGGCAATACAGATGGGCTTGTGTTTGGCTTAATCCCCATATCTGGACTAATGAGCATGTTAAGCAAGCATCAGTTTAAGCTTACTCTATGAGCTACATTACTAGGCCTCCTGCTGCTGTGGTATAAAACAAAAAAAGCAACCTAGAAATAAAACCTTAAAATACTCCAGAAAGGTATTCAAGTATGGCTTGTTTTCTGCCCCAAGACTTGGAAAAGATAATACTAGCTTCTTCCTCAGTTTAAATGGTAGAATTTATAATGTATGAAAGTTCCTAGAATTCAGTAAGTACCTCGGCTACAACAGCTTCATTCTCAACAGGATTCATTGAGCAAGTTGAGTAAACCATCTTACCACCCACTTTAAGTAAGGCAATGCCTGAAACAACAAGGTTACAATACTACATATTACTCATAAGGAAGCTTCAAGTAACATAAATTTTGGCCACAAAACAGTTCTAAATTCTATTCAAGATCATTTACAGGTGCACACTACTCTGTGAACCTAAGGTCTCAGACTCATCGATACAGGTTTCTGACCCTATTGGGGAAAAGGAGGAAAACAGACAGTCTGATTGGTGCTGGCCACCGCTCTTACTAGTGTCTCTTGATCCACTAGTAGTAAACGTCTACTAATAACTGGATGGTATTTATGTAATAACCATTCCAGAGGAACTCTTCAAAGACTGGCTGAGTAGAAACGTGATGATATACTCAGGTTCATGAGATAGCTCATGACATATACTAAGACTAAGTGATTCACGGGTGAAAGCTCAGTGTGCAAAAATATCAACACCCAGAACCAAGATAAAAACTGAACGAATGGCGCAGTAATGTTAAGTACAATGCAAAACCTTACCACGCATAGCAATATTTACTTGGAGAAGATGAAACTCGTTCCCCATGCTTGAGTTCCTGTACGGTTCACAGATTGTGACCCTGGGAAAATTTTGGAAGGAAACATAGCAGCAGTGGATATAATAAAGGTTCGGTGCTCACCACTTTCTCCACATGTCGTGACCCTTCCGGATAGTCCCATCACCACTACAGGGGACATCACAAAGTACACGGTCGAATTCTAACCTTTGTAGTTTGCGCTGATCTTTGTAAGTTTCTGAATGATCCTTTGCACGAGAACAACTGGGGAAATTTTGTGCGTCATGGTTTGTCACTATCAGGTTGGAAGTGCACATTCTCTTTGTATTATGGATGAGAAGGTCGCATCTTTGCACTTTGAAATCATTAGCTATGATCTAGTAACAACCCCGCAAAGAAAAAGAGCATGTATAAGTATAACTATAACTTCCATTTCTGAAAAAAACGTGAATTATAACATTAGTGTTGTGCTAGCTACTGCCTACATGTAACAAATAATGTAACTAAAGTTCCTTCTCCACAAATCAGGAGTTATATGATTGTACTGCTATATGTAACAGACAATTATATGTACCAGTGCTCTTGGAAGTAGCCCTGGCTTTTTTGATTGGTGAATCATCTCAAGTAGCTGGAACGTTTTAGATCCTGGAGCAGCACACACTGCACAAGATCACAAAAGGATAAATAAAACTATAGTACAGGAGTTATTGTGTTGACCAATCAAATCCAAGAGTCCTATTATCCAATGATTATGGACAAGGGTAATAGACTAACATACTGTCAAGAATATGGTGATTAGGTTGTACACTCAGAAGTAGTGGTGGAACCTGCAGAAATTGTTTCACTTCAAAACATGGCTTAATGTAAAATTATGGGTAAGAGATACTCCCTCCGTTCACTTTTATAAGGCACACTACCTACCCTTTCCACTTAGTCCACATACATATTAAAATGAGTGAATCTATGTACGAAATAAGTCTAGATTCACTCATTTTGATATGTATGTGGGCTAAATGGAAAGGGTAGGTAGTGTGCCTTATAAAAATAAATGGAGGGAGTACTAAATACATGATAGCCGAGGTAAAATATCATATGATAATCAGTAAGAATTTCTCACCATGCTCACAGCCTCTTGCCTAGTTATGTTACCAACCTCACTCTCATGCTTTAGAAACTCATGAAAACTGGAATGTACAAACGATTGAATCAAAACTGTGGTCTAACCAAACAACCAAAAGTACATCAAGGTTACAACAGCAACTAATTTTTTAGTATAATAGTGATCTGAGTGTGAAAGAACTATGGGTAAAATAAGTTGGGATATCACAGTATATGATAATGTCTACTGATGAAACTATGCCTTCCAAAAATTTCCACATTTAAGTAAACAGCCTTACTTTTCACAGATAGAGTACTTGATGTGCTGCAAAATGTAAAAGTCTACATTTATTGTGTAAAATTACTTTCAATTGGTACTCTAAAAATCTTGTAAGAGATTTCATGAAATGGATAATGAAAGGCCCTAATGAAATGTATGACAGGTTTTGCTACCAAATGGCATAAGAATTTTAAAGCAAAGCATAAAAAATATAGCTGGATTACACATGATCTGAGCGTTACAAACATATACAACAATCTGGATACCATTTGGAAATATACCGCAAGTATCCTTTCAGGTAGGAAGATTGCAGAATTTAAAGAAATCTATCTGGTGCACGCAGAACTATGGTTACAGCATGAAGGCAGATGATTACAAAGATTTACATGCCATCAGCAAGATTCTTGTAAAATAAACATCATGCAGGAATTGATTACCTCTCAAGTGCCTGAGTTTTCCTGAGTTGCTTCCGAGAGAAGTTCAAACGCCATGCTAAATTGCCTGGATACCAAGTCAAGGGACTGATGACGTCTTCTCCATATTCATCACTAACCTTTGCAAATAGTTTTTTGTTAAGAAATACAATATAAATGTCAATGAATATCATTAATTGAAGTGTGTAAATCAAGCAAGAGGCAACCTCACTCTCCAAAGATCTCCTGAAGTCATTTTCTAATTTTGAGCAAATGTCTGTCAAAAACCGGCAGCTGAGAAGAAAAACAAAACTTCAGTGTATTCAGGAAGAATCACCAAGAGAGGTCAGGAGAACGAATTGATCTGTTACAGTATCATATAGAACTGCAGAAAGAAGTAGTAACAGTCTGGGGAAAGAGCATAATATTTCCTAGAATATAGTGAGCATATAATTGCATGGTCAGTTCCTCACGTTTTTAGAAATAATTCAGCTAAAGGGTGCCATATGTAACGAATAGCCTGGAGCTGTTTGCCCTCAAAGTACATGAATTTTCAGAGTGAAGTCACAGTTAACAGTTTGCATGTATTAGTAACTGAAATGGTTCTCGGTCAGAAATTTAGAATTGCTCTCTTCTATATATAGCACATCTTGTGAACTTCACAAACCACACTACACATAATTTGGGAGGACTACATTTTTAGGAATAATAAGGCAGAGGAGCGAACAAAATAGGGGATCCACATATAACAAACAATATTTGTCTCGAGAACGTGGAATTAGTAAAACCAAAGGAAAGGCCAATGTGGTAAATGGTAAGTGCAGCATATCATTTCAGAGAAACCAGCATCACCTAGCATTGACCCTAAACGTGGCTGGTAATGGTTTCCGGAGCACACTCATGAAGGCATCCCACTCCTCCTCGTGAACGATTTGTTGCTCCTGCAAGGCATAAACATGCATGTAGCCCATATGACCGAGATTTCAATATAATTCCTCGGAACGACAGAACCAACATTCCCACAAACAACTTCGCAGTGAAGTAAAGTCAATTACAGAGCAAATGAGCAATGAGCCAGTGATACAATTACAGACCGTAGTAAATCATGAATACATTTATCAGTGCCACACTAAAACAACACCGAATCGAGCCAGACGATAGTTCGATTCACTTCGAAGCGCACCTAAAAATGATAAGAACCGGTAGCCGCGCGTAACGTGTGGCTAAAGGAGCAAGTAGTCGCACCTTGTAGTACTCCTCGAAGGCAGCGTTCTCAAGGACCGGTGGCCGCGACGAGGTGTTGGACTCGCTTCGGGCGGCGGCGGCGGCTGGCGCGGGGGAGCGAGGAGGGCGGGGACAGTACCTCAGGAGGCTCTCGGCAGCCTCCGTGAATTGGCGGCGCTGTGCGCGACCGCGCTTCCTGTCGCCTCCGATGCATCGCTTCCTCTGGCCGCCGGCGACGACGAGGTGACGGAGCGAGGCGGGTGTCCTCAGAGCTATCATGTTGCGCTGCCTTGTGTTTGTGGGGATTGTAAAAAAATGATTCCTACGTGGGAGAACCACGTGGTATTTTTGATAGAGTAGGGTGCAACATCACCGAAATTGCAAGCATGAGTACTTGAACTCGGGTGGGTGGGAAGGCATCAACCCCTCCCCACCACTAGGCCATGCCTTAGTTTGTGGGGATTGTAGACGTGGGGTTTAGCCGTTTTAGAGCGATTCTCCAAAGAGTTAAATACACGGTGGGTACCTATACTATTTCCGAAAGCACAATACGGTACTCGTACTCCAGAATACGCACGGGATGGTACTCGTACTTGATGAGACATGAAAGTACGGTACTTTTTTTTTTTGAGAGGAACCACATATTTCATTAATCGAAAATCAAGTTACAATATGCAACACATGCGAAAACTAAAAGACAGACTGGGATAAAATGATTATCCTGAATTTGCAGATAAAATCCTAAGAGATCGAGAAATACAAACGATCCTAGGGTTTCCTGCAACCACCGTAGCGAGCGGCCGCCGCCCAACTCCAACGCCGCCGAGACGAACGTCGGAAGAGACGCCGAGCCTCCACCATTGCAAGATCCGAGAAAGCACCATCGCCAACGAGACTTTGTGAGTCGATGAGCAGGCCTGCTGCACGCAGCGAGGCACATGTCGCTGTGGCACGTCGACCGGGGGACGTCCCCGTGCTGTCTTGGACCAAGATTTGTCGCCTCTTATCGACGAAGTCGGAGAAGAATGACAGATCCACCACCTCCGGACCAACATCCTCGCTCCAGAAGAACCATCTCGTCCAGGCCGCCAGCGTCGTTGCGGATAACCACGAACGCTAGCGACACAACGAGAAACTGATCTCGCCAGATCTGAAGAACGGCGAGAAGACCTAGCTGCCAATCTGAAAGACTGCGCAGCACACATTGCCATCAACTCCGAGGCGCCGCCGTGAATGTCGTCGCCGGTGTGGGAGTAGAGTTGAGGCAGATTTATTTGCACGGACGCCGCTCTCACCACCCGAACGGCGCACCACAACAGACAGATCCAAACCCTAACCACTAGATCAGAACAGAGGGATGAGGTCCCCTCTCCCTCCTGTCGCCGGGACGGCGAGTGGAGGGAGAGGGGACCAGCGATCTGGCTGGTGGAGATTGGGGAAGGCTTGTTCTCCGTCGCCACCTTGCTCCTAGTCACGTATTGACAAAAGTACGGTACTGTTGGGCGTATGCAGGGCGTACACGCGAACGTGGATTAACTTAATCGATGAACCACACCACTCGCCCTGCCCCTTCGCCCTGTCCGGGCGGAGCGGAAACAGGGGAGGCGGCCGTCCCCGAGCTCTCCGTCCCCGCCGTTGCGGAGCCCTCCGTGATCGCCGTCTCCGCGGAATCTGGTGCGCCGCGTCCCCGCCGTCGCCGAGCTCTCCGTGATCGCCGTCTCCGCTGCTCATCTTCGTCGGATAGGAGGCGGCGGCGATGGCCCCAGTTCGTCGCCTCGAAGGAGACCCTCCCCCTGCGTACAGTAAGTTCCGTCCTCACGAATCTCCAAGGCTCAGTTAATTATGGTGGGATCGCTAGTGTTTTCCGTTCGATTTCGGTTCGGGTTATGGGATAAGCCTTAGGGTTCATGAACTGAACTGGAGAAGTTGAATTGCGCATGATTGTGATGAATTTTTGTCCCGTATATAAGACATATTGAATATCTTAGTATATAAGACATATTGAATAGATTCCAGGTATAATTATTCATTGCTGAAATTAGTCCCAAAGACGTCTCTGAAAAGAAAGAAGTCTAAAAGATGAAGAGGGAAAACTATGTGTAACGATTTGCACAGTTCCATGTTATGATTCGCGTCTGTTCCAGCCAATGTATGTGTGATAATTGAGCATCTTCCAACAACACAACCCTCACAAGTAATAAAAGCTAGTGTTGAGCACATTTTCTCATTCCCATAGCTGAAAGACCATTCTCTATTATTCAGGATATATCCTGACCAACATTTTATCTCCCTTCCAAAATAGAGAAAACAAAAAAGGGTTAATGAAAAATATGTGTAAACAACATGTCCATAAATCAATGGAAATTAAATCAGTATTGAATCTATTCAATATGTTTTATAATCCATATGTATGTCTGTTCCTGTCCCAGGTAATCGCAGCACTTGGGTCTCTGTTGAGATTAATCATGGAGGGTATTTTGTTGGTCATGGAGGCAACTGTAGTTAGCAAATAATGTAGGGTCTCATTAATGCTGTCAATGAACTTTTCCCTGAAGCAGAGCATAGGTTTTGTGTCAGGCATATGTGGCAGAACTTCCAGCAATTGTTCAAAGGTGATGTGCTGAAGAATCAGTTGTGGAAGATAGCAAGTGTAACAGCCCAAAGTTGAGAACCTAAAAACCTGTGTAATTTTTCCACTTTTGTGTTCCTTGCATCATGGCATCCATGCATCATGTTGTTGCTAGGGAATTGTTGCTAGGGAATTGTGTTGGGTTAGGGAATTGTTGTTGGTTTAGCACCATTTGAAAACCAAAATGCCAAACTTGCTTTAACACAAACTTCCCAAATTAATGAAAGCACTCAAACTTGCAAAACACAAATACTTTGACCTCTCATATTTGTCAAGGAAGTTCCAAGAGTTCACCAATAATATTTGATACTTGCTCTAAAAATACTAAAGGAGCAACATTTCTAATTTAGCAAAATGCCCTAAACCAACCTTGCTAAACAAAAGTGGTCCAAAACATTTTATTTTGAGAAACCAAAATTTGTGGAGCTTCTACAGGCTAAGGGGAGCCTCCCCAAATTTTGCTATATTTTTCTAAAATTGTTTAGTGCCTCAATTAAATCTGGAAAGGTGCTACTGATTTTCTTTAAAAAAAGGAAAAGGACCTATCTGTGATGGACGAAAGCTGTCAGGGGGGTTTTCGCGAAATGGTCGTCTCTCTCCTTGGACACTGGCGCCATGCCGTCGCCGTGGCCGCGCCCGCGTGCGCACGCCCGCGCCGGGCCGCCCTTCTCTGCCCTTCACTGCAAGGAGAGCATGCCCACGAGCCCCACCAGCTCCTCCTACCCCATCCTCTAGCTCCCTCCCCCCGTTTCTCCGCAGCCACGGAGCCGCACCCAAGCTCGCCATCGCCGCCGCATCGCCGTCGATTGAGAGCTCCCCGAGGCAAGCCGAGGCCACCACGAGCTCCGCCAACCTCTCCTCTGCCTCCCTGTCAACTCGTGCAAGCTGGGAAGGCCGGGAGCCGCCGAATTGCGCCGTCGTCTTCATCGCCGGTCGCCGCCCCTTTCGCACGCCGCCGTCGATTTGGACCTCCCCGCGCCTCGCCGTTTGCTCGTACGCGTTCCAGGTGAGCTGCTGCTCCTCTCCATGCCCTCTTTCCTCCCGCGCGTGAACCGTAGTTCCAATTCGACGAAGCTCGCCGTCGCGTCGCCGTTTGCGTCTGCGTCGGATATTCCGAGCCCACGCCGGCCGGATAATCCGTTTTGTTCCAGTACGTAGAAACCTCAAATTTCTTCTCCAATCGGATAATCCGAAACTGAAGACTTCGGATTTTCCGAAGTGTTCCAGTGCGTGTGGACTTCGAGTCCTTAGCCAAATTTTCGAGTTTGCAGTGCGCTCGGATATTCCGAGTTTGGGCACATCGGATTTTCCGATTTTGTCCAGCACCCAAAATTGTACTGTTTCTTTCTAATTTGGCTAAGTATTTCCATTGTTGTTTAAAACATAAATTGTAAAAGGACATAATTACAAGAGGAAATAAAATGTAATAACTTGTTATCGGTGCTTCAGAAAAATGCGTGTATTATACCCAAAGGTCCGGAAATTTGTGAACCAACCTTTAAAATGGTTATCATGTATATTAAATCACCGAAACCCTGCATTTCATCACCTGATCATGACATCTCATATCCAAGTGCACCATAGGGTTCATCTTTCTTAATCAACAAGTAAAGATGGTTCATGACCTAACTCCACGGTATATCCGGGATGCGCCCCTCTAAGCACCCGAACTCCGTTTAATTTGAATAGTTGAATCATCCTCCTCCCGGGATTTAAAATGTCATGTCATCATGTGTTTGCGCATTGCATCTGTTAAAGCTTGTGTGGTGATTGATTGCTCTTCCGTTGCTATGCTCCGATAGATCAAGCAGCCGGGGTTACACCGCAATACCCCGACGATCCGTACTACTAGCACGTTGAGCAAGGCAAGCGTAATCCCCCCTCTGAGCATGTCTTACCCTATTTTCCGCAAATATTTTCTCCACTATAATATTGCATGTGGTTCCAAATGTCAATTTTATTGGATTAGAGTATCCTATAGTTGCATTAAGTTTCCGATGCCATTACCTGTTTCCCCTCCTATTATCCATAGGATTGTATTGTTGGCCTGAACTACTTAACTATGCAATGTTGTTGCTTAGCCATGCTTAGTTAAATGTTTATTCGTCCGATGGATATTTCATGTTGGAAACAGATGCTGAAATGTTCGGATGATGGTGGAGAAATTGTGGTGACAGGTAATAAAATGCTTAAAGGTGGGGATGAGAGGCCACTATGGTTTGGTGGTGCTTTGTCTCACTCTCGCCGCCTAGGTGCGAGTTCTTTACCTCTTGAACCAAGAATGAGCGCGCTTCCTTTCGGTGGGGTATATGGAGCCCTCGTCGACCGACTAACTTGTGCGGGGCTAGCCAGGGTCCTCTAGTTTGAGCTTCCATTTGCGCGTGCGTTGAGATGGTGGCCAAGACAGAAATGAGGATGGTGGTGTTAGGAAAATGAGTGGCCACGGGGCAGGGTGTTGGAGGCACTGAACCTGTCCCGTCCTCACTGATGATCCTGGGTTAGTCTCAAGCAAGGTAAAGGTTGTAACCGTTCCCACTCAGCCGGCTTTCCCCGGAAGAGAGTTAAGCGTAGGCAATGAGCCGGGCGGTACCGAAGGTAAACACAGTGCACCCCTGCAGGGTTAAATCTTTTCGAAAAGCCGTGTCCACGGTTACGGACAACTTGGGAAAGGATGATAAGACCATAGAATAACTTGAACGGAATGATTAAAAACTGAGTACTAAAGGTACTACTAAAGAGTGCAAGGTGAGCTTCCTCGAGGGTGATTCGGGGAGGTGCCTTCGTAGAACAGGTACAGTGGTAAATTGTGGTTGATGATGAGAAAGGTGATCAAGAGAAAAGAGTTACTTCTTACCCTTTTTAAAAATACTCTGAATAGTCGATGCCATTGAGTTATGTTTTCATAAATAAAATCAGCTTTATGCAAAACAGCCATAAAACCTTGAAAGCCTCATCGAGCTAAAGCTCTATATATAATCTTGCGAGTTCGTCGAACTCAACGTCGTTTGCTTTGTTTCAGAGGAGGACTTCACCGATCTCGAAGCTGGGTTCTTTGTGGACGTCGACGAGTAGTCTGGGGTTCCCAGGTGGCAGCTTGGGACATCCCGGAACAGCGGGCGCTAGATGTTTATCTGTAGGCCTCTTAGGCCATAATTTGGATCTTGTTGTTTAGAACAACTTAATTCGCTTCCGCATGTTGTAATGTTGGGTCTGTGACCTCTGGTTGTAATTTGCTATCTTTCTCTATTATAAGAGTTGAACTATAATGATTTGTGTCATAGAGTATGTGATGTGCCAATTGTTACACAAGTCTTGATCTCTCTATTATGCATTGATAGTTGTGCCTGTGTTAAGGCATCAATCGGGGTGTTGCGTTGCCGATGATCAATACCGAGCAACGCCTGCCAAAGGTTTTGACCGGGGATTGGTAAACCCGTAACCTCCGGTCGTATCGCTTAACCGGTGACACACAGCATCACTGTATAGCAGTCGGGTCGGGGCGCTACAAGTTGGTATTAGAGCAGTACTGCCTGTAGGAAACCCTTCTACTGGTCGACGTTGAGTCTAGTGTTTGTGAAAATATTTTTAACCTAAAAATGAGTTGAGAAAACCATCTTAGGATTCTTTTTACTCCTTATCTGGTTACCCTCTAATCTCGGAGCAATCTTACCCCGATTTGAGTTAAAGGTTTTACTTCTCATCTGTTACTTCAAAGTTATTAGTAACGCGGGGTTGGGTTCTATCTTTAGTATTATGTGTCCGGTTGCTCCCGCTGCGTTGCAATCCCAAATCAGCTCAGATGTTTGAACACTGTTACCCAACGAAGGAATAAGTGATTATCCACAGTATTGTTGGGTTTTAACCCAAGGACTTGAACAGCAGGTCCCGGATTGTGCCAACTAGAGTGTGTTGAATCATAGGGTTCCTTAACCATTGCATCTCTCGCTAGTAGCACATGATGCTGATCTTTGACCCAAGTTCTATCTTGTTGATTCCTTGTTAATTGTTACACAATGTATTATCGTCCCTAGTCTGTGTACTTGAGTAGACGCTAATGCTATTGTTCGACCATTCGGAGAAAGATACTAACTGTGTCATTGTCAAATCTCCAGAATGGCTCGAGGAGGCCGCGGAGGCCGCGGTAACCACAACAATGATGAGGATGATCTGCCGCCACCACCCTCGATGGCTCAGGTCTTGATGGCCATTGAGGAGAACCGTGGGCGCAATGAGCGGCTGCTTGAGCAGTTGGTGCAGCAGAATGCACAGAGGAATGGCTGCAACACTCTCACTGAGTTTCTGCGTTCGCAGCCACCCACCTTTGCTGATGCTAAGGAGCCACTGGAAGCTGATGATTGGCTTCGTGCTTTGGAGCGCAAGTTCTCCGCGCTGCATGTCCCAGTGGCCGAGCAAGTCAACTTCGCCACCTACCTCTTGGTTGGTGCAGCTGGCTGTTGGTGGGAAAGCCATGTGGCTTTGTTCCCGGCCAACCATGTCTTCACTTGGGCGGATTTCCGCACTGCCTTCCGTGCGGAGTACATTCCCCAGCCGATCATGGATTTGAAGAGGAGGGAGTTCCTGGATTTGCAACAGGGACGTATGGACCTTCGCACCTATGGTTGTGAATTCAACCATCTCTCTCGTTACGCCCCAAGGGACGTGACAACTGATGCCGACAAGCAAGAGCTGTTCCGCAAGGGTCTTACGCCGCAGCTCCGCTATGAGTTGTTGCCCTTCAGGTTCCAGACCTACCAGGAGCTGTTCAACCAGGCTCTTACTCTTGAGCAGGGAAGAAAGGAACTTGAGGCTTCCAAGAGGCCCGCACACGGGGACCACCAGAGTTCCTCAGGTTCTGAGAGCAAGAAGCGCAGGGTGTTTGTTCCCTACAGCGCTGTGCCGCGCGCTCCATTCATGCCGAGGGCCGCGGGATACAGGCCACCACCTCCGCGCCCCACTACTTCGACACTTGGGGTAGGCGGGAGTGGGTACCGTCCTATGCTACCTGCTCCACCTGGACTCACCTGCTACACCTGTGGCCAGGCTGGCCACTACTCCAGGGAGTGCCCCCAGAAGGCACCTATCACGGGAACTCCTGTACGAGCCCCTGCCACTCCAGCTGGCAAGACTGGACCTATTGTGCGTGGTCGCCTGAACCACGTCTCTGCTGAGCAAGCCGAAGAGGACCCCGGCGTCCTTATGGGTGAGCTACGAATCAACAACAATCTTGCTACAGTTTTGTTTGATTCTGGAGCATCGCATTCATTCATATCCATAGCTTTTGCAAAAGACCACAAAATACCGTTCGAGAAAATGAGACGTCCCTTGGTGATCTCCACTCCTGGCTCCAAATGGCAAACCGATGGGGTTACTCCTGAAGTCCAGATTACTATCGGTTACTACTTTCCCTTTCGCTTTGGTAGCTTTGAGGTCAAGTGGCATTGATGTCATACTGGGCATGAACTGGCTAGCCAAATACCGGGCTAATCTCGACTGTGCTGCCAAGACCATTACCGTGACCACTTCTTCCGGCGACAGTGTTAAGTATTGGTCTGCACTATCGAGACCTCCATGTTCAGTCATACCCAACTCACCTGAGATTCTCCTTTGCTTTATGGAAGGCGAATCCCCTCCTGAAATCCAGGACATACACGTGGTGTGTGACTTCCCGGATGTGTTCCCGGAAGAATTGCCTGGCATGCCTCCTGACCGAAGTGTGGAGTTTGTGATAGATCTACTTCCCGGTACTGCTCCGATTTCCAAGAAGCCCTACCGTATGCCGGTGGAAGAGTTGGCTCTGTTGAAAGAGCAAATTGATCAGCTGTTAGCAAAGGATTTCATTCAGCCTAGCAGTTCACCTTGGGGTTGTCCGGTACTCTTTGTCAAGAAGAGGGATTCTACCGTGCCTCGTCTAGTCTCTGACTATCGACCGTTGAATGCAGTGACAATCAAGAACAAGTATCCTATTCCCCGGATCAATGATCTGTTGGATCAGCTAGCTGGTGCAACGGTATTCTCCAAGATGGATCTGAGGTCAGGATACCATCAGATCAAGATCAGAAAGGAGGATATTCCAAAGACGGCATTTGTTACTCGCTATGGCTCATATGAGTATACCGTCATGTCCTTTGGTCTCACAAATGCTCCAGCTACTTTCATGAGGCTCATGAACTCCATCTTCATGGATTATCTTGACAAGTTTGTCGTCATTTACATCGATGTCGTGGTGGTGTCACGGCAGATGCCATAGGATGGCTTAAGTTGTGGGCTCGCTAGGACGTTGGGGGATCCGGGGAGGGTTTGCGCGCTCACGAAGCACGCATGGAGAACAACCAAGAACTCGCAAGAACAAGAACAAGAACCGCAAGAACACAAAGCACACACGATGTACCCTGCTTCGGGGCCCTCTTGTGGAGGTAACACCCCTACTGCAGCACTAGCCTACTCTCTATATCTCAAGTGTTTACAAGTACAGAGTGCTCCTTGAGCTGTATCAAGAACGAGGGTGAAAGCTCTAGGAAGAAGATGGAGCTTGGGGAAGATACTGCCTCTCTCTTACGCCGTTGTCTCCCTCCTCTATTGCCCGTCCCTCGCACTGGAGGATGTGGTAGCTCATTTATACACAAACCGAATTACTATTCTGCCCCTGGCTCCATGAGACAATGGCATTGCCAAGAGGAAAAGGACAAGCCTCTGCCTCCTGTCAATCCAACGGCCGGACTGTCAGGCCCTAACAGGCCTATCTTGCCACTATGGGCAATGGCAGGTGTAGCCCACCGGGTCTCGGTCATATCCTCTTTCCCGAATTGGCCGAGTCAGCTCCTAGGTTGCTGCGCTCCCAGGAATCCCGTGACCTGACCTGGCCGTCAAGTCCCTAGCAGGCCTATCTTGCCACTTTGGGCAATGGCAGGCGTAGCCACTCGGGTCTAGGTCATATCCTCTTTCCCGAATTGGCCAAGTCAGCGCCTAGGGCCTTGCGACCCGGAAAACCTGCGACTTGACCCGGCTGTCTTCTCAGCCTCTGGCAGGACCTGCAGGACCCGTGAGCCTTTCTGACATTACTTGGCCCCCGTGACGTATCCGGATTACCTTATCCGGGTCCCTCCTGGCCAACCCGGCTACCTTATCCGGATCCTTCCTGACCAACCCGGCTAACTTAGCCGACACTTCTTAATCTGATCCGGTTTGTCTTTACTGGATCCTCCTTGACCTCTTTCCGCACTCCAGCTTGATCGAGGGCTAACCGACTCTCACGAGAGATCCGGCCCAAGTGACCCGGCTATAAGCTGATCCGGCTAGCTCTTTGCAACACTTAACACCACATCTTTGCCCTACCCGGGGCAGCCCCCCGACAGTAGTCCCCGAAGCTGGTGCGGTTCTACAGCCTCGGCTGAAGAGCCGTAGCAGGTTAAAAATAAACATCTCTAACCGAATCACATATTATACGATCTTGTCTCAGGATTTCCCGGGACACTTGGCAGTGAATCTCTGCGCAAAGCCCCATAATCCGGATCTCTGATCTGACATGGCACTGACAGCACATCATCCGGATTCTCCGGGTACTCGAGTGCATTTGACCAAACGACCGCGTCTTCTCGTTTTCTCCGTTGACCGGCACACAGGATCCGTGCAACTGCTTCCAATTCTATGGCCCAACATGTGTTGGGAACACACGGCCACAGAGGTGGCCACAGAGTTCCAGGGTGCAGTTACCATGCGACGCTCCGAAAACCGCGCAGTAGTGCGCCCGTTACCGCTGGGCGCTATAAATAGTTGGCGCCCACCGTGGGGCAAGCAGTGGCGTTGGCCGGGGTTTCCTTCCGGACGGGTACCGTCACCGGCTCCGGCGAGCGGGTCCTCTCTGGGCTCGTTTGCAAGATCGGCGAGTTCAACTTCATCAGCAACAACGCGGGGTGCTTCACCGACAAGCCCTTCCCCGCCGATGGCTTCCTCATGACGCTCGGCAGCTTCGTCACCTACGTCGCCACCGAGCCTGTCCGCGAGTACCCGGCGCAGGTGCTCGTGGCTGAGGATCCTCCCTCTTTCCGCGCAGCTCTCGGTCGGCGTAGCGCTCGCCCCGGGAGTAGCGTGGAGGTGATGATGACCGGGCCAAGTGCAGCAGCTGGCAAAGGAGATGCCAGCAAAAGCATGCCCGAGGAGCTGGCCACGCCAGTTGATCCGGTTGGCAAGCCGACTCGGACAGCGAAGTTCCCAAAGGAGAGACCAGATCCGGTTGGCCCGCTTGGCATGTCAAGTAGGGAGGCTCCCTTAGAGGATGTCCTGGAGAAGCTATCTCGGCCAGTGGCACCTGGGGAGATGTAGAGCTCACTGTAGCTCAGCTAGAGGCAGAGCGCCTGAGGTTGCAAAAAGAAGCCCGGTTAGTGGTGGAGTCTAGGCAAGCCTTTGATAGAGATATGAGAGAGTACAATGCTGCCAATGGTATCACCGATGGCTTTACTCCTGTAGTGCATCGCTCACGCAAGAAAGCCGAGTTGCGTAACCGGGGTAAGGACCTCAATGACGAGTTAGCTAGAGCTGCAGGATCGAGCTCAGTAAGGCTACTAGTCATAGATCTGGCACAGGCAAGCCGGTGTATAGCTCCCCGGCTAAGAATCTTAGGGCTGCAGCGGCAGCGCGAGCCGAGTTGAGCACACTAACCGGGGACGCTTGGCGGAAGCAGGCAGAGAGAGTCAATGAGCTAGTAGATGTGTGTAACCGGCAGAATGAGGCTTACCGGAAAGCTAATCCGGATGCAGGTGTTTCTCGGTAGTAGTGTCGGTTAAGGCTGTTAGCCAGAGATCCAAGGGGCAGGCGTCATCCCCGCACGTCGGAGTTGACCGGGCCCAGAGCGTGAACTCGGGTAAGAGCAAGCAGCTGCAGACCTATGATGCTGAGTATGCCGGCAAGCAGCTAGCCGCTCAAGGAAGAGGTGGCCAAAGCAGAAACAGTGGTGGACGAGGTTACCCGGGAGCTGGAAGGGGCAATTCGGCTGGCCGAGGTCAACCACCTCGTCCTCCTGGGCAGCAAGTGATTGTGCGAGCGCAACAGCAAGGTGGTGGCCAGGCGGGTTACCGCTATGATGACGGAAATTCGGCTATGGCGCGAGCCGGATACCAGACGTATGATAATGCACTTGCATCAAGACTGGGACCTCGGGCATTGGATCCGAATGATCAGCGTCTCAAGTTGGATAGAATTTACCAGTCCGAGAAGCTAGAAGAGCAAGGCCCACCGGGTCCTCCATGTTTTGGACCTCGGATCATGAACGAGCCGAGCGTGCCGTTGTTTCAGCTTGGCCGAAGCACAAAGCCATATAATGGCAACACAAAGCCACAAGATTGGCTGATAGACTATGTATCGTCAGTGCACATTGCGGGGGGCAATCGCCGATGGGCGGTCCGGTATCTCCCGCACATGTTGGAAGGGCCAGCCCGGATTTGGCTGAATAACTTACCGCCGGGTAGTATCAACTCTTGGATGGACTTGGAGGAGGCATTTTACAGTAATTTCTCCAGCACCTACAAGAGGCCTAACCGACCTCAGCTCCTGGCTGCGTGCAAGCAGGAAGAACGGGAAACAGACCGAGAATTCTTAACTCGGTGGAGCAACATTCGCAACTCTTGCGAAGGTGTCGTGGAGGAGCAGGCGATTTCTTGGTTTGCGCAGGGTTGCCGACATGGCACCCCGCTCTGGCAGAAGCTCCAGAGGGATATGCCCAAGACACTGGCGGAAACGATCCGGATAGCAGATACGTATGCTTGGTGATCCGACACAGCCGCATTGGATGCAGTGGGAACAAGCAGGAGGCAACCGGTTAATAACCGAGTAGGACCATTGAGGCCCAATGACCGACATGAATTCGGTTACAAAAGAAGAGATCCGGATTATAGATACGGTTCAGATCAGGTGCTGCAGTGAATATGGATCATCCTGGAGCAGGAGATGGTCAGAGACAAAAGACTGAGGGTCCAGCTTGGAGGCCGAATCAAGGTGCCTGGCCAAAGAAGTGTGGGATGGATCGAGTCCTCCTCTAACCTTTGAGGCAAGATTGACGGGCCTTGCTGTTATCACACAACAGACCCACGCAAGCCGGCCAATCATTCAACTCGGAATTGTAGCTGGCATCATCGCATTCAGGCGGAGGGTCAGAGAGGACCACCTCAGAGAGGTGCTCCTAGACCGAATTTCAGGCCGAATATGCCTTTAACCGGAGCCAATACAATCCCGGTGAACGCAGGAGCTCCGAGACCGGCAGCCACAAAGCCGGTTAACCTGGTAAACATGGGAGGCAATGACAATGGTGCTGGTCCGAGTCGGCAAGGTGGATACCCCGGTAATGAGTACAAGGAGGCTCATCAAAGTTATGTGGTTTTTGTGACCGAGCCAACTGACAAGAAAAGTCAGCTGCGAAGGGCGAAGGAGGTGAATGCAGTCATACCAGCAGTCCCAAAATACCTGAATTGGTCCGAGCAGGAGATCACTTGGAGCAGGGCTGATAACCCCAGAATTATGCCAAGTCCAGGAAACTATGCACTGGTGGATCCGACTTTGGTGGACCCAAGCTTAACGTGAGGTTTAGCCGAGTCTTGATTGACAATGGCAGTGCCATAAACATCATGTATCGGGACACAATGGTCAAGTTGGGTATTTCGCCGAATCAGTTGCAGCAGAGCAGTTGTACCTTCCATGGTATAGTACCCGGGGTGTCTTGTTCCCCAATGGGTAAGATCTGGGTAGATGTGCTGTTTGGTACCAAGGACAATCACCGGCTTGAAAGTCTCGAGTTCGAGGTGGTAGATTTGGAGAGCCCATACCATGCTCTACTTGGCGGCCTGCGTTAGCCAAGTTCATGATATCCACCCATGTGGCCTACCTCAAGATAAAGATGCCAGGCCCGAATGGTATTATCACTGTTGCGGGAGATTACAAAAGGCCATACAGTGTGCCACGATCGGTTCCACCTTAGCCGAATCATTGGTGATCCAAGCTGAGAAGAGCAAGATGCATGAGGTGGTGGCAATGGCGAAGTCAGCTCAGCTCGGTGTGCTGGCTATGACCAATCCGGATGGAGGTGCAACATTTGAGATGCCCAAGGAGACAAAGAAGATCCCCATTGACCCGGAGAACCCGGAGCGCATGGCCATCATTGGTGCCGGGTGGGAGAAATAGGAAAGCGCGCTCTGTCACTTCCTCCGTGAGAATCGGGATATCTTTGCATGGTCGGCTAAGGACCTGCCTGGTGTTCCGAGGGAGTTGGCAGAGCACTCTTTATTTGTCAGGCCGGATGTAAAACCGGTGAGGCAACCGACTCGGCGTCTCTCAGATGATCGAAGAAAAGTGGTGCTGGATGAGCTGGCTAAGTTGCTTGCAGCCGGATTCATTATGGAGGTGTTGCATCCAGACTGGATATCCAATCCGGTTCTGGTAGAGAAGAAGAAGGACGAACCAGCGGTGGTCAAGGTGTGGCGCATGTGCATCGATTTCACCAACCTAAACAAGGCGTGCCCGAAGGATCCATTTCCTTTACCTCGGATTGATCAAGTGATCGATTCTACTGCTGGGTGTGAGTTGTTGTCTTTTATTGATGCGTACTCTGGTTTTCACCAGATACCACTGAACCCTAAAGATCAAATAAAGACTGCTTTTATTACCCCGTACGGGGCGTATTGCTATCGTGTCATGTGTTTCGGTTTGAGAAATGCCGGTGCAACTTATCAGAGATGTATGCAGAAATGCTTACACTCCCAAATGGGCAAAATGTGCAGGTGTATGTCGATGATATCGTCATCAAAACTAAAGAAAAACACACTCTCCTCGAGGATCTCGAGGAAACATTTGTGAACTTGAGAAAATATCGGTTGAAATTGAATCCGGATAAATGCACCTTTGGTGTCCCGGCTGGAAAGTTGCTCGGTTTCCTTGTATCGAGCCGAGGTATTGAGGTGAATCCGGCTAAATCCGAGCCATAGAAAGAATGAAATTGCCTAATGTCTAAAAGATGTACAAAAATTCACGGGTGTTTAGCCTCGTTGAGTCGGTTTGTGAGTCGGCTAGGAGAAAAAGCCTTGCCCTTGTATCAGTTGATGAAAAAGAGCACCGGGTTCACGTGGACCCCGCAGGCAGATTCGGCTTTCAACGAATTAAAAAAGATGTTGTCCACTGCACCAATTCTGGCGTCACCTTTGCCGAATGAGCCAATGCTACTTTACATTGCGGCCACTAACCGGGTCGTAAGTGTGGTCATAGTGGTAGAGCGAGAAGAGGAGGGTAAATCCGTGCAGAGACCGGTGTACTATTTAAGTGAGGTGATCTCAACCTCAAAGCAAAATTATCCTCACTACCAGAAGATGACATACGGTGTATACCTGGCGGCCAAAAAGTTGAAACATTATTTCCAAGAACACCCGATTACCGTGGTATGTGAAGCTCCAATCGCGGAGATCATTGGGTGCAAAGATGCGACTGGCCGGTTGCCAAGTGGGCAATAGAAGTATCTCCTTACACCCCGCATTATGAGAGAAGGGATGCTATCAAGTCTCAGGCTTTACCAGATTTCCTTTGTGACTGGGCCGAGATGCAGTATGAGCCACCCAAGCCGGATTACAATTACTGGAAGTTGCACTTTGATGGCTCCAAAACCAAAATCGGATTAGGTGCTGGGGTGGTACTCACGTCACCGAAGCAAGATCAATTGCGATATGTGTTGCAGATTCATTTCTCAGCATCAAACAATGTGGCCGATATGAGGCACTGATCCATGGGCTTAATGTGGCCAGGGACATCGGCATCCGCCGAATAGAATGTTTTGGTGATTCGGATTTAGTTGTGCAGCAATCTTCTGGAAATTGGGATGCTCTTGATGCCAATATGGCACTGTATCGGTTTCATGTCCAGAAAATTTCAGGATTTTTTGAAGGCTGCGAGTACAAGCACATACCTCGGTTGGAGAACGAAGCTGCTGATGTCCTGTCAAAACTCGGGTCGTCTAGGGATGCAATTCCACCCGGGATATCCTTGAATCACCTAAGGGTCCCTTCAATCAAACCTTCGCCTGATTCCGAGTCAATTTTTATCCCAAAGCAAGAATCTGAGGCTGTCCCTATGAATGTTGATGTCGAGTACATTGGGGAAGACCCGGGGACTGCATGGCGAGACCCGGGGACTGCTAACCGGATCTTAGGAAAGAGGAGCAGAGAAGAAGGTGGTGATAACCGAATCTTAGGGAATGGGCAGAAGCTGATAGAAGAAATAATGGCGGCCGAACCAGTGGAAGTAGATGAGCACTTATTCCCTTTGCATCCAGTACCGGAATGGGCTGAAGAAATCATGAAGTTCATGTCGGAGGGGAGTTTGCCAAATGATGAAACCGAAGCTAGGCGAGTGCAGAGGAGGTCCAAGGCTTACACCATCATCAACAAGGAGTTATACAAGAGGAGTGCAACCGAGGTGCTACAGCGTTGTGTGGAGCCAGCCGAGGGCAAGGAGATGCTCCTGAGATACATCAGGGAATGTGGACATCATTGCAGTACAAGAGCCCTGGTGGCTAAGTATTCCGGCATGGATTTTACTGGCCCACTGCTCACGCGGATGCAGAGGACATAGTCCGAAAATGTGAAGGATGCCAAAGGTTTGCCAAGCAGACACACTTACCCGCATCGGCGCTCAAAACAATTCCTATCACTTGGCCGTTTGCTGTGTGGTGTTTAGATATGGTGGGAGATTTCAAGCCGGCTAGGGGTAACATGACACATATGCTGGTGATGGTGGATAAGTTCACCAAGTGGATAGAGGTGAAACCAATCCGGAAAGTAGATGGTCGTTCGGCTGTACTTTCTGAAAGAAATTATTTTGAGATACGGTACCCTCATAGCATCATCTCGGATAACGGCACAAACTTTGCTGTCGGAGAGTTTGCTCGGTTTGCATGAATAAGGGAATCCGGCTAGATATAGCCTCGGTGGCACATCCGGAGTCTAATGGGCAAGTGGAAAGATCAAATGCCCTGGTGTTGGCCGGCATCAAGGCTCGTCTCATTGAACCATTGCTGAAAACTCCGGGATGCTGGATAGACGAGATACCATCAGTACTGTGGGGTCTAAGGACCACGCCGAATCGGTCAACTGGCTATACGCCATTTTTTCTGGTTTATGGGGCAGAAGCTGTGCTACCCACAGACATAGAACATGATGCACCAAGGGTGGCAATGTATACTGAAACCGAGGCAAAAGAGGCTCGGGAAGATGCAGTGGATCTGCTAGAGGAAGCAAGAGAATTGGCTCTATCTCGGACAGCAATATACCAGCAGAATCTCCGACGATATCATAGTCGAAAGATCAGCCCTCGAGTGTTTCATGAGGGTGATCTTGTGCTAAGGCTGGTGCAGCGCAGCAAAGGCCGACACAAGTTGTCACCTCCATGGGAGGGACCTTTCATTGTGAGCAGGGCTATGCACAATGACTCGTACTACCTTGTAGATGCACAGGAACCAAGGAAGGATGGCCTGGACAGACCCGGACAAGAAACTAAGAGACCTTGGAATGTAGCTCTGCTTCGACCCTTTTACTCCTAAGGGCGCAATGTATGTATTTCAGTTTATCATAAATGAATTGCAGCAATCCGAGTCTGGACTCGGGGACTGCTTCGTACTCATGCATGTGTTTTTATTACTGTTTTGTCCATACCGTTCGTGTGCCGAATTGCTTTGAACCTCGTCCCAAAATTCAAGTAATGTATGTTGTGTTGTTGATCTCGTGACTCGACTGACAAACACCAAAATGGTAGTCAAGAGCAGAGATGAGGAATATGGGAAACATGAAAATGGACTCGGGGACTCGGTCCAAAACCGATTCGGCACATGTCGTTTACTAACCCCTGTTATTTATTTTTTTTATGTTGAATGATTCTAAACCACAACTCGCATGTTTCAAGTATTGTATGCTATGATTCCTATCTTGTGACTCGACTGTCAAACACCTAAAAGGTAGACAAGAGCAGAGATTCGGCAAAAATAGTAAACAAGAAAACAGACTCGGGGACTCGGTTTAAAATGATCCAACATAAACCTCGTCCGGATCATGTTAAGCAAATTTAAAGTAGTCTCGAAAGAACTTAAAATAGTCTATTACATCTGCTCCCGGCATACCGGGGATTTAACGTTTTTTCACTAAGTTACTTCAGGAAGCAGCAGACTCGGTTGTAGCAGGTTCGGTGGCAGGAGCTTTGGTTGAAGGAACCTCGGGCGCGCGAGCCTCGGTTACAGGAGCTTCGGTTGGAGTAGATTCGGTTGCAGGGGGCTCGGTTGCAAGGATGGGCTCAGATGGAGGAACTTCAGGGGTAACCTTGCGTGGAGAGCTTGAAGGCTGGGCAGATTCGGAGGTATCCGGATCAGCTGAAGCTTGTTTAGTAATCTCTGCCGAATCAGTTGCTGGTATCTCCGAAGTCTGGGCCGGAGTTGCTTCGGTATTCTTAGCCGAGTCAGAAGCTGGGATCTTGATAGGAGCGTGTTCGGCAGAGTTAGCCGAATCATCAGACTCGCCCTCAGAATCGGCGTATTCTTCAGCGGAGGCGTCGTCCGATTCCTCTTCTTCAGTTTCTTCTCCATCCGAGTAGACCGGAGCCTCCAGATCAAGATGCTTGGTGCGTGCAAATTCGGCCATGAAGTTGGCGGCTTCTTCACGGATCTTGATCCGGGTAGGGTCTGTAGCCCACGGAGAACCCTCGCGAAATGAGCGCACTTTGGCAAGATCAATTAGCTCATACCAGGACATGATGAATAGCAAAGCTGCGTCAGCACCAGCGCGGGCGGACGAAGACCTCCACTGCTGTAACCGGGTCATTGCTTGATCCAGGTCTCGGATCAGCTCCTCCACAGGCACAACTTGCCGCGCTTCAGGAAACAAGATTCGGTGAGCCTTGAGACTTGCATTGAGCAGACCAATATGGGAATCCTTCAAAGGAGCAATCCGAGCCTTAAGTGCTGTAATATGATCTTCGATGTCCCATGTCTCTGGTAGGGGAGCCTCGGTTAATTTAGCTCTCTCAGCTCGGGCGTTTCTCACAGCCTTGGCGGCTTGAAGCCGGATGCTGGTAAACTCTCCTACAAACAAATAAGCTAATACTGAGTTCAGCGAGAAGGAACACAAGCATATGTATTGGTTAAGAGCAGAAAGAAAAGAGGAGATTCGGTGAACTTACGATCCATGTCATCATTAAGGCTAGCAAGTGCAGCAAGCCATTTCGCACTGGCCGCTTTGTGAGCACTCAGTTCTTCTTTAGCCGCTTTGACTTCGGCTTCAGATTCGGCAATGTTCGTTTGAATTTGCTTGTCCAGTTTGGCCCGCTCCGCAAGTCCGGCTTTGAAAGTATCCCGCTCCTTCTGGATTGTGTCTTTTTCACGCTTCAGCGTATCCCGCTCTCCTTTAACCTTGTTCTTCACTTTTTCAACTCGGTCAAGCTCTCGCTGGAGCCGAGTCACTCTGATTTTTCCTCGGATAAAGCGCGCTTGTGCTCTTCTTCTTTCTTGTCCATTTCAAGACAGAGCCCATCGAAGGAAGTTTGGAGCTTCTGATGCTGATGGGCGAGCTGCTTAAAGAGCTTGCCGCGAGCGGTCATGGTTTCCTGAAAGAAAACAGGCAAATGGCGTCAAAAGAATCTCGGGGACTGGCCCGAGATTAACCGAATCAGTTGGAAAAGAGACTCGGGGACTGGAAGTTTTTTAGAGATTCAAGCCGAATGACTTTCTTACTCGGAGGAGTATCAGTCGTTCGACCCGAATCTCGGGGACTGGGTATAGTACTGTTTGATCATGTTGAAATAAAAGCAAGATTCGGAAAAATTTACCTCAAACACCCGGTTAGCTTCAGTGACCGAGGTCTGTACAGAGTGTAATGATTGAAACATCCGACTAGGCCCAGCCGGATGTGGCGCTGAAGTAGAGAAGCTTTGGCAAGTCAGCATCATTCCAAGCTTCAATGAATTGCTTGGCGGACTCGAGCTTATCGCTGCTCGGAGGGCGGGATTCGACACGGACTGGCCGAATCGAATCGCTGATGGGGCGGCAGAAACCTTCTTGCTAGCAACCACCTGCTTATCCGAGGTGGTTGGAGTTGTGCCAGAGGCACCTTGAGTCGGCTTGGGTTGCGGTGACGCACCCGGAGTCTGCTTCGGATGTGGCTCCTTGTGCTGCTTCTCGGAAACTTGCTGTTGCTGTTGCTGCTTCTGCTTTTTCTTCTTCTGCTGCTCTTGATTCAGCAGGGTTTGCGCTGCGGGAGTAGGGCGAGGATCCGGCTTAGGCAAGGGCGTAGCCGATGTCTTGGCCTTTTCCTTCTCCAGCTCCTTGAGAGGGCGTGGCCAACTTGAATCTCGGATTGGAGCCGAGGTTTCCTCACTCTCCAAGTCAATAACCGGCTCTGAAATGGGAGTCGGCTGAGGAATATTGGCAGTTGTGACACGCATTGGTGAGGTGGCAGTTCGATCAGGAGACTGGGTTTCCATGACCGTATCCAGTGGAGGAATGGGAGAAGAGATGGATGAATGAGTCTGCGCGGTGATGAGGACATCACTGCATAAAGCAAAGCAAACAGTTAACTCGGATAGATATGACTCGGTTAACAGAGGAAGGAAGCAAATGAAGTTAAGTCAGTATTACCCCTTGGTGGTAGGCATCGGCTTGACGCGATTCAACTTGGAGCCAGACTTCTTTATTCTCTTGGCTTTAGGGGAATCAGATCCGGGCGCGTCAGTGCGTTTCCGAGATGTCCCTTCAGCATCTTGTTTGGCTGGAACACAAGGTGGTGACCATGAAATCGGAATGGCGTCGATGGGATCTAAAATCCTGCAATCATCATCTTCCTCGTCGGAGGTGTTGTGAATAGTTGATTGCTTACCCTTGCGGACTGGCTTGGCGCGCGGGATAGGCAGATAATCATCCGTATCCGGATCTTCTTCGTCCTCGCGCGGCGGGCTGAGATCCGGTCCCCATTCTTTGGTGGAGAGGTCTCCATCTTCGATAAGTTGGCGATCAAACAGCTACAGAAAAGTCATGGCAAATCCGGATTAGGCCGATGCCATTTTGATGAAATATGGTTGGATTCGGAAAATGGTGAACTAACCTGTGGTGGAAGGCGCTCTCGGTAAAACGGCTTTACGCCCCACCGCCATTTATCCGACATCTCGGTGGCGGCAATGGCGTTTACCCGTCGCCTGATGGAGACTTTGCTAAGGTCATGCCTGCTGATCCGGGTAGGATCTAGCAGACCACCCATGTGGCATATCTTATGTTCACGTCTTTGAAGAGGGCAGACCCGGCGACCGATGAAGGTCCGGAGCAGATCATCCGAGGCCAGGCCCTTCTTCAGAAAGTCCTCCAGAGTTTCATGTACAGTCTGAAGTTCTACAATAGTCTCAGCCGGATTGTATCCGAAGTTCAATTCGGCTGTGGGTGGCTCGATCGTGAATTCGGGCAAGTTGAGAGCATCATGGCCTTCTGCACTCTTCACATAAAGGAAAGACCTTTGCCACTTCCTGACAGTGTCTAGGCCAGTGATACGGGGAAAGATGGATCCCTGCCTTGGCGTGATGCTAACCGGACCGCAAGCAGTCATCAGCTTCGGCTTAGTGCCTGGAATAGTATGTTTGCGGAGGTGGAAATACTTTGCCCAAATATCGACGGTCGGCCAGACACCGAGATAGCCCTCGCAAAAGGAGCTAAAAGCCGATAGAGAAACGAGGGCATTAGCCGGGAGGTGATGAGGCTGTAGGCCAAAGAAATCCAGGAAAGCCCGGAAGAAATCACTCGCCGGCAATCCGAATCCGCGCTCAAAATGCGCTAGAAACACCACACGTTCACCAGGTTCGGGAACCGGTACGAGTTCCTTCCCCGGTTTGCGGCATATAACTTGAGAAGTTATACGTCGGGTGCTTAACAGCCATTCCAGGTCGTCTTTTGTCACGTCTGAGCCCTCCCATCTACCGGGAGGAAGCTTCGCCATATCCGGATCAATCCTGCAAGAGGTCGGATAGGGCCGAGTCAAAATGAATCGGATAATGGTATAATCAAATCAGATCTAAAATGATTCGGCTAATGTTATCCCGGATGAAACTAGCCAGATTCAGCAGAGAAGGTGATTCGGATGGAAATCACAAACACCTTCCGCAAAGGTCTAGGGTTACACAAGATCTACCGCAGTGGTAAAAAAGAAAAAGAATTCAAGTGAAAAAGCTAGTAGGACTGTTCAAACGGAGGCAAGTCTAACTAGGGCAATCTAGTGCAAAACTTGGAAAGGAGATCCAGGGAATGCACTAAGGCTTGGCTAAGAACCATTGTGCGAATAAATCTACAAGAAACAAATGCGGGTTTCCCGTGGGATATGAACTCCTCGAGTTCGCCATGGCCGGAGAAAAAGAAAACTCACGGTGGTGACGCGACGGGGAAGGAGTCCAGTGGAGAAACGGCGGCGCAGGGCGCGATGTGCGGCTCCGGCGAGTTTTCTTCGGCGCTGTCGAGGTCTCCGGCGCGGCGAGGTCGCAAGAGCGAGATGCGGCGGCGGCAGTGGCGCAGATGGAGGTTTTTCGGAGTGGGAACGAGCGGAGAAGAAGAGAAACCCCCGCACCCCTATTTATAGCGCCCAGCGGTAACGGGCGCACTACTGCGCGGTTTTCGGAGCGTCGCATGGTAACTGCACCCTGGAACTCTGTGGCCACCTCTGTGGCCGTGTGTTCCCAACACATGTTGGGCCATAGAATTGGAAGCAGTTGCACGGATCCTGTGTGCCAGTCAACGGAGAAAACGAGAAGACGCGGTCGTTTGGTCAAACGCACTCGAGTACCCGGAGAATCCGGATGATGTGCTGTCAGTGCCATGTCAGATCAGAGATCCGGATTATGGGGCTTTGCGCAGAGATTCACTGCCAAGTGTCCCGGGAAATCCTGAGACAAGATCGTATAATATGTGATTCGGTTAGAGATGTTTATTTTTAACCTGCTACGGCTCTTCAGCCGAGGCTGTAGAACCGCACCAGCTTCGGGGACTACTGTCGGGGGGCTGCCCCCGGGTAGGGCAAAGATGTGGTGTTAAGTGTTGCAAAGAGCTAGCCGGATCAGCTTATAGCCGGGTCACTTGGGCCGGATCTCTCGTGAGAGTCGGTTAGCCCTCGATCAAGCTGGAGTGCGGAAAGAGGTCAAGGAGGATCCAGTAAAGACAAACCGGATCAGATTAAGAAGTGTCGGCTAAGTTAGCCGGGTTGGTCAGGAAGGATCCGGATAAGGTAGCCGGGTTGGCCAGGAGGGACCCGGATAAGGTAATCCGGATACGTCACGGGGGCCAAGTAATGTCAGAAAGGCTCACGGGTCCTGCAGGTCCTGCCAGAGGCTGAGAAGACAGCCGGGTCAAGTCGCAGGTTTTCCGGGTGGCAAGGCCCTAGGCGCTGACTTGGCCAATTCGGGAAAGAGGATATGACCTAGACCCGAGTGGCTACGCCTGCCATTGCCCAAAGTGGCAAGATAGGCCTGCTAGGGACTTGACGGCCAGGTCAGGTCACGGGATTCCTGGGAGCGCAGCAACCTAGGAGCTGACTCGGCCAATTCGGGAAAGAGGATATGACCGAGACCCGGTGGGCTACACCTGCCATTGCCCATAGTGGCAAGATAGGCCTGCTAGGGCCTGACAGTCCGGCCGTTGGATTGACAGGAGGCAGAGGCTTGTCCTTTTCCTCTTGGCAATGCCATTGTCTCATGGAGCCAGGGGCAGAATAGTAATTCGGTTTGTGTATAAATGAGCTACCACATCCTCCAGTGCGAGGGACGGGCAATAGAGGAGGGAGACAACGGCGTAAGAGAGAGGCAGTATCTTCCCCAAGCTCCATCTTCTTCCTAGAGCTTTCACCCTCGTTCTTGATACAGCTCAAGGAGCACTCTGTACTTGTAAACACTTGAGATATAGAGAGTAGGCTAGTGCTGCAGTAGGGGTGTTACCTCCACAAGAGGGCCCCGAAGCAGGGTACATCGTGTGTGCTTTGTGTTCTTGCGGTTCTTGTTCTTGTTCTTGCGAGTTCTTGGTTGTTCTCCATGCGTGCTTCGTGAGCGCGCAAACCCTCCCCGGATCCCCCAACGTCCTAGCGAGCCCACAACTTAAGCCATCCTATGGCATCTGCCGTGACACCACCACGACAATCGATGACATCCTCGTCTATTCCAAAACCGATGAAGAGCATGCCGAACATCTTCGGTTGGTTCTGACACGACTTCGAGAACACCGCCTCTATGCCAAGTTCTCCAAGTGCGAGTTCTGGTTGGATAATCTTGTCTTCCTTGGTCATGTGATATCCGCTAATGGTGTGGCTGTCATTCCCGACAAGATTCAGTCCATTCTGGATTGGAAAACTCCAATGTCAGTTAAGGACATTCGTAGCTTTCTCGGATTGGCGGGTTACTACCGCCGATTCATCGAAGGGTTCTCCAAGATAAACAAGGCCCTGACTGACCTTCTCAAGAAGGATAAAGAGTTCATATGGACGGCCGAAGCTGAAGAGAGCTTCAAAACACTGAAAGCCAAACTCACGTCCGCTCCTGTGCTTGTCCTGCCGGACACAAGCAAGGATTTCGTCGTCTTCTGTGACGCCTCTCTGCAAGGCTTGGGCTGTGTGCTAATGCAAGATGGCCATGTGGTGGCTTATGCTTCTCGCCAACTTAAGCCGCATGAGCACAACTACCCAACTCATGATCTAGAACTTGCCGCGGTGGTCTATGCTTTGAAGCAATGGAGACCATACCTGTTTGGTAACCGTTGCGAGATCTTCTCGGACCACAAGAGTCTGAAGTACCTCTTCACCCAGCCGGATTTAAATCTCAGGCAAAGGCGTTGGTTGGAGTTAATCAAGGACTATGATGTGAGTCTAAACTATCAACCCGACAAAGCAAACGTCGTGGCTGACGCGCTGAGTCGGAAGTCCTATTGCAACAACCTGATGGTTGAGGAGGCTCAACCTGCTCTTCATAAAGAGTTTGCTCGTTTGAACCTGGAAATTGTTCCCTCTGGCTACCTTGCAAATCTGGAGATCAAATCTACTCTTGTAGACCAGATTAAGGATGCTCAGAAACTGGATGAGGGTATCCTGAATATCAAGAAGAACATTGCTAGTGGAAAGGCCAAATGTTTCTCAGAAGATGAATCCGGAGTGGTTTATTTTGGTGACCGCCTGGTAGTGCCAAAGAACAGGAATTTGAGGGAGCTGATCCTGCAAGAAGCTCATGAATCTCCTCTCTCTATTCATCCCGGTAGTACCAAGATGTACCAAGACCTTCGACCACAATTCTGGTGGACTCGGATGAAACGAGAAATTGCCAAGTATGTTGCTGAATGCGACACCTGTCGACGGGTAAAGGCTGAACATCAAAGGCCTGCCGGCACTCTTCGCCCTATTGCAGTCCCCGAGTGGAAATGGGATGAAATTGGTATGGACTTCATCACCGGGTTTCCCCTATCTCAAAAGGGCAACAATTCTATCTGGGTAATCATTGATCGTCTTTCCAAGGTCGCTCACTTCCTACCAGTCCGTGATGATATACGGGCGAGTCAGCTTGCTGACTTATATATGGCTCGTATTGTTCCATTGCATGGGGTCCCTCTGAGGATCATATCGGACCGTGGAAGTATCTTTGTATCCAAGTTTTGGCAGAGTTTCACTAGTACAGAACGACACATCAGCAACGGACCAAAACCCTCATCGGAAACGGAGAAACGGTCCGTTTCCCCGCTTCCGATGGGAAACGGAGGTCAAAAAACCGTTTCTGATGAGGATCCAGATTGCATACGGACCTTTATGGATGTCCGTTTCCAATAAGAACAAGCAATGGAAACGGATAAAACGAGACAACCGTTTCTGATGTGAAAAAAATCATATATATAAAAAATAGCTTCTCGCCAGCTTCTTGCTGGCTTCTACCAGCTTCTGACAGCAATATTATTTCTTTATTACCAACTTACAACCGTATACAACGTTACATACTTCCCCTCCACAAAGCTATGTACTAACATTTACACAGCTAAAAAATGCTACGCATACAAGTGTGTTTTACATCTGCTCCAACCAACTACAAAGAAGAAGCATAAGCTCCAACCAACTACAAAGAATGCACCTGGGCTTTCCATGACTTCATGATACCCATTTTCTATAGGAACAAGCACCGAGCTTCTTCATAAGACCAGTGTTGAGGAACAAATATCTACAACAAACAATGGAAGAGATTTAAAAATCTAGCTGATATTGCAATATGATTGCACCTGCCATCACGAAGTAGAGAACAAAACGAATGTCATACAAACAGAGAAGTATAGTGCTAGAAACGGATGGCTGTATGCAAAGCCGGCGAATGCTGATAAATGCATCACAGATAGTACTAGATTCAGCAATAACACAAATCAGGAACCACTATGCAAAGCCAGCCGATGCTGATTGATCCCTGCACGTACCATTCTGCAGCGTGTGTTACTCTCCGAATGCTCTAGGTGCATTACTCCATGGGAGCGGACCATGATAATTACCACAGACCTGGCTGCCAAAAATGACGAAGCTTGATGTTACTAAATCTATTAAGTGCATGATAAATAAGTGCAGCAACTTAATCATGTGATATGTGCTACTGTAACTTACTGATCTGAATGAAGCAACAATAGGTAATCAAAAGAAAGTTGCATAATTAGAGGAAAGCATAATTAGAGGAAAGCAACGAGCTCCCAAAAGCAACGAGCTCCACATGTGTAATGTTCAGTAAGATTACAACCACATGTGTAATGTTCAGTAGAAGACAAGGAAGGGTGCAAATTTACTGGGCAGAAGTTAAAACAAGTCAACGTTGTAGATTAATCCGCATCCCACCCACCGGTATAAGTTGCTAACGTTTATATGCAAATGTCCTAATCAGAATACAACTCTGGTAAGCATACGGCAACACAGCTGATTGATTTCGGGAAGGAGCACATTTCCGGCCAAAACATGCATGTGGAAGAAGGGTTCCTTGGTGTCTGATTAGATGTTTCATTACTACATGTCCTGACAACTTCCTTACGACAGCAAGGGTTCAGATGACAATGGAAAAGAGCTAATTTGAACGAGAAAGTTGAGGCAAGTGCACTTAGTGACAGTTATGCATGGAAAGGAGCTAGATACTAGTTTGCAGTGAGTTGGACATTGTTCACTTAGCAGCATTAACTAGGCTATTGGAAGGAGTTTAAAGATGCAAGCAGTACATCAATCAACAACCGCTAGTGTCTACAACTTTGATAGCTTCTACACGGAATATAGAACATTATTAGACGAAGCCGTACAAAGTCCACATCACTTCGTCCGCCAAAAACACCATGTATATATATAAAATTAGAACTCAGCTATGAACATCAACATGTTGTACTCCTCTAGATAATCAAAATAAGTTAAAGAGCTGCAGCAAATAACAACACATGGAAAATATCTATGGAAAATATAGTAGTACTACTGTCTTTTAAATAACTTATAGTTAATTGAAGATGTTAGGTTGATCTCATCCGGTCGAACCCCAATGGGTCGATCGGTCCCCTTGACCGCGTCCTGATCGGGGACGCCCAACCTCCCTGGTTGGTGGGCCCCTGTCACCTGCGCGTATAAAGAGGTGGGGGCCGGTGGCACAACTAACGAGGTTGACCGTGCGCCAGTTTCCCCACGCCCTTCCGATTGAGGGCTCGCGCAGTGCTGACGGGAAGCTCCACCGCCGCCGCCACTGCCAGCCCACGCACACGCCGTCGCCCCATCGCCATGGCCACCGGCTCTGGCATGACGAGCCAAGGTGAAGTTATTCCCCTCTCCTCTCTCCGATCCCTCTCCCTCTCAGTACCTCTTGTCAAGATCATCGCCAAAAGGAGCACTACCGAATCCATCTAGACTAGTTGATCCTAGAGTGGTTATAACATTGGTATCAGAGCATCCTTGTCCTAGATCTTTTCGGTAGAAAGTTTCAAAGCCAAATCGATTCCATCCCGTGGATCCCCAAACCCCAACCCTAATTCAAAGAAAGAAGGCAAAGAAAAGATCACCGGGACCACGGGTCACCGGCAAGGAGCACCGCCTCACCATGGCCGTGCTGTTCCCCTCGACCCCGATGCGCATCGGCATGCCGAGGCATCGGGAGAAGAACTCCACACTTTCGGGTGCAAAGGTACCACCGATGTGCCGCTTGACAGCAGCGCGCTCACCCTAGGGTGCTCGCGCTGTCGCGCACACCGGCAAGGGGGACAGCGGCGGCGCCACCTCTTCTCCATCGCAGGCCGGCAAAGGAACAGCACCCGTGCTTGTCCCTCTCTCGCAAAGTTTTCGGTGGTGGAAAGAAATAGGAAGAGAAGGAAAGGGAGGGGAAGGGCCGGCACCGTGGTGCGCCGCCGTCTCCGGCGGGCCGCCGACCGCGGGCTTCTCTCTCTCTCCACCGTTTGGCTGTCGGTTTCGGAACAGAGAAGGTGCGAGGGGAGGAAGAAAGTGAGGCGAGGGGTCGAGCGGTTGCGGTTGGTTTTGATCGACCGACAACCACGCTCGACCGTCCGATCCCACCGACGGCTAGGATCTCACCGGGGCTAGGGTTCCAGGGAGTTGGGCCGCTACGGGGCTGCGCAGAACGCCGCTGCCGTGCGGCGCGCAGTCAACAGGCCATGGGCCGTGAGAGCAGGCCGTGGGCCGTGTCAACGCGGAGCGCTGAGCGTCGCGCAAAGTGGAGCGAGCGGGCGGGCTGTGGGCCGCCAGCTCGAAAGAAAAGGCCCACGCAGAGAGAGTTTTCTCTGTTTATTTTTACAGAACAGTATTTGATGTTTTTTGTCCATATTTTGAGCAAATTTCATCCAGATTTTTTTTTCTATTCAAATTATTCCAACGAAAATTTGTTTAGAAAATATAAAAGTGACAGAAATATTTCTGTAAAGTATAAAAGTTCATGAATTTTTATTCATATTCCGCTGCAAATAATTAAAAGTGTTTATTAAAGGATGAAAATGAGAGTTAAAAGTATATTAAAGTGATTATTGAAACAATTATGTTCCTGTTATTTTATGACCAACGTTATTAATAACATGATCATGTTTGTTGCAATAATATGTGCATTTATCTCTATTTTCTGCCCAACGGTGATATAGATTTAATTGCATAAACAGTTGTATGTTTTAATTTATACCAACGTTGGATTAATGCATACAATTGTTGTTATGGTCACACATCATTGTGGTTTTAAGAAGAAAAAGATGATGATGCTGCATGGCAGAAAAAGAAAAGGGACCATGCTCTATTGGAGATGGCATATACCCTAGAGAACCAAAAGTGGGTTAATACCAACAAAAGGTGCATGGTTTTTATAAAGAACACAATTGAGAACGCTATTGCGGGCTCAATTGCAGAGTGTGCTTCCGCATGGGAGTTTCTAGAAAAGATAAATAGCCAGTTCACTGGTTCTTCAAAAGACATATGCTACCCAGCTGCTGAAACAGTTGGTGACAGAAAAGTACAATGGAGGTGCACATGGCATAAGGGTCCATATCCTCCGAATGAGCAACATGGCAGCTAAGCTTAAGCCCATGGATGCTGATTTGGAGCTAAAATCTGCACTCCTTGTTCACTTGGTGATGGCTTCACTGCCTCAACAGTTTGATACCTTTGTTGTCAATTACAACATGTCCCCAGAAAAATGGGACATATAAAAGACTATAGCCATGTGTGTGCAAGAAGAGGAAAGACTAAAAGCTTTCATTACACAGAAACTTGATAAGTGTATCCCGTGTGGACAAAGATAACTATGAGTGTTATTTTGGACATGGCAAGTGTGCCACATGGTTTAAAGATGCTTGTGTGGGTATTTCCTTGCTTCACGATGAGCTTTATTTGTTATCCTTACGTGAAAAAGTGCATTCTGTGTGTAATGTGAGTGAGCAAATTTCCTTGTCGAACAAAGAACAAAAGAAAAGAAAGCGAACTCATGACTCGTCGAAGTTATGGCACTGTCGATTAGGCCATATTTCGAGGGGAAGAATAGAAAGCCTCGTTAAAAATGATATTCTTCCTCCGTTAGAGTTCTCAGATATCGAACAATGCATAGATTGCATAAAAGGAAAGTATGTAAAGAAAATTAAAAAGGGTGCAAACCGAAGTACAGCAACACTAGAAATCATTCACACTGATATTTGTGGACCGTTTTCTGTGAAAAGTGTGGATGGCTATGAATCGTTCATAACATTCACAGATGATTACTCCCGATATGGTTATATTTATCCAATTAAAGAAAGATCTGAAGCGTTGGATAAATTTAAAATATTCAAAGCAGAAGTTGAAAATCAGCATGATAAAAGAATTAAAATAGTCAGGTCCGACCGTGGGGGGGGGGGGGGGGGGAGTACTACGGTCGGCACACTCCATATGGTCAAGTACCTGGACCTTTTGCAAGGTTCTTACAGGAAAATGGAATAGTCGCCCAGTATTCTATGCCGGGCGAACCTCAGCAACATGGAGTAGCTGAAAGGCGTAACCGTACTCTTATGGATATGGTGCGCAGCATGATGAGTTATTCCACCCTGCCATTGGGATTATGGATGGAGGCGCTTAAAACCGCCATTCACATTCTCAACAGAGTACCAAGCAAGTCGGTGCCCAAAACACCGTACGAGTTGTGGACAGGGAGAGTTTCCTCTCTGCGCCACTTGAGGGTCTGGGGGAGCCCAGCTGAGGCAAAAGTATTTAATCCAAATATTGCAAAGTTAGACCCCAAAACAGTAACTTGCCACTTCATTGGCTATCCTGATAGATCAAAGGTTATCGTTTCTACTGCCCAGACAGATACACAAAGTTTGTAGAAACGAGACATGCAGTCTTCTTAGAGGACGAAATGGTGAGAGGGAGCATGGTAGCTCGGAAAATTGATCTTGAGGAGAAGAGGGTGTGTGCACCTTTTCCGATGATTCAGGAGCCATTTTTCGCACTACCTGTTGTACCTGCACCGACAATCCGTGAGGTTGAGGTGCAAGCACCTGTTGTAACTCCACCCGCGACAACTATGGGTGAAGATCCGGAACCTGTCCGTCAGGAGCCGACTGAACCTGTTGTTGAGCATGAAAGGGAGGTGCAGCAGCCACTTCCAGAGAATGAGACCCTTAGAAGGTCTAAAAGAGCTAAAAGGTCAGCTATTTCTACTAATTATGTTTATAACATAGAAATAGATCATATGGAAGGTGATCCCACTTCATATGAAGAAGCCATGAGAAGCCCTCACTCATCGAAGTGGGTGGAGGCAATGGAAGACGAAATGAAATCGATGAGTTCCAACGATGTTTGGGACTTAGAGGAAATTCCTAAAGGAGCCAAAACAGTAGGCTGCAAATGGGTATACAAAACTAAGTATGACTCAAAAGGAAATGTAGAAAAGTATAAAGCACGACTGGTGGCAAAAGGATTTACACAAAGAGAAGGGGTAGATTACAACGAGACATTTTCACCAGTCTCATGTAAGGATTCCTTCAGAATCATAATGGCACTAGTTGCACATTTTGATTTAGAGTTGCATCAAATGGATGTAAAGACGGCATTTCTAAATGGAGATTTAGAAGAAAATGTTTACATGAAACAACCCAAGGGTTTTTTCATGGAGGGGAAGGAACATATGGGATGCCGTCTAAAGAAATCCATTTATGGATTAAAGCAGGCCTCTAGACAGTGGTATCTAAAGTTTAATGAAATAATTAAAAGATTTGGATTTAAAGAGAATGTTGAGGACAACTGCATTTATGCAAAGTTTAAAAGTGGGAAATATATTTTCCTAATTCTGTATGTGGATGATATCTTGCTTGCTAGCAGTGATGTCAGTCTACTACTAGAAACAAAGAAGTTCTTGTCCTCAAATTTTGATATGAAAGATCTTGGTGAAGCTTCATATGTTTTGGGCATAGAAATTCACCGAGATAGAAGCTTACAGTCAAGGGCGACAAGTTTGGGAAATTCCAATGTCCCAACAACCAGTACGAGATCGATCAAATGAAAGGAATACCATATGTTTCGGCTGTTGGAAGCTTACAGTATGCACAAGTGTGCACTCGCCCTGACTTAGCATTTATCACCGGGGTACTCGTTGATATCAAGAGAATCCAGGCCCAGAGCACTGAAAAATGGCAAAGAAAACTTTGCGTTATGTGCAAGGCATAAAAGGCCTCATGCTAACATATAAAAGATCTGATTCCCTAGAAATAAGAGGGTATTCAGATGCAGATTTTGCGGGAGACAAAGATGATAGAAAGTCCACGACAGGATATATGTTCACTCTCGCAGGAGGGGCTATTTCGTGGAGAAGCTCCAAACAGTCAATAGTTGCAGCATCTACGATGTATGCAGAATTATAGCATGTTATGAGGCCACGGGGCAGGCGCTATGGCTAAAGAAATTTATACCCGACTTGAAAGTGGTAGACTGCATTAGCAGACCACTAAAGATGTACTGTGACAATGAGACCGCAGTATTCTATGCTCACAACAACAAGTCGAGTAATACTACAAAGCCAATAGAAATAAAGTATTATGTTGTGAAAGATAAAATCCAGGATCAAACTATAAGTCTCGAGCATATAAAGACAAAGAATATGCTTGCGGATCCGCTTACGAAAGGCTTACCACCCAGCGTGTTCATGGAACACGTAGCCGGCATGGGTTTAATGGAAAGCCTATGATTCCTGGATCATAAGAGGCCCAAAAGGAACGGAAATTGTTTCAAAACCAAGAGATATATTGTAGCTATCTGATTCTATCGGCAATTGAGCTGTGACGATGAAACATGCTCTATGTATTGATCTGTGATGAAACGAGTAAAATACAAAGTATAAAGTTAAAAGTAAAAGTTGAGATCAAGGGAGAGAATGTTAGGTTGATCTCATCCGGTCGAACCCCAACGGGTCGATCGGTCCCCTTGACCGCGTCCTGATCGGGGACGCCCAACCTCCCTGGTTGGTGGGCCCCTGTCACCTGCGCGTATATAAAGAGGTGGGGGCCGGTGGCACAACTAACGAGGTTGACCGTGCGCCAGTTTCCCCACGCCCTTCCGATTGAGGGCTCGCGCAGTGCTGACGGGAAGCTCCACCGCCGCCGCCACTGCCAGCCCACGCACACGCCGTCGCCCCATCGCCATGGCCACCGGCTCTGGCATGACGAGCCAAGGTGAAGTTATTCCCCTCTCCTCTCTCCGATCCCTCTCCCTCTCAGTACCTCTTGTCAAGATCATCGCCAAAAGGAGCACTACCGAATCCATCTAGACTAGTTGATCCTAGAGTGGTTATAACAGAAGATTCCATGTATACAAGTATATATGGATGGATATAACTCATATAGACGAGGAGATCCATGCATTGTAAGAAGTATTTATTCACATACGTGAGCTATAAAAATTAGCGCATCTTCTAAGCTGAACTAAAGTCACACAACAAAAGATCCATCGATGGCCTGCAAGGAAAAAACAAAAGATCTAGTCAATTGTTAAATTGGATGAGCAAGATCCATCCATCGATGGCCTCTAAGCAAGTTGGTAAACTGGAGGAGCTGACCCTAGATCCATCGATGGCCTGCAAGAAAAAAAAAGATCTAGACAATTGGTAAACTGGATGAGCTGACCCAAGATCTATCCATCGAAGATCGACCACAGTTTGGATCTGTCCAGGTCAGTGGAGCGTAGGGCTTTAACGATAGCTGAATTGTCGATAACGTCGGCTTCAACTTCATCTACATCAGAGCAGTGCGGGATCAGACAATTAGTCAAATCTAGAAGAAACATCAAAATCTTGTTGGGAAGATGCACACCACAAGCAGGCTGATCGATTCTCCCTACGAGAGTAGATCTTAAATAGGCACATATGTACGCTGCTAGAGCAGCCAACTATCCTAGTTTTGTGCCACCGACGCACTAGCCTGGCCACTAATCCACCACTAGGCCAACAACTAATCAAGACCACGACCTCCTCCTAGAACCACTCCAGGAAACGACCCGGCCAAGACATGCACATGCACCTAACAAGCGAACTAGATGACCAACGAATCTCTTTGCTATCTCCCGTACATCACACCTCGATCCAAAGATATCCGATGCAGCCTACAACAGAGAGCAGAGCTACCGACGGATAGAAGAAGAGAGGCGCACGGAGCAGGCATGGTGAGAAGATCCTTACCGCAGACTTTGATGGGAGCCTCGAGCTCGAGGAGGTTGGGCTGGTTGAGGAAGACTTCCTTAGCGGCGGCGGAGAGGCGGTCGGTGAGCAGTGGGGGGCGAGCCGTCCTCCTGCCGAGCGCCTCCAGCAGCCGCTGGATCACGTCGTCGAGCGTCGCGGCGTCTATCGGCCCGGCGCCTCGGGTGGGGAGTGGGGCAAACCCTGGCGGCTATGGCGGGGTGGCTGGCCTCCTACGCGCCTGTGCTCTCCGGCCCATGCCGCCGCTGCTTCAGATCCATTCGGCTGGCACGCTTGGATCTGTGAGAATCTCCAGCGCCGCCACTCCAGCAACAACCCCACCGTCCTTCCTTGAGTCGATCCCGTGAGGAGTGTTACCTCGTCGTCGGAGGCGGCCGGAGGATGCCGGGCTGCCGGCAGCGGCGAGATATGTGTGAGAGGAGGTCGTGGCCTCGTGGGTGGAGAGGGGAACGAAGGAGGTGTGCGGCTGTGGGAGAGGATAAGGCAGAGGATTGTGCGTGGACTTAGGGTTCGGCCGCTCGGACTATTTATTGGATCGAGCTTCAATTGCATACGGAGTTAATTTTTAACCGTGACCAATATATCAGCTACGGTTATTTTTATTTGGTCCGTTGCCTTTGTGTCGCGCGCGAAACATGCACATTTATTTAACCGTGACCATTGTGACGGGTACTGCGGAAAGTCTGTTGTCTTTGTTCTGCCGTTTCCATAGAGGGGTATCATTTGTGTCGTTCTGTACTAGTGTTTCCAAACTGCTATGGGGTCCCGTCTCAACTTCAGCACCGCCTACCATCCTCAAACTGATGGTCAGACCGAAAGAGTGAACCAAGTGTTGGAAGACATGCTTAGGGCATGTGTAATCTCTTTTGGCAAGGGTTGGGAAAAGTATCTCCCTTTCGCGGAGTTCTCCTACAATAATAGCTATCAAGCTAGTCTGGGCATGGCTCCATTCGAGGTTCTATATGGAGGAAAATGCCGCACTCCGCTAAATTGGTCCGAGACCGGAGAGAGGGCACTCTTTGGTCCGGATGTGATCAATGAAGCTGAGGAGAAGGTTTGAATCATACGAGAAAATCTGAAGATTGCTCAGTCTAGGCAGAAGAGCTACTATGATAAGCACCATCAGGAGATTCACTATGAAATTGGTGATAAAGCTTATCTCCGCGTCTCTCCCCTTCGTGGCGTTCGCCGCTTCGGTATCAAAGGGAAATTGGCCCCTCGCTATGTTGGCCCTTTCACCGTTCTGGCCAAGCGAGGAGATCTCTCTTATAAATTGGAGTTACCGGTCATCTTCCCAAATGTACATGATGTGTTTCATGTCTCCCAACTTCACCGCTGTTTTAAGGATCCTATCCATGGGGTCAATCATGAGGAGCTAGACCTCCAGGAAGATCTCACTTATCGCAAGCATCCTATTCGTGTCCTGGATGAAGCCGAGAGAAAGACCCGTAACAAGACAACCAAGTTCCTCAAGGTTCAATGGTCTCACCATTCCGAAGAAGAAGCAACTTGGGAAAGAGAGTCTAGTCTACGTGAGGAGTATCCCGACTTCTTTCCGCAATCTTAGAATCTCGGGACGAGATTCCTGTAAGGGGGGTAGAATTGTAACAGCCCAAAGTTGAGAACCTAAAAACCTGTGTAATTTTTCCACTTTTGTGTTCCTTGCATCATGGCATCCATGCATCATGTTGTTGCTAGGGAATTGTTGCTAGGGAATTGTGTTGGGTTAGGGAATTGTTGTTGGTTTAGCACCATTTGAAAACCAAAATGCCAAACTTGCTTTAACACAAACTTCCCAAATTAATGAAAGCACTCAAACTTGCAAAACACAAATACTTTGACCTCTCATATTTGTCAAGGAAGTTCCAAGAGTTCACCAATAATATTTGATACTTGCTCTAAAAATACTAAAGGAGCAACATTTCTAATTTAGCAAAATGCCCTAAACCAACCTTGCTAAACAAAAGTGGTCCAAAACATTTTATTTTGAGAAACCAAAATTTGTGGAGCTTCTACAGGCTAAGGGGAGCCTCCCCAAATTTTGCTATATTTTTCTAAAATTGTTTAGTGCCTCAATTAAATCTGGAAAGGTGCTACTGATTTTCTTTAAAAAAATGAAAAGGACCTATCTGTGATGGACGAAAGCTGTCAGGGGGTTTTCGCGAAATGGTCGTCTCTCTCCTTGGACACTGGCGCCATGCCGTCGCCGTGGCCGCGCCCGCGTGCGCACGCCCGCGCCGGGCCCCCCTTCTCTGCCCTTCACTGCAAGGAGAGCACGCCCACGAGCCCCACCAGCTCCTCCTACCCCATACTCTAGCTCCCTCCCCCCGTTTCTCCGCAGCCACGGAGCCGCACCCAAGCTCGCCGTCGCCGCCGCATCGCCGTCGAT
Organism: Poa pratensis; assembly: GCA_947311845.1. Classification (NCBI taxonomy): domain Eukaryota; kingdom Viridiplantae; phylum Streptophyta; class Magnoliopsida; order Poales; family Poaceae; genus Poa; species Poa pratensis. The sequence goes on along the minus strand of CAMZMU010000040.1, from coordinate 75,907,622 downwards.
TGAGAGCTCCCCGAGGCAAGCCGAGGCCACCACGAGCTCCGCCAACCTCTCCTCTGCCTCCCTGTCAACTCGTGCAAGCTGGGAAGGCTGGGAGCCGCCGAATTGCGCCGTCGTCTTCATCGCCGGTCGCCGCCCCTTTCGCACGCCGCAGTCGATTCGGACCTCCCCGCGCCTCGCCGTTTGCTCGTACGCGTTCCTGGTGAGCTGCTGCTCCTCCCCAAGCCCTCTTTCCTCCCGCGCGTGAACCGTAGTTCCAATTCGACGAAGCTCGCCGTCGCGTCGCCGTTTGCGTCTGCGTCGGATATTCCGAGCCCACGCCGGCCGAATAATCCGTTTTGTTCCAGTACGTAGAAACCTCAAATTTCTTCTCCAATTGGATAATCCGAAACTGAAGACTTCGGATTTTCCGAAGTGTTCCAGTGCGTGTGGACTTCGAGTCCTTAGCCAAATTTTCGAGTTTGCAGTGCGCTCGGATATTCCGAGTTTGGGCACATCGGATTTTCCGATTTTGTCCAGCACCCAAAATTGTACTGTTTCTTTCTAATTTGGCTAAGTATTTCCATTGTTGTTTAAAACATAAATTGTAAAAGGACATAATTACAAGAGGAAATAAAATGTAATAACTTGTTATCGGTGCTTCAGAAAAATGCGTGTATTATACCCAAAGGTCCGGAAATTTGTGAACCAACCTTCAAAATGGTTATCATGTATATTAAATCACCGAAACCCTGCATTTCATCACCTGATCATGACATCTCATATCCAAGTGCACCATAGGGTTCATCTTTCTTAATCAACAAGTAAAGATGGTTCATGACCTAACTCCACGGTATATCCGGGATGCGCCCCTCTAAGCACCCGAACTCCGTTTAATTTGAATAGTTGAATCATCCTCCTCCCGGGGATTTAAAATGTCATGTCATCATGTGTTTGCGCATTGCATCTGTTAAAGCTTGTGTGGTGATTGATTGCTCTTCCGTTGCTATGCTCCGATAGATCAAGCAGCCGGGGTTACACCGCAATACCCCGACGATCCGTACTACCAGCACGTTGAGCAAGGCAAGCGTAATCCCCCCTCTGAGCATGTCTTACCCTATTTTCCGCAAATATTTTCTTCACTATAATATTGCATGCGGTTCCAAATGTCAATTTTATTGGATTAGAGTATCCTATAGTTGCATTAAGTTTCCGATGCCATTACCTGTTTCCCCTCCTATTATCCATAGGATTGTATTGTTGGCCTGAACTACTTAACTATGCAATGTTGTTGCTTAGCCATGCTTAGTTAAATGTTTATTCGTCCGATGGATATTTCATGTTGGAAACAGATGCTGAAATGTTTGGATGATGGTGGAGAAATTGTGGTGACAGGTAATAAAATGCTTAAAGGTGGGGATGAGAGGCCACTATGGTTTGGTGGTGCTTTGTCTCACTCTCGCCGCCTAGGTGCGAGTTCTTTACCTCTTGAACCAAGAATGAGCGCGCTTCCTTTCGGTGGGGTATATGGAGCCCTCGTCGACCGACTAAATTGTGCGAGGCTAGCCAGGGTCCTCTAGTTTGAGCTTCCATTTGCGCGTGCGTTGAGATGGTGGCCAAGACAGAAATGAGGATGGTGGTGTTAGGAAAATGAGTGGCCACGGGGCAGGGTGTTGGAGGCACTGAACCTGTCCCGTCCTCACTGATGATCCTGGGTTAGTCTCAAGCAAGGTAAAGGTTGTAACCGTTCCCACTCAGCCGGCTTTCCTCGGAAGAGAGCTAAGCGTAGGCAATAAGCCGGGCGGTACCGAAGGTAAACACAGTGCACCCCTGCAGGGTTAAATCTTTTCGAAAAGCCGTGTCCACGGTTACGGACAACTTGGGAAAGGACGATAAGACCATAGAATAACTTGAACGGAATGATTAAAAACTGAGTACTAAAGGTACTACTCAAGAGTGCAAGGTGAGCTTCCTCGAGGGTGATTCGGGGAGGTGCCTTCGTAGAACAGGCACAGTGGTAAATTGTGGTTGATGATGAGAAAGGTGATCAAGAGAAAAGAGTTACTTCTTACCCCCTTTTTAAAAATACTCTGAATATTCGATGCCATTGAGTTATGTTTTCATAAATAAAATCAGCTTTATGCAAAACAGCCATAAAACCTTGAAAGCCTCATCGAGCTAAAGCTCTATATATAATCTTGCGAGTTCGTCGAACTCAACGTCGTTTGCTTTGTTTCAGAGGAGGACTTCACCGATCTCGAAGGTGGGTTCTTTGTGGACGTCGACGAGTAGTCTGGGGTTCCCAGGTGGCAGCTTGGGACATCCCGGAACAGCTGGCGCTGGATGTTTATCTGTAGGCCTCTTAGGCCATAATTTGGATCTTGTTGTTTAGAACAACTTAATTCGCTTCCGCATGTTGTAATGTTGGGTCTGTGACCTCTGGTTGTAATTTGCTATCTTTCTCTATTATAAGAGTTGAACTATAATGATTTGTGTCGTAGAGTATGTGATGTGCCAGTTGTTCCACAAGTCTTGATCTCTCTATTATGCATTGATAGTTGTGCCTGTGTCAAGACATCAATCGGGGTGTTGCGTTGCCGATGATCAATACCGAGCAACGCCTGCCAAAGGTTTTGGCCTGGGATTGGTAAACCCGTAACCTCCGGTTGTATCGCTTAACCGGTGACACACAGCATCACTGTATAGCAGTCGGGTCGGGGCGCTACAGCAAGGAGCTGTAATGTGACAAAGTTTGAGCAATACATGGAAGAAATGAAGGTTATGAGTATGGATGCACACAAATGGCTTGATGAGTTGGAGCCTAGCACTTGGGTAAAGGCATTTCAGAGTGACCAGCCGAAATGTGGCGTACTACTAAACAATAACTGCGAAGTTTTTAAAAAGTAAGCATAGCTATTTAAGTCTCAGTTTTGTATAAGGACATTTCATGTCTATCATTGTTTGATCATCTTGGACGACATGTTTTCCTTTATTCAGGTACATCTTGGACAGTAGAGAATTGCCACTGTTATCAATGATTCAAAGGATTAAAGGGCAGTTAATGACAAGGCATTACACAAAGCTAATTGAGTATGAGAAATGGACTGGTCAAGTTTGTCCAAAGATAAGAAACAAGGTTGAGAAGGTAACAGAAATGGCTAATCTTGCAGAAGTAACTGGAGCAGGAGATGGCTATTTCATGTTGGTGATAGAGGCACTGCTTACATAGTAGACATAAAGAAGAAGTTGCGCACTTGCTGTAGGTACCAAAAATCAGGCATCCCATGTCTACATGTAATAGCTTGCTGCAGGTCTGAGAATGTGGATCCTCTCGACCTTGTTGATCCATGCTACTCGAAGGCAATGTTCCAGAAAACATATGGAAACATTATCTACCCTTGCAAGGATAGGACTGAGTGGCACAAGATGTTTGGGCCCCCTATAAACCCACCTTTCTATCAGAAACATGTTGGCAGACCAACAAAAGTTAGAAGAAGAGGACCTGGAGAAATTCCTCATGCTAGTGGAGGGAAGAAAATGAGCAGGCATGGTGTGATCATGCACTGCAAGTACTGCAACGAACCTGATCATAATAAGGCTGGATGCAGGTACTTGAAGGCTGGACTGCCGCCTCCATCTGCAGTGCGTCCACCTATTCCCACTTCAGCAGGGGAGAATGTGCCTCCACCAAATACAACTACATCAGATGGAAATGTTCCACCACCAGTGCTTGATGATCTCATGGTTGACAACTTGATTGAGCAGGTATTTGCATTTGCCTGTCCATTTTACAGGTGTATTTGTGATGTTGGTTAACCACACTCTTTATGATTGTCTTTTACAGATGCCTACACCTAGAGTACTTCAAGCACAACCTGTCCCTGAAAGTTCATTTCTCACGGCTGCACAGATGATGTTGAACCAGACTCAGGAGAGCCAAGGAAGTACAAGTACCGTGAGGCAAGGAGAACTTGCACAATAGTTGCAAGCTTTGAGGAACCAGAAAGACAGAGAACAAGAGGAGAGGAAGCAGGCCTTGCTTAGGGCTAGACAAGAAGTTGCATTGAAGAAAGCTGAAGAGGCAGCTAAGAAGAAGCATGAAGAAGCTCTGAAGAAAGCAGAACATGAGAGAAGGAAACAAGCTACAGCTGAAAGAAGTGCGAAGAAGAAGGAGGAGGCTTGTGTGAACAAGTTAGCAAGAGAATTACAAAAGAAGAAGAGAAAGGACAAGAAGGATAATAGCAGAAGTTAGAAAAGAATATGCTCAGAAGCAAAGAGAATTACAAAAACAACAAGCTGCTGCAGCAAAGGAAGAAGAGAAGAAGAGAGCAGCTGCAACAAAAGAAGAAGAGAAAAGGAGAGCTGCAGTAGCAAAAGAAGATGAGAGGAAAAGAGTAGCTGCAGCAAGAGCAGAGGAACAAAGAATTGCTGGACTTGAAATTGCATATTCTAGAAGAATGGCTGCTGAAGCTAGAGAAGAGAAAGAAAAGGAGGGTGCGCTGGGTGCAAAGAGACAGGCAGTGACTGGCAGTTCAGTAGTGATTCACCCACCAGCAAAGAAATCATCAATGTTTGATGTCTTTAGGTAGTTTTCATTATCTCCTGTAATGCTACCTAGTTGCTACATGATTTTATTTGTAGACAAGTTTGTGTAAGGGTACTTGAGGTCCTCATATTTTTTGGCACTGATGCATTCCTGTAAGTTATGCTACCTGATGATATTTATATCTACTTGAGGTTGTTTTCATGTCACCTGATGCTTTTTAAAATCTTACAACTTCAGTACATAGCATGCGCGTGGAGTTATCTAAATAAATTTAACTATAAATACAATCACAAAAGCATGTGGATGTTACTGGCTAGCGCGCTCTTTTTTCCACCTCTAGATAGCAGGATCGAATCCCACCGGCGCGCGAAATTTTATTTGGGTTGTTACTTTCTGCAGGTCAATGACAGGTGGGTCCCGCGGACCAGGCTGCAATATTTGACAGTCAACAGAGTACCACATATATAAAATACGGAGGCCTACGGTGAATCAATGACCGTAGATTCACCACAACTCAAGTACGAGTACCATATTGTGTGTATTCCTAAATACAAGTACCGTATTGTGCTTTCGGAAATAGTACAGGTACCCACCGTGTATTTAACTCTTCTCCAAAAAACAATGGCAAAGCGATTCTCCAAAAAAAAAAATTTGTCAAAGCGCAACCCAGGGATGGATTTGGGGGTTTTCCACTTTCCACCCACGCAAAGCTTTCGGAAAACTAACTGCATCCCCTTTGGAAGACGAACAGAAATCCCAACATTTCAGACGTAGATATACAATCAAAGATCATTGCCGTCTGTTTGCATTTCCAGTTAGAACCATGATCCTTAAAACCTGATACAACAAAACATGTCACTATACAGAGCAGGAAGAAGTCATCTTAATTAGCAACGGACATCTAGCAAAAATATTCAATGTAGAGATACAACCGTAGAATACATCATCAAAGCACAGTGCAATCCCAGCAGATGGTTAAGATAATGGGTTGTGCATCTGAAACACACTCTGAAGATGAAATCCTAAACCTGAAGCTGGATAAGAGGAGATAAAATTTCACGAGAATCACTAAATCTGCCTCAAGCATCACGGCAGGCTCCATCCACTGGTATCGCAAGAAGTTGTATGTACCCCACTGCTCAGGAACATTAATTAGATAGAGGGGAGTAATTGATCTGGTCCTTCTTGCAGAGTACTCCCTCCTTGCCACAGTGTAGTGCATATAAGATTTTACAAAAGTCAAACAATGTAAAGTTTGACTAAGTATGTAGAAAAGCACATCAACATGTAGAATATCCAATCAATACCATTAGATTCATTATGATGTATGTTTTCATATGGTATACATTTAATATTATAGATATATAAATAATTTTCTCAATAAACTTGGTCAAACTTAACATCGTTTGACTTTTGAAAAAACTTACATACACTAAATTTTGGCAAAGGAGGGAGTATAGTTCAGACGTACAGGTCTGAAAGATAAACTGAACACTATGATGCGGAAATTAAATAGAGCAGCAACAGGAAAATTTCACGGAATGTCCATGACATTGATTTTTCTGTCACATCAATTTACAGTGTCCCTTCAGAGTCCCATTGACGATGGAACAGTGCTCCGCTGGTTATCCAAGGCCCATGAGGCGACCCTCCTCCTCCTGAGGCGTTCGGAGATGATGAACGCCATCTCCAGCGACTGTGAGGCATTGAGCCTTGGGTCACAGTGCGTGTGGTAGCGCGAGCTTAGATTATCGAACGTCACCGTGCGTGACCCACCAATGCACTCCGTCACGTTTTGTCCGGTCATCTCCAGATGAACTCCACCTGGGTGACTCCCTTCTTGCTCGTGGACATCAAAGAATGCGCGCACCTCAGCCTGGTTTCAGAAACATGATAACTCAGCTTAGTTCTACTTACAGTCAATCGCATTTTGCGTACAAGTTAAACTGGTAGAGTAACTTTTACAAGGACTTAACCATAGGCCCCTACCAGTGAGAATTCAACTTGTATCCTGTACTATGGCTGTTAACTGATGTTTTTTTTAATGGACAGATCATACGACCGAAACACTAAACCAACAAGTTATAAGAAATGAACTGGAATATTCAGGGAAAACCAGAAGGTGCCGGAAAGGGTTTAAGATTAGGAGTCCTTTTCAATCGCTTTAGCATGGCTTTTGTTTCAGTTTCATCGATGATTATTGGCACCAGAAGGGCAAATGGTTACCACTAACGGTGTAATCTTTTTCTCCAGAAACCATATCAACTATTTTGGCAAAGCTATGTTGCATCCAATATATCGAACAATTAGGTCTAATCATGAAGCATTCCCTACACCCTAGTCACTACAAAGTTATAGGGTACTAAGTTACAGGAACAAGCAAGCACTGACAAAACAGGGCCATGAGAGGAAAAGAAATTACCAAAATTCTGTCGAAGGAACGTGTCTTGAGGCCACAAGGGGCCTTCATTGTGTTACCATGCATTGGGTCAGTCACCCATGTTACTATCTGGCCAGCACCACGAACAGCACGGATGAGGTGGGGGAGTTTGACTTGCATGTTCTCAGGTCCCATTCTCGTGATGATAGTTATTCTTCCTGGCCTGTTTTCAGGGTTCAAGATATCAATCAACTTCACAAGTTCTTTTGGGTCCATTTTGTCGCTGACCTGCATTTAGTTCGATGAGAAAGGGATATTTTTAGAAACAAATGTGCATTATTCCACCCTTCAGATACAGACTTTAACTTCGGTATATATTATGATTATGAGTCACTACAGGTGTCCAAATATTTAGGTTTTACCTTGATACCCAGAGGGTTGGCAATGCCTCTGAGGAACTCCACATGGGCACCATCAAGCTGGCGAGTACGCTCGCCAGCCCACAGGAAGTGGGCAGAACAGTCATAATAGAGGCCAGAGGTGGAATCCTCCCGAGTAAGTGCCTGCTCATAGGGAAGAAGAAGACACTCATGTGATGTCCAGAATTCTGTTGTTCTCATTATAGGGTGATCTACAGTGAGCCCAGCAGCTGACATGAACCCCAAAGCCTCGTCAACTCGATGAGCCAACTCCATGTACCTATTCAACATTGAATGCAAGTCAACCACGAAATGCCACAATTAAATTTTACAGTGTGTGTATATGGGTAACTTATCAAACAAGTTGTCGAGCTACAGAAGAAACCTCCAAAAAATATTATGTGAATTAGTAGTTAATTACTAATATTACCAAACTAGTTAATCACTAATTTACCAAATAAATGATACTCTCTCCATTGCAAAATGTAGGGCGTATTTTGATCAGTTAAGACCAACAATTACTCTATTCATGCAATATACGTGACACAAAATTGATTCATTTCTTTTAAAAAAATGATCCATTAGGTTTATATTAAATGTCCCTATGATTGCGATTTTGTGTTGCATAAAAACTAAACATCAAGGGATTAATTGTTGATCAAAGCTTTGTCTTAACCAATAAAAATACAAACTACATGTTTGCAATGGAGGAGCAAAACACATATTTGCACGAATCGTTGCTGAGTTCTTATTTTTTGCATGAATTGAACAGTCAGAAGCAAGTATTTAAATGGAGACAGTAAGTAGTTCAAGACTTCAAGGTAATCACCTATCACCCTGTTCACTTTTCTCTGTGAAGTCAAGATTCCACTGTGTTACCCTCTGCATGGCGGCATAACCTCCGGTAGCAAATGCCCGGATCAAATTCAGTGTTGCTGCTGACTGTGAGTACGCCCTGATCATGCGTTGTGGGTCTGGCACTCTTGACTTCTCATCAAATACATCCCCATTAATATTGTCTCCTCTGTAGCTAGGCAACTTCACTCCATCCCGCTCTTCAAAGCCATCCGACCTTGGCTTTGCAAACTGACCTGCCATTCTTCCTACCTACATATTCCATGTAACGTGTAATTAATATATTTGTTTAGTCATCGGGCAGATCTGCAGTATTCCGTGCTGCACGAAGCATTTTAGCAGGGCATTAGGAGGCTGATTATCATCGCCTATAAAGCCTTCACTGGTACGAAAGAATGCACTCCAGCTTCCAAAGGATTGGGCTGTTTCCATTTGTTTACTGGTAGATGGTGGTGCTTCATTTTTGTTGTTAGCTGAGGGTATGCAGTGTTTCTTCAGTTTGCACATTGTGGGTTGAGTCAACATAGTGGAGTAAGGTGAGAGTTCCCTTAGTTTCATAGCTCGATCCATAGAACTTATGTGTGTTGAATCTTTAGCGTCAGGACAAGACCCATAGAAATGATCAATCATCAACCTAATGAATGAACTATGTAATATATGCTCATTTGATTGTACCCAACATGCATAAAACACATGGTGCGTCGATTGTGATGTTCAAATTCACCAGCTTTTGCACCTCGCCATCATTAGCTAAAGCTGGTAAACAATTATAGTTAGGGCCAGTCCTGACCAAATAGTTAGGGGCTCTAAACAATTATGCCCAACCCAAGTGTTAATTAGTGCTGGAAAGTTTCCTATAAATTCAGTACTAGACTACTAGTAGTCATGTGTGTGATCATATGAAGTCGTAGTACCCAATAAAAACCCTCCCTAGTCATTACTTATACCTCAAAATGTACCACGTCTCTTTCACACAAACTAATTTTCCTTTGGCCACAAGACCCAACTAATCAAGTAGTGTCTCTTATTGTGTCAAGGGAGTAAAATTTTAAATTGTTCTTTTGCAGAGAGAAATTTTAAAATTTACCCTAAATGGTTTGTCATTTTGATTATAAGTATGAACTTGGTTATTTTGACCGCTTAGAAGCAGGAATCTTTTGTACGAAACACTAATATTCTCACAAGATTTTTCTTCGTACAACTTTGTTAATTGGCTACGGTGGCAATATATAGATGATTTTTTTTACAACTGTGTTAACTGTTAATGATTTTTTTAATAAGATTCTGAATGAATATGTAGATCAAGAATTTGTACCTAGATAGACTAGAAATGTAGCAGGTAACCAAAAAGATATAGTAGCAGTTAAGAGTTTCAGGTTTTGTAGGTTACAATTCTTGGTGAAAAATAGTAACGGGTATGAATCAAAATATTTTGTATTGCGCATTTGTTTTAGTTCTTGTATGTAGGACCTAATTTAGATTCGCACGAAGGATCTGCAGGCGCTTCATACCTTGATGATAGGCATCTGGCCACCGAACATGAGCACGACAGACATCTGGAGGAGGACGCGGAAGGTGTCCCGGATGTTGTTCGCGTTGAACTCCTTGAAGCTCTCGGCGCAATCGCCGCCCATGAGGAGGAATGAACGGCCGAGAGCCGCTTCCGCGAGCCGATCCTCCAGGTTGCGCGCCTCCCCGGCGAAGACGATCGGCGGGAAGGCCTCGACCGTCCGCAGCACTTCCTCCAGCCCGGCCTTGTCCGGGTACTCCGGCTGCTGCAGCGCCGGCCGTTCCCGCCAGCTCCCCGGCGCCCACTGGCTCGGCGGCCGCGGCGCCGCGCGCACCGCGTGGACGCGGACGAGCCCGCCGCGGCGCCGCGGCGGGGCGAGCCCCTGGGAGGGGAGGAGCGGATTGTGCACTGCCGCGGGCGCGGGCGATGGCGCGAGGGGCATGTCGCGGGATGACGCGGCCTGCAGGAAAAGGTTTCTGTTCGGATGGGGGGCGGCTGAACGAGTGCTCGGAAGGGTTCTCGCGGAAGTAGGTGCCTCATGGTTTTCGCCAATCCGAGCTGGATAAACCACTTTCCCATCTTAGTCCGACAGGAAACAATCGTAGGACCAATTCGATGTCGTCCATCCCTGTTTCATCGCGCGGCCCGTGGTCACAATCAACTGGATATGCAAAATGGAGATGATGGTAGAGGGTTTCGTTGTCAGGAACCGATGGATCTAACATGAGAAGGATCAGCAAGAACTAGGATTTGAGGGAATTATAGCTAAAACATGGTAAATTGATGGATAAAAGGAAAGATAAACTGCAGGAGAAATAATGGTAGAATTAGGGTTCATATTTCTTGATTGAGAATCACGAGATAAAAGGATGGCTTATAAAGACCAAGGCAACTACAAGATGACAACACATATGAAATATCTAAAGTACCCTCATACTAATATGACATACTAATAGTCTAATACTAGTCGATCACATACCCATACTAGTCCCTGACATTACTCCCCTCCTAAAGCCATTGGTCACCAATGGAACAAGTTTCTATAGAAACTTTAATCATTGACAATTATTCATCTTACTTTAGTCACCATATCAGGAAGGTAGAAATGTAATGAAGATAATATCCAATTCTCATAGCCGAAGATAATTTTGTGAAGATAGCAAATTCTTGCATTGTAATTCTCTGGACACATAGCTGATAGAAATTACGAATTTTATGGATTAGAATCCTTAAAAAATGAAAATATTTTAGTCAAAACAACGTGCATGTTAGTGATCACCTACGTGTGCACCGTGTTAAAAGAAAAGGTCAGTATCCAAGGTATGCTTTTACTTTCCCAGGAACATAATTGTCTAGTAGTCCAAAAAATAAAAATACGCACCTTGTAACACCACTAATACCACACTATAACGTGTTGAGAATTGTCCCACTAAATAAATTAATGTACATTGTCTCGCTAATAGCATGCTAATCACGACATAGCACGCTAATGGCGTGTTTTAAGATTGACGCTATTTTGCTATATCGTGTTATTTGGGATAGTGCGGCGGGAATGCAGCCGTGAAGGTGTACAGGGAGAGAAAATTGCACTTTACATCACGGTGGGCATAAAACCTGATACCCGAACCCTGAACCCGAAAAATCCGGACCCGAACCCGTATATCCCGAACCTGAAATACCCGAGTACTTGATCGGGTGTCACTTCTTAAAAGCCGAATTTAGTTCAGGTAATTCGGGGCTCAGTTCACGGAACCCGAACGTCCCGATTAACCCGAACAAAATTGTCAGTAGGGAATTAGCGAACGAAGTTGTGCAGGTGCAGGCGCAACCCAGCGGCCCAGCCCATCTCTCCCGAACCCTATTCTATTCCCCACCCCACATCTCCTCGTGCTCCCACTCCACGCCGCAGCCGCCACAAGCCCCAGCCCCGACCACTCCCAATCTCCCATGCCCCAGCAGCCACAGGCGTTCCGCCGCCGTACCAACTACCCTGTCCGTCGCCCCATCTAGTACAGTCGCCGGAGGCGCGGACTCGCCTGCTCGCCCTTCTCCGACTCGACGACGACGTGAAGCAGGCTCCCGAGTTGTGGGGACCCCAGACCGGCAGTCTGAGACCTCCAGTATGCATACATTCACGATCCCAAGATCAACAGTCGTGAACAACATACTTAAGTTGGTACACAGATTACATCATCCATTACACGAATACTTAAGGTCTTACACAAAGGGGGCACATGACCACGCCTTATTCAACAGCCACGCAGGGCCGACAAACTACTCATAACACAGCGGAAGACATTAACACACAACGTGATAGAGCCCAAGTCATGCCTTAACCTACAGGCTGCTGACCGGGAAACGTTCCTAGTTCGCAGGGTCGTCGGGGTAGTACTCCTCCCCGTAGAACTCCTCCTGAGGCTGCTCCTCAAAGTCTGGCTAAGACAATAGCCAGGGACGAAACCAATATGAGTACATTTGATTGTACTCGCAAGACATCCCGAATGAAGCTTATAAGATGCAATCATGCTTATATGGTGGAATGGGTAGGCTGTAATTAGGGTTCACTACCCATGATGGATGAAAGATTCATCATGGTTGATTAACATCTCTATATCTTTATTGAAAAAGATACTTCAAAAGATAAGTTTTCGCAAAGAATATTGAAGAGAAGAGCAGATTTTTCTTTGCAAAACTTCTTGGAAAACACTCATCAGGTTTCCATCATCAGCACCTCCCAGGTACTTAATCCGCCTTTCCAGTACCTCCCAGGTACACTCCTTTCCAAAACCTCCTTTTTAAAAACATCGACACAATGCTAGACGACATTGACCATTCAGCTGTCCATGACCGCGGACGCGGCTATTCGAATAGTTTTGACTCTGCAGAGTTTGTACACTTTCACCACACCATCCGGTACATCTGCCGTGAACACCACGGACTGCCCGCGACAGTATGCGAACATCAGATAACCGATCATAACTTCCACTATGTCTATGCTAGTATGCGATTACCTCTTCAGTGGGTTTGTTCTCCCCGGCACCGAGTGAGCTAGCCGTATCGATCCGGTTGCCCCTAGACATCACACCGCCATGGCAGGAGACCCACTGTTGCTTGCCGGTGGCACTCGCAGTCCACACTTTGTATGCCCATATCCAGCATTCGGTTCCGGGGACTTTAACCCCTTCTAGCCAATTGAGGTAAAGTCTCACACTAACACAAACAAGCTTCCATTAAGCCCGTGCCCATTTTGAGTGATGTGGTTGTACGGTAGGGCTGTCAGGCACAAGACTAGTCTATGTGTCGTTTTCGAAAAACATTTCCAAAACATCTTCTTCACAATCCTCCCGTGGACAAGGTCCCACCTTTCCCGGGTTTTTCTTTTAAAACCTTTGTTTTTCGAAAACACACTTTTAGGGGTGTCCACTTAGGGACTTCAAAATTATTAACTTGTGGTGGTAAATATTCCATATGGTGGCTAAGGGCTTGGTAACACCAAGTTGTAACTAATGGCAATGTAATAATTTATAATAACACTAGTAGTAATGGCCATATCAAAAATAGTTTTGTTTTTCCAAGTTTTTGTAAAACTTCAGAAGTAAATCATGCATGATATAATGATAAGTATAGTAGCAAGCATTTGGGAGCTTGCCTTGGTACTGGTCAAAGTCTTGTCCCTGAAATAAACAGGATTGACAATAGGCCTCCTCAGCAACAGCTTCTTCCTCGGGTTCTAGCGTCGCAAAAGAGAGTAACCACCAATCAGTACCAACTAAAGGTACATACTAGCAACAAGCATCACATACAGCAAGCAAACATCATTGCACAACAATCATCTACTTTTCAAAAATAAAAATCTACCACATATTTTTATTTGAAAAGAAAACTAATAGAGCTATGCTCTAGTTTGAGAATTTTATTCTCAAACCAAAATGCAATGGGGTCAGTGGGTGTACCACTATCAACCAAAGCATAAAGAGGTCATTTAGCCTCTGGTCATTTACAAAAGTCACCTAAACACAAGCTAGACAAAAATCTATTCATACTAGTGAGTCACAAATATTATCAAAAGTAATATTCTAGTTAAACATGCTTTGCTAAGGGCTAAGTAATATCCAAACAAGGGTGACATGCTATTCAACCAGTAGCAACATAACAAGCTACTGATGTTCACACAACACTCTCTAAAGTCATTCCATATAAAGGATTTTTATCCTCATACAATCCCTAAATGCTAGAAAAGTCTAGGAAATAGTCCTACTAGTGATAATATCCTCTCACAACACATGAAGCACTCAACTTCTCCTAGCATGTTATCAATATGAAGTAACACAATCATAACAGAGAATATCAAACCTACACATGCTAGAAATCACAAAAAGAATACTAACACATATTATAAAACTAAATAAAACTATAAATAATTATTATCAGAAAAGCATAAAATCTAGTTTTGCTCACCCAATTAAATCTACAGCTCAATAAATCACACCAAGATAGGATTAGGTACTCCTAAACATATACAAGCCAACACAATTGGATTCACTTCAAAAATCATCACCAAATAATTTCCAAAAATCCTAGAATAGCCTACTGGACATTTACAGAAATGCATGCCATTTTAATTAGGTTGATCTTTAGCAAGCAAGACCAAGTTCTACTGCTAGGTAACACTTAGAGCTTTCCAAAACAGTTGAGTTTGCATTTTTGTGATTCTTAGAAAAAAAGATATTTAAGTTTTAGTGAAAACCAGTACTTCTGCCTCTCCATTTATTTCTCCAAAAATAATGACTAAAATGTAGATCTACAAGTTGGGTGTGTTTAAGAACTTGCAGAGGTACTACCCAGATTTTTGGTTTGATTTTATTTTGCATTTTCCTATTTTAAACGGATTTAAACCAGAGACACATATTCTGCCAGTTTCTAAAAACTGAAAATCACAGAAAAGAAAAAAAAACGGCGCACGGGCCGAATCTCGCTGGGCGAGCCCAGCTAAGGCCGAAGCGGCCCAGCTAGGTGCGCGCGCGTGGCGCGGCGCGGGAACGGGTGGCGTTCAAAGGGAACCGTCGATCTGGAGATCGACGATCCAGACGCGTCTTCTTCCTCTCCTCTCTCTCTCTCTCTCACCGCGACACGGGAAGATCGAGCTCGGGGATAGCTCACCTAGGGGCGACGTGGGGCGGTGGCGAGTGGTTGGGGCGGTCACGCGAGCTTGAAGCCGTGCAGGGGTGGCGGCGGCAGCGGCAACGGTGCCACGGTGCAACTCCGGCGAGCTCGAGGTCCGGCGGGACGTCGAGGACGGCGGCGGCGCTTCTGCAGGCAAGAGGCCAGGAAAACGTGTCAGGGGCGTGTTCTGGAAGCTCGGCGGTGCGATGGTGCAGAGAGGTAGGAGAAATCGGCAGTGGAGCGGCGGCAACCTCCAACGCGACCTCGCTCGGGCTCCGGCGAGTTCTTCCTCCGCCTCGCTCGCAGAGAGCGAGAGGTAAGGAAAAGATGGGGTGGGGCGGGTGCGGTGGATGTGTGGAGGTGGGTGGCGAAGTGTGAGAGGCAGTGGTGGCTTAAATCCGAGGAAAACATCCTCTCCCCCACTCGGTGTCAACGGCCGGGCGGCGTGGGTGTGTTCGAGCACGCAAACGTCGGCTCTGGGCTTCCTCAGGGCGTCAACTGGTGTCCTCTCCGTTGAGTGGGTTCTGGGCAGGGCAAGGACGCGAGGAGGAGTGAAGAAATGGGCTGCTCTCTCCTCACAGTCCACTCCCGAGTCACATCACGGCCACCTCCATGTCTCCTCTCCTACTGCTCCTCATTGACCTCAACGAAGCCATACAATGGCATGGAGATGAAGTGGGGACATGGGGGAGTAGAATGGACATGGTCGCTCCCTCTGGTTCGCACGAAATCAACACGAAAACGTGCTCCAAAATTCTGCCCGTGCTGTGAACAGTAATCTTCAGAAAATTCAGTTTTTCAGAAAAACGGCTAAGTGTCAGGGCAGTCAACAGATAGCAAAAGTTGCTGCTTTATTCACCTAGCAAATCAAGTCCAAATGGAAAAATTTAAATTGGTAAATGATCTCCAGGTTGAATACTTCCATTTAATATTTTTGGTCCATTTTTGAAAAATGTTTAAGGGCAGGGAAACATGCTGGTAAGTGGGCTACTCTCTGACTGTTTCTGACTTTTCTGTTTTTCTGTTTTTTTCTGTTTTCTGTCTTAATCTTTAGCCATATAAACATGCATGTATCTAGGGGTTCCAAAGGTACAAAAGGTGATCCAAGGGCATGGAACCAATGTCCACACACCATAGATCATCTCCAAACTCAAATTTTCCATAATTGCACATTTTAACCACATAAAATAACATGTCCAAAACAGCAAGTCTTAACAGATTTCAGAAAATAAAAACCTAATTAGAAAATTCTAAAAATTTGTTTTGCACAAACCACAAGCACTAATATTTCACACATGGATGATCAAGAGTACAAGCACAAGTGGGTTCACACATAGGTTCATAATTTGGAGTCTCACTTATATTCTACAAAAGGCTAAAAATAAAAACGGGGGATTAAAAATGGGGGTGTGACACGAGTCCCGTCCGGCGTCCTTTCCTGTTCATGACGTTGTACCGGTGGCGCGGCGTGAAGCAGGCTCCCTCGTGGCCTAGTCCCGAGTCCCTTCCGGCGTCAAGCACTGCAGAATCGCTGCACAAAATATCCTGAATTTGTTTGTTCTTCAGCTGTTAATTCTTCAGTTGAAAAAACTGTCAATTTCGTCTCATGTATTTTCGGGCAATTCGGGATTACCCGAACCCGGACCGGAACAATTTCGTCTCATGTATTTTCGGGCAATTCGGGGTAATTTTTTCCAAAATCGAGAAGTGAACTGACTTCCTCGATCAGACACAATCCTCTCAGGGATTCCATGCAGACTAACAACCCGTGAAATGTAAAGATCAGCAAGCTGGTTTCCACTGTGAGTGGTTCGGACAGGAATAAAGTGAGCAACTTTAGTGAGTCTGTCCACAACAACCCATATGGCATCATGACCACGGCTAGACTTTGGAAGTCCAGTAATGAAGTCCATCCCAACTTCATCCCATTTCCAGCTTGGCACTTGCAAGGGTTGCAACAATCCAGCAGGGCGCTGGTGCTCAGCTTTCACTTGCTGACACACAGAACATTTGGCTACAAACAAAGCAATCTCTCGCTTCATTCCATGCCACCAAAATCTCTCCTTCAAATCTTGGTACATCTTGGTTCCTCCGGGATGGATAGAATACAAAGAATCGTGAGCTTCTGCCAGAATGGTCTGTTTCAGCTCAGACTCGGAAGGAACACAAATGCGACCTTTATACCACAATACTCCCTCGGAATCAATAGTAAATCCAGGTACCTCTTCCCGCTTCATACGGTTCTTGATTCCCTCAATACTCTTTTGGCCTTGTTGAGCTTCTTTGATCTGATCAACCAGAGTGGGTTTAACTTCCATGGTATCCAGCATACCATAGCTGACCACTTCAATACCAAGTTGTTCAAGTTCTTTCCATAACTCCGGTTGCCTAATTTTGATCATTGAATTCAAAGAAACAGGCTCTCGGCTAAGAGCATCGGCAACTACATTTGCTTTGCCTGGATGGTAGTGGATACTTAGATCATAATCTTTAATGAGCTCAATCCAGCGGCGTTGCCTCATGTTAAGCTCACGCTGAGTGAAGATATACTTCAGACTCTTATGATCAGTATATATTTCACACCTTTTACCCATAAGAAAATGTCGCCATGCCTTGAGAGCATGAACAACTGCGGCAAGCTCTAAATCATGCGTGGGGTAGTTCAACTCATGTGGTCTCAACTGGCGGGATATATAAGATATGACTTTCCCTTCTTGCATGAGAACACTTCCAAGACCAAGCTTAGAAGCATCACAGTAAACATCGAAACTCTTGGTGACGTCCGGCATAGTGAGAACCGGAGCAGACACCAGTCGGTTCTTCAATTCTTGAAAACTCTTTTCACACTTATCCGTCCATACAAACTTATGGTCCTTCCTGAGCAATTGAGTGAGTGGTCGAGCAATGCTCGAGAATCCCTCAACAAACTTGCGGTAATATCCTGCTAAACCCAGAAATGATCGGACTTCCGTCTGATTGGTTGGGGCAGCACGCTCCAATATGGCCCGAATTAGAGCAGGATCCACAGAAATTCCTCCTTCAGATACCACATGTCCAAGAAATCCGACTTCCCTAAGCCAAAACTGACACTTACTGAACTTAGCATACAGCTGATGCTTACGAAGTGTTTCGAGCACAATTCTCAAATGTTCTTCGTGTTCTTTTTCATTCTTGGAATAAATCAGAATATCGTCAATAAACACTACGACAAACTTGTCCAGATAATCCATGAATACCTTATTCATGAGATTCATGAAATAGGCAGGGGCATTGGTCAGACCAAACGACATCACGGTGTACTCATACAATCCGTAACGGGTGATAAAGGCAGTCTTCGGAATATCGGTCTCACGCACCTTCAACTGATGATAACCGGTGCGAAGATCAATCTTCGAGAAAATTCTAGCCCCATTCATCTGGTCAAATAAGTCCTCAATTTTGGGTAACGGGTATTTGTTCTTGATGGTCACATCATTCAACTTGCGGTAATCCACACATAAGCGAGTGGTACCGTCCCGTTTATCCACAAAAATGACAGGTGATCCCCATGGCGAAGCACTAGGGCGAATCAGACCTTTCCTCAACATATCATCAAGTTGTTTCTTCAGCTCATCTAGCTCTTGCGGGTTCATTCGGTAAGGCTTCTGTGCTATAGGTCCGGTTCCAGGTACTAACTCAATAATAAACTCGATATCCCGATCAGGGGGCATACCGGGTAACTCTTCTGGAAAAACATCCGGGTACTCACATACAACAGGTACTTCTTCCAGTTTAGGTGTGGCTATACCTGTGTGGCAGTGGACTTTCGAAGAAGGCTTGGTTGCGGTAAAGGTCACTTCTTCACCATCACTACTGGTCATAGCAATGGACTTCTTGGTGCAGTCTATAACTCCCTTATACTTGGTCATCCAGTTCATGCCAAGTACTACTTCTATCCCTTGGGATCCCAGTACTACTAGATCAGCATGAAAGGTTTTCCCGTTGATGTCAATGGGTACCTCATTGCAAGAAAGGTTGGTTTTAGCTTTGTCTCCAGGTATTTGCACTAGCATAGGGTTGCGCATAGGTGTAGGTTGCAATCCACTTTTATCAACGAATGGCTTAGTGACAAAGGAATGCGATGCACCAGAATCAAACAGTACTGTTGCTGGTACAGAGTTGACAGGAATCGTACCAATCACCATGTGGGGTGCCTCCTGTGCCTCCTCTGCAGTGACATGATTCAGATGCCCTTTGGTCACATTTGGCTGCTTCTTCTGGACTGGTCCAGGGTTCATCTTGGTTGCATTTGGACGAGCTTGAGTAGCATTCTTGGTAGGACACTCACGAGAAAAATGCCCTTCCTTGCCACAGGCATAACATCCTCCAGTTGGATTCGGGTTGGGTCTTGCAGCACGGTTGAAAAGATTTCCCGTGTTGCTTCCTCCAGGCCTTGGTGCATAAGGAACACGGTAGTTGGGATAGTTCGGCCTTGGTGCAGTCGGGTTAAAGGGGCGAGGTGCATAAGCAGGGCCCTGGGTGGTGGTGGCCTCGCAGGTGGGGTACTGCGAGCTCTGGGTGCACTGGGTCCTCCTTGCATCATCATCTTCCTCTTGCGGTTGTCAAAGGCAATCTGGCGCTTGTGCTCCATCATAATGGCAGCATTGGCGAGTGACTCCAGATCCTGGAATGGTATCACCACAAGGGTGCACTGCAGCTCATCCTGCAGTCCATTCAGGAACCTTTCTTTCTTCTTCTGCTCAGTGTCAATATCACCTGAGGCATACCTAGCCAAAGTGGTAAACTTCTCCCAGTATTCTGACACTGTCATACCTCCTTGCCTCAGCTTCAGAAACTTGTCCCGCATAATATCCATCACACCCTGGGAAATGTGATACTTGCGGAACTTTTCAACAAAGTCTTCCCAACCAAAGACATGGCCAACAGCAGCAGTGGCACGAGTAGTTTCCCACCAAGTCCTTGCAGGTCCAGCGAGAAAATGAGTGGCGAACAGAACTTTGTCATTGGCCTCCACAGACGCAACCTCCAAGTTGTTCGCAATAGTACGGAGCCAGTCATCCGCATCAAGAGGTTCAATGTTCTTGGTAAAGATCGGGGGATTGGTGTTCTGAAAGTTCTTCAGCTTAGAGCGAGCACCATTCCCATTCCCATTCCCATTGCCGTTGTGGTTACCATTCATGTTGCCCATAACGGTGGCCATCTGTTGCAGGGTGTTAAGGGTGGCTGCGCTCTCAGCACGTGAGGCTTGACGGTCTTCCATCATAAGAGCTAAAAGCTGCTCCATCGAAGGTGGTGGTGGTGGTGGTGGACGACGAGGCGGCATGCTAAAGTGAAAAGGGTATAAGACTAGGCACAAAGATAGTTGGAAAACAGCGGCACACAAGTTTATCGAAAAACTATAAGACAAACGGTGAATCGAGGACGACAAGAGTAGCGGCAACACAAACATAAGCACAATATACACATCACATACATAGCATAGAGTCTTACAATTACACATACACAAACATAAGTCTCACAATACAAGCAAAGCTTCAACAGAGCTACATAACAACGGAAACGACTAGGGGACATCGCACTACTACTAGCATCCTGGTCCGACACACAAGTCCACGAGCACAAGGGTCACTGTCTAGTCCTGCTCAACCTCTCCCTCGAAAAGGATCTCCTCAGGATCCTCCTCGTCTCCAAGGAGATCGTCATCCTCCGGCTCACTAGGCTCACTCACGTCCATATCATCAGAAGGTATGTCGTCGTCTGGAAGGAGGTCCTCGTTCTCCTTGCGGAGCCCGGTGTTCTCCTCCTCCAACTCCTCGATAGCCGAGTCCCTCGTAGCCAAATCCTCCCTCGCAGTCTTCAGCCGACCCCTCAGAATGGCGTTGGCTGACTGCAGCGCCTCTACCTTCTTGACGAGACGGTTACGGTCCAAGCGAATGGTCCGCAGCTGTCCCTCCAAGGCGCGGTTCCTCGCAGAGGTGGTACCGTACTCAACCCTCAGACTGTCCAACCTACTCTGAGTGTAGTGCAGAAGAAACTCCATATCCTCTAGGTGAGGACCTAAACCAGCAGGGTCAAACTGATACTCAATGGGCTCCCCCTCCGCATCACGTCTCCCAAGCAGCTCGAACCGGGTACCAACGAAGCGGTAGTCACACTGATAGGCCAAGCGTGCAATCGTCTCCTGGATCACACGGACAGCTCCATCGTTCCAAGAACGCTCGATCACGCAGTAGACGTACACCGGAGCAGTCGGCGTCGTCAGAGGCGGGCGGATAGTGCACTCCACCAGCCAAGACGGGTCTCCGGGAACACCGTCCATCAGTCCTCCTCTCAGCTCTGGCAGCGGACGACCAAGGGTACGGGTCATCTCTACCAGCTCCCTCTGAAAACGAAACGACACCTCGTCTGCCAACCCCAGCTGTCGAGCCTCAGTGAAGACCACGGCCATCTACACAAATTTTAAGTATAATTTAAGTTAGGTACCAGTGTGCAAAATTTTAAGGTATACAAAAGCAACTTAATGTAAGTAGAGTTTAACAACACAGAGGGGATGAGAAATATATAGAATATTTTGGTACTTAGACATCTTCATACTTTGCTTTAGTAAATTAACTTTTTGGGAGTACTCGCTAACGTCCATGCTAACTAAGGTCTCCTAAGGTCAAGATGGCTCTGATACCAACTCTGTGGGGACCCCAGACCGGCAGTCTGAGACCTCCAGTATGCATACATTCACGATCCCAAGATCAACAGTCGTGAACAACATACTTAAGTTGGTACACAGATTACATCATCCATTACACGAATACTTAAGGTCTTACACAAAGGGGGCACATGACCACGCCTTATTCAACAGCCACGCAGGGCCGACAAACTACTCATAACACAGCGGAAGACATTAACACACAACGTGATAGAGCCCAAGTCATGCCTTAACCTACAGGCTGCTGACCGGGAAACGTTCCTAGTTCGCAGGGTCGTCGGGGTAGTACTCCTCCCCGTAGAACTCCTCCTGAGGCTGCTCCTCAAAGTCTGGCTAAGACAATAGCCAGGGACGAAACCAATATGAGTACATTTGATTGTACTCGCAAGACATCCCGAATGAAGCTTATAAGATGCAATCATGCTTATATGGTGGAATGGGTAGGCTGTAATTAGGGTTCACTACCCATGATGGATGAAAGATTCATCATGGTTGATTAACATCTCTATATCTTTATTGAAAAAGATACTTCAAAAGATAAGTTTTCGCAAAGAATATTGAAGAGAAGAGCAGATTTTTCTTTGCAAAACTTCTTGGAAAACACTCATCAGGTTTCCATCATCAGCACCTCCCAGGTACTTAATCCGCCTTTCCAGTACCTCCCAGGTACACTCCTTTCCAAAACCTCCTTTTTAAAAACATCGACACAATGCTAGACGACATTGACCATTCAGCTGTCCATGACCGCGGACGCGGCTATTCGAATAGTTTTGACTCTGCAGAGTTTGTACACTTTCACCACACCATCCGGTACATCTGCCGTGAACACCACGGACTGCCCGCGACAGTATGCGAACATCAGATAACCGATCATAACTTCCACTATGTCTATGCTAGTATGCGATTACCTCTTCAGTGGGTTTGTTCTCCCCGGCACCGAGTGAGCTAGCCGTATCGATCCGGTTGCCCCTAGACATCACACCGCCATGGCAGGAGACCCACTGTTGCTTGCCGGTGGCACTCGCAGTCCACACTTTGTATGCCCATATCCAGCATTCGGTTCCGGGGACTTTAACCCCTTCTAGCCAATTGAGGTAAAGTCTCACACTAACACAAACAAGCTTCCATTAAGCCCGTGCCCATTTTGAGTGATGTGGTTGTACGGTAGGGCTGTCAGGCACAAGACTAGTCTATGTGTCGTTTTCGAAAAACATTTCCAAAACATCTTCTTCACAATCCTCCCGTGGACAAGGTCCCACCTTTCCCGGGTTTTTCTTTTAAAACCTTTGTTTTTCGAAAACACACTTTTAGGGGTGTCCACTTAGGGACTTCAAAATTATTAACTTGTGGTGGTAAATATTCCATATGGTGGCTAAGGGCTTGGTAACACCAAGTTGTAACTAATGGCAATGTAATAATTTATAATAACACTAGTAGTAATGGCCATATCAAAAATAGTTTTGTTTTTCCAAGTTTTTGTAAAACTTCAGAAGTAAATCATGCATGATATAATGATAAGTATAGTAGCAAGCATTTGGGAGCTTGCCTTGGTACTGGTCAAAGTCTTGTCCCTGAAATAAACAGGATTGACAATAGGCCTCCTCAGCAACAGCTTCTTCCTCGGGTTCTAGCGTCGCAAAAGAGAGTAACCACCAATCAGTACCAACTAAAGGTACATACTAGCAACAAGCATCACATACAGCAAGCAAACATCATTGCACAACAATCATCTACTTTTCAAAAATAAAAATCTACCACATATTTTTATTTGAAAAGAAAACTAATAGAGCTATGCTCTAGTTTGAGAATTTTATTCTCAAACCAAAATGCAATGGGGTCAGTGGGTGTACCACTATCAACCAAAGCATAAAGAGGTCATTTAGCCTCTGGTCATTTACAAAAGTCACCTAAACACAAGCTAGACAAAAATCTATTCATACTAGTGAGTCACAAATATTATCAAAAGTAATATTCTAGTTAAACATGCTTTGCTAAGGGCTAAGTAATATCCAAACAAGGGTGACATGCTATTCAACCAGTAGCAACATAACAAGCTACTGATGTTCACACAACACTCTCTAAAGTCATTCCATATAAAGGATTTTTATCCTCATACAATCCCTAAATGCTAGAAAAGTCTAGGAAATAGTCCTACTAGTGATAATATCCTCTCACAACACATGAAGCACTCAACTTCTCCTAGCATGTTATCAATATGAAGTAACACAATCATAACAGAGAATATCAAACCTACACATGCTAGAAATCACAAAAAGAATACTAACCCATATTATAAAACTAAATAAAACTATAAATAATTATTATCAGAAAAGCATAAAATCTAGTTTTGCTCACCCAATTAAATCTACAGCTCAATAAATCACACCAAGATAGGATTAGGTACTCCTAAACATATACAAGCCAACACAATTGGATTCACTTCAAAAATCATCACCAAATAATTTCCAAAAATCCTAGAATAGCCTACTGGACATTTACAGAAATGCATGCCATTTTAATTAGGTTGATCTTTAGCAAGCAAGACCAAGTTCTACTGCTAGGTAACACTTAGAGCTTTCCAAAACAGTTGAGTTTGCATTTTTGTGATTCTTAGAAAAAAAGATATTTAAGTTTTAGTGAAAACCAGTACTTCTGCCTCTCCATTTATTTCTCCAAAAATAATGACTAAAATGTAGATCTACAAGTTGGGTGTGTTTAAGAACTTGCAGAGGTACTACCCAGATTTTTGGTTTGATTTTATTTTGCATTTTCCTATTTTAAACGGATTTAAACCAGAGACACATATTCTGCCAGTTTCTAAAAACTGAAAATCACAGAAAAGAAAAAAAAACGGCGCACGGGCCGAATCTCGCTGGGCGAGCCCAGCTAAGGCCGAAGCGGCCCAGCTAGGTGCGCGCGCGTGGCGCGGCGCGGGAACGGGTGGCGTTCAAAGGGAGCCGTCGATCTGGAGATCGACGATCCAGACGCGTCTTCTTCTCTCCTCTCTCTCTCTCTCTCACCGCGACACGGGAAGATCGAGCTCGGGGATAGCTCACCTAGGGGCGACGTGGGGCGGTGGCGAGTGGTTGGGGCGGTCACGCGAGCTTGAAGCCGTGCAGGGGTGGCGGCGGCAGCGGCAACGGTGCCACGGTGCAACTCCGGCGAGCTCGAGGTCCGGCGGGACGTCGAGGACGGCGGCGGCGCTTCTGCAGGCAAGAGGCCAGGAAAACGTGTCAGGGGCGTGTTCTGGAAGCTCGGCGGTGCGATGGTGCAGAGAGGTAGGAGAAATCGGCAGTGGAGCGGCGGCAACCTCCAACGCGACCTCGCTCGGGCTCCGGCGAGTTCTTCCTCCGCCTCGCTCGCAGAGAGCGAGAGGTAAGGAAAAGATGGGGTGGGGCGGGTGCGGTGGATGTGTGGAGGTGGGTGGCGAAGTGTGAGAGGCAGTGGTGGCTTAAATCCGAGGAAAACATCCTCTCCCCCACTCGGTGTCAACGGCCGGGCGGCGTGGGTGTGTTCGAGCACGCAAACGTCGGCTCTGGGCTTCCTCAGGGCGTCAACTGGTGTCCTCTCCGTTGAGTGGGTTCTGGGCAGGGCAAGGACGCGAGGAGGAGTGAAGAAATGGGCTGCTCTCTCCTCACGGTCCACTCCCGAGTCACATCACGGCCACCTCCATGTCTCCTCTCCTACTGCTCCTCGTTGACCTCAACGAAGCCATACAATGGCATGGAGATGAAGTGGGGACATGGGGGAGTAGAATGGACATGGTCGCTCCCTCTGGTTCGCACGAAATCAACACGAAAACGTGCTCCAAAATTCTGCCCGTGCTGTGAACAGTAATCTTCAGAAAATTCAGTTTTTCAGAAAAACGGCTAAGTGTCAGGGCAGTCAACAGATAGCAAAAGTTGCTGCTTTAATCACCTAGCAAATCAAGTCCAAATGGAAAAATTTAAATTGGTAAATGATCTCCAGGTTGAATACTTCCATTTAATATTTTTGGTCCATTTTTGAAAAATGTTTAAGGGCAGGGAAACATGCTGGTAAGTGGGCTACTCTCTGACTGTTTCTGACTTTTCTGTTTTTCTGTTTTTTTTCTGTTTTCTGTCTTAATCTTTAGCCATATAAACATGCATGTATCTAGGGGTTCCAAAGGTACAAAAGGTGATCCAAGGGCATGGAACCAATGTCCACACACCATAGATCATCTCCAAACTCAAATTTTCCATAATTGCACATTTTAACCACATAAAATAACATGTCCAAAACAGCAAGTCTTAACAGATTTCAGAAAATAAAAACCTAATTAGAAAATTCTAAAAATTTGTTTTGCACAAACCACAAGCACTAATATTTCACACATGGATGATCAAGAGTACAAGCACAAGTGGGTTCACACATAGGTTCATAATTTGGAGTCTCACTTATATTCTACAAAAGGCTAAAAATAAAAACGGGGGATTAAAAATGGGGGTGTGACACGAGTCCCGTCCGGCGTCCTTTCCTGTTCATGACGTTGTACCGGTGGCGCGGCGTGAAGCAGGCTCCCTCGTGGCCTAGTCCCGAGTCCCTTCCGGCGTCAAGCACTGCAGAATCGCTGCACAAAATATCCTGAATTTGTTTGTTCTTCAGCTGTTAATTCTTCAGTTGAAAAAACTGTCAATTTCGTCTCATGTATTTTCGGGCAATTCGGGATTACCCGAACCCGGACCGGAACAATTTCGTCTCATGTATTTTCGGGCAATTCGGGATTACCCGAACCCGGACCCGAAATTCCGGGTACCCGAATCGTCGGTAGCAGTTTTTTGAGGTAAATCTCGGGTGTCAAGTTTGGAAACCCGAAATATATTTTACCCGAATTACCCGACCCGAATTTTCGGGTAAACCCGAACGCCCAGCGTGACTTTACACCACCTAGCTTTCCATGGTTTGCATAAATCATCATTGTGTCGGGTTTTTTGCGGTTTACACCATGCGGTGATCTAATCCGTGGCATCATTTGACTATCTAATCCACTATTTAACCACGTTGACAGCACAATCGACAGCCGGTCCCACATATGAATGTTCAATTAACGAACAAGAATTTAAATAACTTAAAAATCATAAAAACTAAATATGAGAGTTAAGCGCGGAGTGTCAATGCTTCAATTGATGTCAAAACATGTAAAAGCTTTGAAAAAATAAAAAAATATGAGTATTTTTGTGCGTATGCACATCAGGAATTTTCAATTAATGACAATGCCCTTTTACATGAAGCATCAATGGTACCGGGCGAGCGATGGCGCAGGCACAGCGGCGCATGGGGCCACCAGGCGGCGCGGCCAGCGGCCAGCCCCGCCTCCTCCATCCACCACGTGAGACGTGACCCGCACCACCACCACGGCACGCCCGTCCGCCCGTCCGCCTGCGGCCGATGGCCCAACCCCCACCCAGAAAAAACGAACCGCCCACCACCACCCATACCCTCGCTTCGCCCTTATCCCCCACCCGAATCCGCCTCCACCACCGCCGCCGCCGCCCCCTCCTCCTCCATCATTTATTCCACCAGACCAACCCTCGCCCCGCACAGATCTAGATCTAAACCGCCACCGCCTGCTGTAACAACTCATCCGCACACGATGGATTCCGACGACCCGCGGCGCCCCTCCGCCGCCGGCGCCTCGAAGAAGAGCGCGCCGGGGCAGCCCTGGTCGGACGCGGAGACCATGCACCTCATCGACGTCTACGAGGACCGGTGGACGAAGCTGCGCCGCGGGCAGCTCAAGGCGCACCAGTGGGAGGACGTGGCGGCCGAGACCACCGCGCGCTGCGGCGGCGGACAGCGGAAGACGGGCACCCAGTGCCGCCACAAGCTCGAGAAGCTACGCAAGCGCTACCGCACCGAGGGGGCACGCCCCGTCACCTCCCTCTGGCCCTTCTTCCGCCGCATGGAGCGCCTCGAGCGCGGCCCTTCTTCCGCCGTGTCATCCACCTCCTTCGGTGGTCTGTCCGCCGCCTCCCCGCCCGCCGCGGCCTCCGACGATGAGGAGCAGGCCTCCGAAGAGGAAGAGGACGACGAGGCAGGCGAAGACGACGAGGAGGAAGAGGAGCAAGTGCTCGTCCCACGGAACAGCAGCAACACCAGGAGCATCAACGGCATCCTCCGGGACGGCGGCGGGTTTAGGGGCTTCGCCCCTCGCCAGTCCCCGCAACCGCGGCAGCCGCCGTCCCCGCCTGCCGTGACGCTGTCCACCGCTCCTCCGCGGAAGAGAGTCGCCTACGAGGCGTTCCACGCCAGGTCCGTTGCCGACAAGGTGAAGGTCGAGGAGGCTCCGGTGGCCAACACGCAGATCTCAGCGGTGCTGAGGGATTTCGGCGAGGGATCATGCGGCTCGAGAGGCGACGAATGGAGGTGCAGTGGGAGATTGAGCGAGGCTGGAAGGAGACGGAGACCCGCAGTAACAGGATGCTCCAGGATGCTCAGCGACAGCTCCAGGACATCCTCGCAGCTGCCTCTGCGCCGGGGAAGAAGCCCAGGAGGGACCATGGCGGCAGTGCAGACGGCTTGTAGTAGGAAGCTAGATCGATCAGGGGTGCAGGTTGGAAGCTGCTTATTTTGGTGGTATGATCTGATGGTGAGGGGAGGGAATGATTCTTCTTAGTCTTCATCCTCTCCCCAGGATGTGTTTAGTAGGAGTACTATGTAACTTACTTGCAGTAGCCAGTTGACAGTCTCTGTTATGTTGTACTAGTGGTCAAGACTAAATGTAGTGGCTTAGTTTAGTAACACCTGTGTTTCTTTCTGGTGCAGTTTCTCTATGCGTTGCTTTGTGAATTGTCAGCTGAGAAGTGCCAACATGTTCTGCATCTGTACTGTGACAGCTGGGATTCTGGGTAACGAGGTGCAATTTGGCAGTAAGTACGTTTGGCATCAAATATTGGTCGGCAAGTAACGGTGCTTGTGATCCTGTAAAGCACTCACGACGCTCTGATGAAACAGGAGACCTCCTCTCGACAATGCCTGATTTTACCGAACATACTCTAGCAAACCAGGATAATGTTTAAAAGGCACGTGATGACGAACCTGAAAGTTTTTATTAGCTGAACGTTTGTACTACCCAGTTAAATTCGATCGTTTTTAATATTCGATCTTCAACATATATGTTCAGTTTTCTTGGGTTCCCTGCCAAATAGCATGTGCAAGTAAAGCTACTCCCAAAAAAACAAGAAGCACAACATGACAGCATCTCTAATGGCGCCCGGAAACTCCCCTAAACCAACCAATACTACTATATATAAAAGTACACAAATTCAGACTTACAACGAGCCTTCCATCGGGCCAAATGTGGACTCATTTTATCGGACCTCCCGAATGCTACGAACATTTGGGGCTAGCTAGGTATCCGAACACTCCTGCTGGCTAGACACTCGACAAGAAGCTACCGATGTCCCACCTAGTCATTTCCCTTTCACTTTGTTGCCCCCCACTCCACTCATATCTCTTCGCCGAACCGTTGTCGCTCCATTCATCGTTGCCGCCACCACCCTCGTCCCCACCGGAGCTCCCACCGATGGTTTCAACGCCATTTGGGCGTGATCGAGGCCGTGTGTGATGGTTCAGACCAGTTCATACCACACCATCGTCTCCATGGGGACCGTGGTTTGACATCGCCCTTCACGTCGGGGTCATTACCTTCCTACAAATTAGTGAATTAGGAGGGGTGGGGCTTTTGGTGTAGAAAAATGAAAAGTCGGGCAATCTTTCAAACTTGCATCAAAAATGTTAAATATTTATACAAAGAGGGAGAGATGAAGACAATGCAACAGGGTTGGTTATCGAATTGGCTAGTCAAACATGAGGTAGTTCATAGATCGTTGGGCTTACTATCTTTGTAGCTCCTGAATGTTTCAGTTTATGTTCCTATCTATTGTCTGGATATACCAAGAGAGATCTACGGTCTAATGAGGCTACTATGAAATATTTACTCATGGGTGAGGCAAGCTCTTCTATTCCGATTCATGGTTTCTCTTGGCTATATGGTTCATCTGGGGGGATCGTGCTTCAAGAAATTGTGAATAGCAGACGGCTAATATGTTCCACTTATTGAACAGGGCCTATGGTCGGTCTGTGACACCTGGACGCCGAAGGCATCCTTGGGGTGATCTTGTAGTTCCTACGGGGTGGAGACAATGGGGTCCGTCCATGGATATTCCTTCCTTTTGCTACATTTCGCTCAAAGGGTTGAAGGGAGATAGTGCATCAAGTTATTCGCAAGGGCCAACTTGATCCTCTTCCCCAGGGATCCCAGATGAGGGAATCCTAGGAGAGCCGCCGACTCCAACTATCGTCCATGTATGATCCATACTAGATCTGACCAACTGCCCATCCTACCTCCTCTACCTTTTAGACAGCCCATCTTTTTGTCTCACTAGAGTCTTTCAGTGGCATGTTTCAGTCCTCTTCCCCATTACTTAGAAAAAGTGAGCCACCGGTTCAGGTGCAAGATACTATCATTACCGCCTGGACAATTAGACAGCCAACCCGTAATCGCAATGACCCAATTGCAAGAGCAAAGCTCTACCAGCTGAGCTATATCCCCCCCCCCCCCTCCTTCTCCGGACCCAGATCGTCCTCTCACAGTGAGACAATTTGTTGTGGATTTCAATGCTTATATCTTTAGTGATGATCAAGGTCCTATTGGAACTAATTGTGCTTAA
The DNA here is from genome assembly GCA_947311845.1 of Poa pratensis. NCBI lineage: Eukaryota > Viridiplantae > Streptophyta > Magnoliopsida > Poales > Poaceae > Poa > Poa pratensis. The sequence goes on along the minus strand of CAMZMU010000040.1, from coordinate 75,877,377 downwards.
ACTTACATGACAAAAGGGTTAAATAATTATGAGGTTGAAATATGACCACATCTTCTTTATGCATTAGATTGATCTCTTGTAAGATGAAATAGTTCCTTCCAAATGTCATGAAAAATATAAATTTCATTCATATTCTTATGACTATTGTAGTAGTGGATTGATGTTGTGGTATTGGATATAAAGTGTATTGTGGCATTATTATAAGCTCTTTGGTTGTTAACATTCTCCTCTTACTAGGCTTTTATGTACTATGCATGTATAATGTGCTATACATCCAACTTCCTTGAGGCAAAGTTATCTTTCATCTTTCTCAACCATATCTATCTTAAGTGGTACTTCAACGTTGCTGCAACTGATTGTGCACAAAAAACTTTTAACTTCCTCCTTTGTGTGTTTTTGTCATAGGTTCACAACTCACGGGGAAGCAGGCTATGAGGGGTGACCATGAACTTGACGGCACAACAACCCTTTAGGAAAGAAATAAAAATAAACAAGTATTGGTACTGCCTATGCATAGTTAGGTGCTTTAATAACAATAAGAGAGATGGTCTCTCAAATTTTTAATTGTGTTCACCTATGGGATTGCATTACTACCATGGGATGTGAAAGCTGGTGGGCAGCCATGGATTCGGCTAGCCCTGTTTGAGACGGTATGGTTGGGGATAAATGTTATTTTGTAGGCCTACGTTAAACTGGGGGGAAAATGACAAACGGGAGGGGGATATGAGAAAGACAAGAAAATGAAAAGAAAGAGTTTGTCTTCGAGAAAGGTGAGGGCATAAACCCTGTTTTTTCAAGAGTGGTAGAGAGAGAGAGAGAAAAAAGACAAAATATCTAGATTTTAAAGATGCTTTGATATGGGCAATGGATGCCCTGTTGTGATTAACCATTCATGAGCAAGCACTTCCCAAAATATTTTCAAACTATTTTATGTCAACACTTAGCACATGACTATCTCACATTCTATTTTTGAAGCGCGAGGTGTGTGAAGTGGTTGTGCGCAGCCAGGTCCAGAGGGGGCATCTAACCTGACTTATACCTAATGTCAGAGCCACAACGACAACTCGAATTCAACTCAATTATAGTGGAAATATTTAGAGAATTGGAACTTTCTTCCCCACCACCCTCGAGCCAGTTCCAACATTCGTTGAACTGTTGTTTCTTTCTACTGTCACAAACCCAGGTTAAACCTAGCACGCGAGCGCCGTCAAATATGGCTCCCCCCCTATATATCGCTTGAAGCGACTACTGTCCAATGTCCACTGTCTCGCCCGCGAAACTAGGTACTAGTGAGCAACACCTTCCCTAAATGGGCCAAGCCTAGAGCTCGCGTCGCCACTCGCCATACACAAGGCGTATGCCCATACAAATAGATTTAAATCTGAAATGTTTAAATCGAAACATTTTTTAATTACGGAAATTTTCGGAATCCGAATATTTTTCAAAATCTGAACCATTTTCAGAAATGAACATTATTAAAACTATTTTTTTAATATATACTTTTATCAAATATGAACATTTTTTAAAATCTGAACCATTTTTTAAATAAGAAACATTTTAAAAATGATTATTTTTCAAATATGAACCATTTTCACAAATGTATATTTTTAAAAATCTGAACCATTTGAAAATCATTTTTTAACTTAAACATTCATCAAATTTGGACATTTAAAATTTAATTTTGTAAAATTTAAACATGTTTAAATCTTAAAATGTCAAAAGAATAAAAAAGTAAAGGAAAACAAAAAAGTAAAAAAAAAAAACGAAAACAAAAAAAACAGCCCGAATTGGCTGGCCCATGCGGGAGTCTATTGCGGGCGTGGCGTGCACCAGCTCGCAACTAGCGATATATACATACTTCTCGCGCTCAAATAGCTCTCGTGTGTTACTGTTAGTCACAAGGGCCACCACTGGCCCAAATATGGCCTGCAACTGCAAGAGAGCTCGGCACCTTCTTGGTCCTTCGTGGCCTGACACTGTCCTTCTCCCGTTCTTCTTTAGGTATCGCTGGTTCACTAAGGCTGGTGCCAGTGGGGGCGGGACGGCGGGCGATATCGCCTGGGGAGGGGCGGGAGCGAGGCGGGAGTGGGGCGGGACGGCAGCGGGAGGCGATGAATCCATCGCCCGGCGGTAGCGCCCGCTACCGCCCCGCTGTCGCCCGCGTTGGCGGCGGTAGGGGGGCGAGAGGGAGGCGGGAGCGGGGCGGCGCGCTGGCGGGGCGGGGCGAGAGGGAGGCGGTAGCAACGGCTAGCTGACGTGGCGAGCTCTGATTCGTCCACGTCAGCTAGCCGTTGAGGTATCCGTTGCAGCTTCAAAAAATTCGAAAAAAATTGCAAAAAATTCAAAATTTCATCCCCAACCCCCTATAAATACCCCCACCTGGTTTCACTCATCTCACACCCACTTCATCTCATTTCTGTCTTCCACTCTCCATTTCCACTCCTCTCGACGCCATGTCTTCGTCCAGCAGCATTCGAGCGAAGGAATGCAGGGTGCTATGATCGATGCATTCCAAGCGGAGTACGAGGAGGCGATGCTCAACCTCGAGGCGGAGTCAAGCCGGATGCGACGCCGTCGAAGGTTCATCAGGCGTGATCGTGATGGTGCCGCCGATCGGCTCTACGAGGACTACTTCGCCGACAACTGTACTTATCCTCCGAACTTTTTTCGGCGAAGGTATCGGATGAGGCGAAAGCTTTTTCTAAGCATTGTAGAAAGATTGGGTGAATACTCTCCGTATTTCACCCAAAGAGTTGATGCTCTCAACCGTCCTGGTTTTACTCCCCTACAAAAGTGTACTGCGGCTTTGCGCTTGTTAGCTTATGGAGCCGCTGCGGATACGGTAGATGAGTGGCTAAAGCTAGCTAGACAAACTTCATCAGAATGTCTAGAGATGTTCTGTCAAGGCATCATTGACTGTTACGGGGCTGAGTTTTGCCGTCGACCAAATGTCGCGGACACTCAGCGTCTCCTAGCGAAAGCCGAGGAGCGTGGCTTTCCGGGAATGCTAGGGAGCATCGACTGCATGCACTGGCAGTGGAGGAACTGCCCAGTGGCGCATGCCGGTCAATTCACAAGGGGAGACATCAAACACCCTACCATAATCTTAGAAGCTGTTGCATCGTATGATCGTTGGACGACATCTATGAGACAGTTGCGTCCAATGTCGGGCCGGCGATCCACAACAATGCACCACCAGGCCTAGCAGCCAGGATTCAGATGGACAACGAAATGAGGGACTCACCGATGTATACACAGCTCCAGCAAGATTTGATTGAGCATGTGTGGGCAATAGTCATGCCTAGATTATGTAATTTTTTAATTTTTTATGTAATTTTTTTATTTTCTATGTAATTTTTTATTTACTATGTAATCGGTAATATTTTTAGTTGAATAAAATAATTTTATTGCATTATTTTGAATGTCTAAACAAAAGCGAGTGAAATAACTAAATGTGCAACGGCTAGCTGACGTGGAGGAGAGAGAAGCTGACGTGGCTACAGCCTGCCACTACAGCCCGTGCAGTGGCACCGTGAGGTGAGAGTGAGGTGAGAGTGGGGTGAGAGTGGGGGTAAAAGCTGACGTGGCGGGGCTATAGCCAGGCGGTGCACTGGCACCAGCCTAACAGAGAATAACTCCATCATATTATGTGATGTATGCAGGGTGTGCTGGTGTGTTTACGAGATCCCGCCACACATGTCTGGTCAAGCAAGAAGATAATCACTTCTTTATATGGGAAGCTGCCGGCAATGTTCTTTGAATACATCGACATGTTAAAAGACATGAAAACCTGCTGCCAGATGAATCGCAAGTACTCCCTCCGTCCTCTAAGTGTGTATGGTGTGCTAACTCGGTGTTATTATTTCGAGTGTCGTACACCTGTACCAAAGTCATGGGGATACTATTCGTCTGTTATGCTGGTCTTCTTCCTTGACATAATGATATGTCCGTCCCATTTCATTTACATTTCTTTAGGTTGGTGATATAGTCTATCTTCAAACTTGTATACTTGACCCGAATTTTGGCAAATTGACCATGCAATAGTACCACGAAGACCTAACCGCATTCTACTGTACCACACCATTAGTTTGAGCAAGGTCTTGATAACCACTATCCAGAAGCACTCCCCAGCTACCAATGGCCATGCCGCCCAGATGCGTATGGGCCATCAACGTCACCAGAGCGAGAATCAAGGGCTAGAACAGTGGTGGCCAGGAGGGGAGCCAAGAAAGCCATCAGCTCCCATCCCAGGTTGACGCCAGTTCTTTGCCAGAGCCAAGAAAAGTAAAGATGTGGCAGTCTCTGTTGGTTTCTTTCATCATGTGGCGTCACTATTACGACTTTAATAAAAGGGAAGCGAGGCCAAGCTTTTCAGGCCAGTTTCTTCTTTCACATGTTGCTTCAGACAGATTCCACACCATTTCCTCTCTTCTGTGTAGATTAGCATGCAATGCAAGTAAATTATACTACTCCTGAATACTGCTTGGACACGGAGAGCTTGGGATGCTCTACGTACTGTATGTGCGTACGGATGACAGATGAATGCAGGGTATTATTTATTGGCAATGGAATCGGAGTGTTCAGTTGGCAGCCGATGATGGCTGTGCTGTGCCGCTCGATCTGCTGCTCGCTCCTGCGCCTGTATTCAAGGCAAATCCATCCATGTCACGCGGTACGCCAATATATGCTGCATCAGCCGCGTCTCCCTCAGCAGAGCTTGCAATGGTGCGTGCGTGCCTGCAGACAGTTCATAATTGTTACATTTACTGGTATTTAATATGAGCTGAGATCTGCCTGCGGGATTCAACATTTGTAGTCCAACTATACTGTACGTCCTCGTTTAATTGCTGCGAAAGAATCCTATACCCATGCCATGCATGCTTTGTTGTAGCCTAACTTTAGAGCATCTCCACTCGCTCGGCGCCCAAATGGGCGCCCAAAGGTCGTCCGGACAGGCTCTTTGGGCGCCGTCCGGACTACCTTGCCCATTTGGGCGCCCTAGTTCCCCACTCGCGACGCTCAAATTTTATTCAAATATGAAATTTTGATACGAAAATGCATATATCTCATTGAAATTTCATTCAAACTAATATAATTCATTCAAATTTAAATCTAGACCTAGACTAGTCTAGTAAGTAGGGTGGCACGCCGGGCACCGGCAGTTGGGGCAGGCGCCGGCCCTTGCGGCGGCGAGCACAGGACCCCGGCGGCAGCTCGAGCAGAGGCAGTAGAGGTAGCCGGGGTGGAGGTGGTGGCGACGGAGCTGGAGGTGGTGGCGGCGGAGGCGGCGGTGGCGGCGGCAGAGGCTATGTCGGCCTCGATGGCGAGCTGCATGTGGCCGGGATCCCACTCCGGCGTCGGCGGCCAGTCCTCCAAGCCGTCATCATCACCGTCAACCTCCTCCGCCTCTTGTTGAGGTTGCGGCGGAGGAGGTTGCACGCGGCCTCCTTCCGATCTTGCGCGACGAGCCTGCTCCACCGCCTCGTAGCGAACCCTCTCCCGTTCCATGCCCGCTGCGAAGTCCTCGTCGGTGGTGTTGGTGAGGCCGTCGTCGTCGGTGTCGCCGTCGTCGTCGGAGTCTTCGAGCCAGTCCGCAGGCGGCTTGGGGGCGAAGAAGGAGTGGAGGCGGTAGGCGTGCTCGAGCTCGACCTGCTTGTCCCAGTACGCCGAGTTCGGCTCGAACCTGGGGTCGTCGTGCAGCTCCGACGCCATCGTCCCCATGCACGAGGCGACGTAGTCGAGCCACGCCTGGCCGGCCAGCATGGGTGCAACGGGGACATGCACTGGGTTCGTGGCCCATCCCTCGGGGAGGACGCAGTTCGCCGGCACCAGCGTGTTAGTGCGGACGAGCTCGCGCGCCTCGGCTTCCGTGAGCTGGTTCGCCGGTGGCGGAGGAGGCGGTGGAGCGTTGACGGCCGACGAGCCTGCCTCCTGCGATGGCCAGCCGTGGCGAGCCATGGCGTTCTGCCAAACCTGGCTGTCACGGCGGCGACGACGGGCCTCCCTCTGCGCTCGTCTCTCTTCCTCCGTGGCGCGCCGGGGAGGGGCCATGGCTAGGTGTGGGATGGAGATGGCTGTGTGGGATGGTGGAGACGGCGAGGAACCCGCTCTATATAGCGGCCGGGGAGGCGAACGGATGAGGTCGCCTTAACTCCGGCCGTCCAACGGCTCGCCTGCCACACCATTAACAGCTCGCCTGCATTGACGCCGCCGTGGCGCAGACGCTTCCTCGCCGCAGAGCGAAGCGACGCATCGCTGCGCCCGGCTGGGAAACCGAGACGCCGCCCGGCATTAATGCAGCCTCTTGTCTCACTGCCAGGCGTGGCCCGCGCGTCGGGAGCCGACGTGGCGTCGCGTTTCCTTCCGTCCGGGGCCGCCCCAAGCCTCCCCAAGTTGAGGGCGTGGGCTGGGCGTGCCGGACACAAAATTGGGCCGCGCCGGACCGAATTCGCGTTTGGGCGCCGCGAGTGGGGGCGATTTTGTGTCCGGCACGCCCCAAAGGCGGTTGGGCGGCCGTTTGGGCGCCGCGACTGGAGATGCTCTTAGGAGCAGTTTATTAAATGATCACCCATCTAGTAAATCTAATAGTCGGAGGCTTAACACGGTGACTTGGACGAGCTTATACCTAAATCTCAAGTTTTCCATGCGCTGAACCATTCGGATGAACGGGAACCCGACCCTCATAAGAGCATCCAGCGGCACCCTCCAAATGACCCCAAAATGCCCATTGACGGTCTGGACATCAAAAATCGCCCCAGCGGCACCCCCAATGGCTCGGTCTGAGTCAAATCGTATCCGGCACACCCGAAAGGGCCTCCAAATTTGGAGATCCTATCGTGTGCCGGACATGGGACGGACATGCCCTCCGACAGGTCTGGCCCGCCCGTCATACACACAACGGGCCACGCCCAATTCCCCTTCCTCTACATTGCCGCCCCCAGCGCCAATATTCTCAATCTTCCCTCCATTTTCAAAACCCTTACGCCGCCACGACGTCCACGCCTTCCGCCACCATGCCGCCACTAGTAGGAAAAGGCTTATAGCCACCACGCTACAGCTGGCGAACAAAGCAGGACGTGCGCCAGTGCTATTACCCGCTGGCGAACCGAACGATGGCGCTCGTCAGCGGTAGTTGGTTTACCGCTGGCGCATACCAAAAGCGGCTCGCTAGTGGCAACAGCAACCATGCGGCAGTAGTTAGCGCCGCCACCTTGACATACCACTGGCGAAGCTCGATGGCAAGTGCGGCGAAGCTCGATGGCAAGTGCGCCAGCGGTAGTATACGTACTGCTGGCGAGCACGCAAACCATTGCGCCAGGCGTATGTAACGCCGCAGCCCCAAGTTACCGCTGGCGAACCGACCCGATGGTGCGCCAGCGGTAGCGCTATTACCGCTGGCGAAGCATGGCGACGTTCGCCAGCGGTAACCTGGGAGTCGTCTTCAACCTGACCAGCCACCCACCTACCTCACTTATTGCACCTCACTTTCCCCCTTCTCTCTAGCTCAAGCTCCTCCATTTTTTACCCATTTCCCCCATCTCTTACACTCTTTACAACCAACTAAAATTAGTTTAGTTGATAGATTTAGCACTATCTCCCTCCCTACATCCTATCCAACCAAAAGATTTGTCCTCGCACTAGCTAGATCTAGATCTAGATAATCTACACATCCCTCTCCTCTCACTGTCTCCAACAAAATCAAAATTAGCTCCAAGATCCTACAAGAATCTGATATGTCCAAAACGTATCTATAATTTTTGATGTTTCATGCCTATTATATATTAAATACCACATGTTTTATTTACACTTTATATCATTTTTATGTATTTTCTGGGACTAACCTATTAACAAGATGCCACAGTGTCAGTTTCTGTTTTCTGCTGTCTTTTTGTTTCAGAAATTCTCTTCTGGAAATAATCTCCAAAAGGCACGCCAATTTACCTGATTTATTTCTGCACGGGAACGAAGCACCAGTCCGAATGAGAAGCCCAGGAGGCAGCCCAAGAGAGGAGGCGGGCCCACGGCGTGGCCTCGAGCCGCCACCCCGCCTGGCCCACCTGGTGCCCCCCTGGTGCCCCTCTTTCGCCTATAAATTACATCTATTCGGGAAACCCCTAAATACCCGATCAGAAATCCACGAAAAGTTTCGTCGCCACCGTCGTCGTCAACCCTAGTACGGGAGGGTTCTGGATTTCTTCCCAGCACCCCGCCGGAGGAGAAATCATCACCGGAGGGCTCTTCATCACCATGCCTGCCTCCGGAGTGATGTGTGAGTAGTTCTTCACGGGACTACGGGTCCATAACAGTAGCTAGTTGGTAGTCTCTCCACCTTGTGCTATCATGTTTAGATCTTGTGAGCTGCCTAACATGATCAAGATCATCTTTATGTAATGCTATATGTTGTGTTTGCTAGGATCCAATGAATTGTGAAGTTATGATCAAGTTTGTTCATCTATTTATATCAATGTTTTATCTATGTTCCTGCATGCTTTCCGTTGTTAGTAGATGTTTTGGCCAAGTAGATGCTAATGACTGTAAGAGGGGGTATTTATGCTAGATAGTGGGTTCATGCCTCTAGAAGCCTGGGCTCGAGATGACAGAAACGACTAAGGCTGTAGATGTGCTGTTGCCACTAGGGAGAAAACAACTTTGTTGTGTCTATATGTCATATGCATTGTTTACATTACACACTTTGCTTAATGCTTTTATCTGTTGCTTGCAACTTAATACTCACGAGAGACACGGAAGCTATCCCGGGGGTGGATTATTAGTCATAGATGCAGCTAGTAAGCGGTCTATGTATATTGATGTAACGCCCAATAGATCTAACAATGAACATGTTCTTATCATATCTTGCATTGTCATGCATTTGCACTTTGTCAATTGCCCAGCTGTAATTTGTTTACCCAACATATTTATCTGTTTATGGAGAGACACCACTAGTGAACTGTGGACCCCGGTCCTTTATTCCACACTGATAAAAACACCGTTTTCACCATGCTCTACATTTATTTTCTCGTTGTTCCTTTTGCACTCATCATTACTTTCCACACCATACGTTTAATCCTTTGTATTCAGCAAGCCGGGGAGATTGACAACCTTCCTGTTTCGTTGGGGCAAAGTACTTTGATTGTGTTGTGTGCAGGTCCACGTTAGTGAGCGAAACGACGCCGCTGACACCGTGTTTAAGCTCTTCCAATTCCTACTGGTTCGATAACCTTGGTAGATTTGAAGGGAAAATTGTTGCTGCACTACTTCATACCTTTCTCTTGGGGTCTCCCAACGAACGTGTGTTTCCACGTCATCAAGCATATTTTCTGGCGCCGTTGTCGGGGAATTGGAAGCTACAGCAAGGGAGTTACACACCACCATTCTCTTTACTTTGTTTTTGTCTTGCTTAGTTAATTTTTATTTTATCTTGTTTGTATTAAAAATCAAAAACCACAAAAAATGTAAATTTCAGCTTTTATCCTATTTCAGTTTGTCTAGTTTGTATCCCCTGTTTTGTCATTATGGCTAGCTCTACTCCTTATGTTATGTCCCCGGAAAATGAGATCCTCACTTTTAAGCAAGGGAGTGAGGAAAGTTTTAAGGATGCTTGGACTAGAATTTTAGAATCTTATGGAAGAACTGTACCTAGACTCACTTTGAGCCCTTTTCTTAGCAGCTTTTATTTCGGCCTATTTCTCTGTTATAGGTATGCTTTGGACACTATAGTGGGGGGAGATTTCCTTCGTCATGATGGGCATCAAGCCTTTAATGCCATAAAAAATAACATCATCCTCCTTAACAACTAGCAAGATAGATGAAGCTATTGAAAATATTGCTCATAGGATGGATGCTCTGGAAAAGGATATGTCTAGTATGAGAAAGGTTCTAAGTGAAGCACCTAAAATTATGTTCGATAAAACTTTGCCAAATTGGTCTCCCTCTTTTAAAATTGAAATTAATGGCAAGCGTTTTCAAGCTTTATGTGACACGGTCACAGAATTTTCTCTAATGCCTAGTTCTATTTATGACTCTTTGAATCTGTGGGGACTCTCTGAATGCGGGGTTCATTTGACTTTTGCTGATAATTCCATAAAAATTCCCTTAGGAATAGAGGAAGATATTCATACAAAATTTTCTGGATGAGAAGGACAAATTACACTTGGAAGACCATTTTTGAAACTTGTTGGAGCAGTAATAGACATGAGGGAAGGGACGGTGAGATTCAATTCTCCCATAAAAGGTAGTCATACTTTTCCTAAGCTTAAAATTAAGGGTAAGAGATCCAAAGGTAAACGTTTTGGCTTAACTGATTTTGAAAATACTTGATTCTTGCTTTATGTCTAGCTAAAAGGCGTTAAAGAAAAGCGCTTTTGGGAGACAACCCAATTTTATTTTCTGTTATTTTTCGTTTTCTTGAGTCAAGGATGTTGCTTACTTCTGTAACAACTCCTTTATATCCTTTTTGTTTTGTTTTTGTGCCAAGAAAAGCCTCTAATGCAAGAAAGTGTTAAAGTTTGGTTAGCTGTCCAGAAACAGATTTCTGTTCTTTACTGTACGAAAATCCAAAAAATCACAGAACATGATCTTAATCTGCAAATTGTTTACGAGAAGCCTGAGCTTTATATCTATCTTTCATTCGTTAACCGTTTTCTGATTTGAGCAACGGAAGTACCTCGAAAAATTCGTCTTTACGGACTGTTCTGGTTTTAACAGATTCTGTTTTTGTTTTGCATTGTCTCTTTTGCAAGTATTGATTTACGTTCTTCAGGGGGAGACCAGGATATTGTCTTTACAGAACCAAGTGAGCTTATGTTTTGATGTACTAACCCCTCTAATGAAGTCTACGAGTTGTCTTTGTGTGAAAGAAGTTTTCAAGTATGAAGAGAGGAGGATGATACAAGAAGATCAAGAAGAGAGAAAAGCTTAAGCTTGGGGAAGCTCCGATGGATCTCCCCTGCATATATCAAGAAGACTCAAGCGTCAAAGCTTGGGGATGCCCAAGGCATCCCCTTCTTCATCAACAAATTATCAGGTCATCTCTAGTGAGACTATATTTTTATTGCTTCACATGTTGTGTGTTGTTCTTGGAGCATCTGTGTGTTTTTATTTTCTGTTTTGTTTTTGTTTTTGTTTTCTGGTCATAACTAAGTTGGATCCTAGCATTCTTGTGTGGGAGAGAGACGCGCTCCGCTTTTTTTAGAATACTCTTGTTCTTCACTTATATTTGTTGAGTATTCTGTTTATGTTTTGTTAGCTTCTAGCTCTCGTTTTTTCATGTACCTCTTGTTCAGAGCTATTAGTTCTTTTATAGAAAGTACTCTATTGCTTCACTTATATTTGTTTGGAGAGTTGTTTTAATAAGTTGATTGGCGTCTGGTTGGAACAGAAAATGCTAAGTGTGTGGTAGTTGTATAACGGAAAAATTTGCATAGTCTTGTAGATCATTGAACTTTGATAACTTGATTCCTTAAAAATGTTTTGAGATATTAAGTGCTTGCTGGTTACTTAAGTTAAAATTTATTAGTGGTTGTGTTATTAAAGCTTGCACCGTACTACAAACTCTACTAAAATTGTTGAAGGTGTAGTTGGTCTTGATAGCTGTTCATGTCTAAAAGTAATTCGTAATAACATAGTTGCGTGCTAAGGTCGAGGGATCTAACGGGGTACTTGTGCCGCCGTGAACGACCCTCTTTGGAGTAAATTTAATTATGCTCTTAATGTTGAACCTGCTAGTTGTTTGCAATAAGCTTGTGAGTACCTTTTTGACTAATGTTGAGCTACGGTTTTTGGCACTTCCACCATCCAAATTTTGCTAGCCTCTTCGGTGACGTGCATTGCCTTCTGCTTACATTGAGAGTTGTGCTTACTTCGCCAGTACATCCAAACTCCGTGGGAGAACTTCCTCTTGTTCTCCTACACATAAGCCAAACATCTTCCTCAAAACAACCACCATAACTACCTATCACAGCATTTCCATAGCTGATCCGAGATATATTGCCAAGCAACTTCCATCTTACATTACATGACTTGTTGTCATTCATCATTGTTATATATTGCTTTGCATGATTCTATACAGCTGATGTGTGGTTTTACCCATCTTACGCTAGATCATTGCACATCCTGCTACACTGGCAGAGGCACTCAGTTCCATACATCATGTTTTGTTCATTATGAGTTATTTGTACCAAAAAGTGTGTTATCATATTAGGATGTTGCCCCTACAGTGAGGGAGAGAAAAATGAAAAGAGCCATGGAGGCCATCAAAAAGAGAAACAGAAAAAGAAAAAATAGAAAAAGAGAAAAAGAAAGAAAAAAGAAAGAAAGAAAGAAATAAAGAGAGAGGGGTCAACATTACTATCCTTTATCCACACTTGTGCTCATGTTTAGCACCTGCAATTTCATAGTCATCATTTGTGCTCATGTTTAGCACATATACTCCATGAGAGAGAGTTTTCATTTTTACTAGTATAACTATGTAGGGAATTTTCATTATAGAACTTGGGTTGTATATTCCAATGACGAGCCTCCTCAAAAGTGCTCTAGGTCTTCGTGAGCAACCGAGTTGGATGCACCCCTACTAGTTCCATTGGAGAACTTTCATACACATATAGCTCTATGTGCATCCGTTGCATGGCAATCACTACTCCTTGCATAGCTTCGATTATACGACTTCCTCTTGTCTAATGATCACTTATAGCTTTGTGAGACTTCCTTCCATTGGCCTTCCAAACCCCCATTATTATTCTCTTTGCCATAACATCCTGGTGCCAAAACCAAATGCTTACGCTCACCGGTTGAGTAAAACTTCGAAACAGTTGATTCATGACGTTCATATTTGCTTTTACTTGACTGGATCCTTTCTGTGTTGTGAAAAATTGCTTGATGCTTGAGTAGAAGGATAAAACTTCTACACTGAATACTTAAATCATCTATAATGAACTTTGGACGGTTTCATGTCTTTAGAGCATCATCCATGAAAGATTTTGACTTGTTTAACTGTCTTGCTTTATCATCAGTTTGTTTAATATCAATATAGACATTTACTTTGAATGATTTGATCTTAGTTAACATGCTTTACATTACTATTTGATCAAGATTATGTTTGTAGTATGTCATTTCTAAAATTATCTTTTTGTTATCGTTTACCTACTCGAGGACGAGCAGGAACTAAGCTTGGGGATGCTTGATACGTTAAAAACGTATCTATAATGTTTGATGTTCCGTGCCTGTTATATATTAAATACCACATGTTTTATTTACACTTTATATCATTTTTATGCATTTTCTGGGACTAACCTATTAACAAGATGCCACAGTGCCAGTTCCTGTTTTCTGCTGTCTTTTTATTTTAGAAATTCTCTTCTGTAAATATTCTCCATATGGCACGCCAATTTACCTGATTTATTTCTGCACGGGAACGAAGCAAAAGTACGAAGGAGAAGCCCAGGAGGCAGACCAGGAGAGGACGCGGGCCCATGGCGCGGCCAGGGGTGGCTCCGCGCCGCCACCCCTCCTGGCCCACCTGGTGCCCCCTGGCGCCCTTCTTTCGCCTATAAATTACATCTATTCTGGAAACCCTAAATACCCGATCAGAAGTCCACAAAAAGTTCCGTCGCCGCCGTCGTCGTCAACCCTAGTCCGGGAGGGTTCTGGAGTTCTTCCCGGCACCCAGCCGGAGGAGAAATCATCACCGGAGGGCTCTTCATCACCATGCCTGCCTCCAGAGTGATGCGTGAGTAGTTCTTCACGGGACTATGGGTCCATAGCAGTAGCTAGTTGGTAGTCTCTCCTCCTTGTGCTATCATGTTTAGATCTTGTGAGCTGCCTAACATGATCAAGATCATCTTTATGTAATGTTATATGTTGTGTTTGCTGCGATCCGATGAATTGTGAAGTTATGATCAAGTTTGTTCATCTATTTATATCCATGTTTTATCTATGTTCCTGCATGCTCTCTGTTGTTAGTAGATGCTTTGGCCAAGTAGATGCTAACGACTGCAAGAGGGGTATTTATGCTAGATAATGGGTTCATGCCTCTAGAAGCCTGGGCTCGAGATGACAGAAACGACTAAGGCTGTATATGTGCTGTTGCCACTAGGGAGAAAACAACTTTGCTGTGTCTATATGTCATATGCATTGTTTACATTACACACTGCTTAATGCTTTTATCTTTTGCTTGCAACTTAATACTCACGGGAGACACGGAATCTATCCCGGGGGTGGATTATTAGTCATAGATGCAGCTAGTAAGTGGTCTATGTATATTGATGTAATGCCCAATAGATCTAACAATGAACATGTTCTTATCATATCTTGCATTGTCATGCATTTGCACTTTGTCAATTGCCCAGCTGTAATTTGTTTACCCAACATATTTATCTGTTTTATGGGGAGACACCACTAGTGAACCATGGACCCCGGTCCTTTATTCTACACTGATAAAAACACCGTTTCCACCACGCTCTGCATTTATTTCCTCGCTGTTCCTTTTGCACTCATCATTACTTTCCACACCATACGTTTAATCCTTTGTATTCAGCAAGCCGTGGAGATTGACAACCTTCCTATTTCGTTGGGGCAAAGTACTTTGATTGTGTTGTGTGCAGGTCCACGTCAGTGATCGTAACGGCGCCGCTGACACCGTGTTGAAGCTCTTCCAATTCCTACTGGTTCGATAACCTTGGTAGATTTAAAGGGAAAATTGCTGCTGCACTACTTCATACCTTCCTATTGGGGTCTCCCAACGAACGTGTGTTTCCACGTCATCAGAATGCCACAATACTCTTCGGTCGAGTCGCCTCTCGATCTCGTGTCCTCATATATTTTCGGTGTGGAGATAAACTATATATATAAATGATTTTTGTGAAATTTGAGCGGATTTGCGCGCGTGCACGTGAGGCGATGAAATAAAATATATATGTGCATGTGAAATTGTGTTGTGGATGTGTGAATTGAATTTTGACATGAAAATGAGTTGCCAATATTTTGCCGAAATGTTGATTCATTTCCGTTTCGGCAAATTGTGGCACTCCCTTTAGGTCGTATATGTAGGTTCATATAATTGTCTTGGTTCTACACGTACCGTGCAGTCGACAATGGTCATTATGAGTGAACGTGTCATGAATAGATACTAGAGACACGCGACGGAAGACATGTTCCAAAATAAGCGCAAATGGATATGATGTCCGTGTCGAAGATGCAAACTAGGGGGCTTGCTCAGCCCCTTTACCGGAGATTTGTTGGTGCACCTACTCAGGAGTGGTTTCATGGATGGGCACACTTAGTGGATAAGTGATGATGAAGATGACAAAGATGATGATGTCCATGAGGCGGCGGGAGGAAATAATCAGCAAGAGGATAATAACAACGAGGAGCAAGAAGACGAAGAGCCTGATCCCACACATGATGCTGGAGAAGACGAAGAGCCTGATCCCACACATGATGCTGGAGAAGACGGTGAACAACACGTAACAGAAGACGAGGACGACACGCGGACACCGCTAACTTCAGTTGTGCGGGACCCTCATCTCAAAGAACTGCTTCTGAACAAGGCAACTTCTAAAGAGCAATCTAAGCTGGCGCAACTTGAGATAGACTCGAGTACTTCGTTGTATCCAGGCTGCGAAGAGTCCCGCTTGAAAGTAGCGCTCGATGTTTTGCAGATGAAGTCAAGACACAAATGGAGCGACGTAAGTGTCGACGCAACTCTGCAGTATTTGCACAGTATCCTTCCGGAGGGCAACACGTGTCATAAAAATTGTCACGAGGCAAGAAAGTCGTGTGCCCCTTTGATTTACCGCACGAGAAATATCTTGTGTGCATGAACGACTGCTACATTTATCGAAAAGAGGATGCGGCCAGGACAACGTGTCCAGTGTGCAACGCTGCTCGATACAAGATAGGGAAGAAAGCTCCTCGAAAAGTTGTGTGGTACTTTCCGCTCATTCCCCGTCTGCAGCGTTATTTCACGGACCGCAAGGAAGCAAAGCTCATGCGCTGTCACGCGGAAAGAAAGGAGAAAATCCTTAAAGATCCAAATCGGAATGAAAAGGTAAATCTGACACACCCTTCAGATGCAAGCCAGTGGAAGGCATTAGACGATGAATATGAAAACTTCGGGGCAGAGTCAAGGAACATCAGGTTGGGTGCGAGCACCGACGGGCTAAATCCATTTGGCAACCAGAGCAGCACACATAGCACCTGGCCCGTGTTTGGATGGATATACATCCTCCCCCTCGGCTGTGCATGAAGAGGAAGTACATACACATGAGCATGCTCATTCAAGGGCCGAAACAACCGGGCTCCGACATCAATCTGTATTTGAAGCTACTGAAAGATGAGCTAGACACGTTATGGGCCGAGGAAGGGGTCCACACATGGGACGCATACGCAGAAGAATATTTCAATATGCGAGCCGCCTTGCTGTGTACGGTGCACGACTTGCCCGGCTATGGAGTCGTCTCAGGTCAGGTGTGCCACGGACATAGCGGATGCGTGAGGTGCATGGATGACCCAACATTTTACCAGATTCAGAGAGATCCTGGGTCTTCGAAAATCGTCTACATAGGCCATCGAAGGTGGCTAAGAAATAAAGACCCGTGGAGAAGGCTTGGAGAACTTTTCAACGGTAAAGATGAGCTCCGGGAACCTCCACGTAAGAGGTACAGTGAAAAAATATACGAGTTGCTGAATAGTTGGAAAGAGTGCCCTAAGCCGGGAAAGAAGCAAAAGGCGCCAAAACCGCTTTTGGATGTATGGAAGACGAGGTCTGTGTTTTGGGACTTGCCATACTGGCACTTTCACGCTACGCCTCACTGCCTTGATCTAATGCATATCACGAAGAACGTGTTCGAGAGTTTGTTTGGCACTCTGCTCAACATGGCTGATAGGACCAAAGATGGGCCGAAAGCAAGAAGCGACCTGGTACATCTGGGTATTAGGAAAGACCTTCATGGGGACGCCCGGATCATGACGATCAGTCGGATGTGGAGAAGGACGATCGCAAGGGCAAAAGGGTTAAGAGGAAGGACTATTATTGCCTCCCTCCTGCTTCACTCTAAGTCCGAACGAGATCGAACAATTGATCAAGTGCCTTCTAGGAGTCAAAGTGCCTTTAGGTTACTCGGAGCAGATTTCTGGACCCGTAAAAACAAAAGTTCAGCGGGATGAAGTCTCATGACTGTCACGTGATGATGACGCAGATACTTCCAGTTGCGATCCGAGGGATAATGGACAAGCACGTCCGTGATACCCTTTTTGGCCTGTGTAACTTCTTCGACGTGATATCTCAAAAGTCGATCACCGGGAAGAGTCTCTCAAGGCTGCAGGAAGAGATCGTCATGATACTATGCGAGCTTGAGATGTACTTCCCGCCCGCATTCTTTGACATCTGTGTGCATCTGTTGGTCCATATCGTGGATGATATCAGCCATCTCGGGTCGTTGTTCCAGCACAACATGATGCCGTTTGAAAGAATGAATGGGGTCATCAAAGGATTCGTTCGTAACAGAGCCCATCCGGATGGAAGCATCGTTCAGGGCTTTCTCACTGAAGAGTGCATCTCTTTCTGCATGAATTTTCTGGACATGGAGGACCCGGTTGGTTTGCCCGGAAACAAGCACCTTGGCAAGCTCGATGGAGCAGGTCACAAAAATGGCCGGAAGGATTTGCATGTGGACTACGCTCTGCGACGCGCCGACTTTAACAGGGCAAACTTAGTAGCTCCCAACACCTTGAACTGTTCGATACTAGGGTGAAAAAGCACTAGAGCGAGATTAAGAAGAAGTACACTGACCAGGGCAGGCGAAGGACTGAAGGAGAAATAATTAGAGAGCACAACTCCTCTTTCTTGCGTTGGTTCAAAGATGAGCTTGTCGCTCTGCCAACGGCTTGTGCAAACGGTAAACTCTTATACGCTTTGTCACGTGGCCCCGCCCCCAACCTCGCGACGTTTCAAGCATATGATATCAACGGGTTCACTTTCTACACAGAGGAAAAGGACAAACCTTCTGATTACCAAAACTCAGGGGTAACGATGGAATCCTACACCGGTGATAAAAAGTTAAGATACTATGGAAGGATCAAGGAGATCTGGGAGCTTAACTACTCTGGAGAGAAGGTGCCGATGTTCCGGGTCAGATGGGCTAGGATATCGACCGTCAAAAAAGAAGACAACTACTTCACAACCATGGTTATACCCGAAGCCGGCACTTCATCAAGCGCGAACGTCACCGCGCAAAATGAGCCATGGGTATTGGCTAAGAATGTGTCCCAATGCTTCTTCATAACTGACCCATCAAAGCCTAGCCATGTTGTCGTTAGGAGAGGGAAAAGAAACATCATCGGAATGGATGGGGTCGCCAACGAGGACCAGTTCGGCGACCCAAATATTGACGATGATGAAGATGATGATGATAAGGCAACATACACCCTAAGAAGAAACAGAACCACGCTACATAGGCAAGGTCTTCCATTCAAAAGAAGAAGTCACGATGTGGGGCTAAATTATGCAACTGCGACCAAGAAAGGAAAAAAGAATGGCAAACGCTGAGAAAGACGCGTGATATGTGTGCGAAGAAACTATGTGTACTCTCTTTGTTTTGTATAAC
Organism: Poa pratensis; assembly: GCA_947311845.1. Classification (NCBI taxonomy): domain Eukaryota; kingdom Viridiplantae; phylum Streptophyta; class Magnoliopsida; order Poales; family Poaceae; genus Poa; species Poa pratensis. The sequence continues at coordinate 75,858,778 of CAMZMU010000040.1, read as the reverse complement.
TACACACTTAATTATATGTACCTCTTTTACATAATATATATATTCTTGAGACTTGGACAGTAGTGTTTTTATTAAGTAATATATACACTCTTTTTTGAAATGCACACAAGTTTTTGAATTTTTTTTAAATGCACACATGTATTTGAAATGTGTTTTCAAATGCACACAAGTATTTGCAAATGTATTTGAAAAGATAAAAGGAAATCAGAAAAAAGAAAACAAAAACAAAGAAGAAAAAATGAAAAAAAAAATACCGCTGGCGAATAGTTAGGCTGGTTCGCCAGCGGTAATGTGCCCTAGGGCACTTACGGGTGGGCCATCTTCCTCTCTCTCTCACTTCCCCCCGCGCGTCGCCCCCTTCTCTCTCCCTCTCGGCCACCCGAAATCGCCGCCGCCCACCCCTCGCCGTCCGCACCCACGCCGCCGCCCACCCCCGCCGTCCGCGCCCGTGCGTGCGCCACCTCGAGCGCCCGCCTGCCCCCTCTCTTTCCCTCTCGCGCCACCCGAAATCGCCACCGCCGCCGCCCACTCACGCCGTCCGAGCCCACGCTGCCGCCCACCACCGCCGTCCGAGCATGTGCGCGCGCCGCCCCGACCGCCCCCCCGCCCCGCGCGCCCCCCCCCCACTCCCTCTCGCGGCCCCTCTCTCTCCCTCTCGGCCCCGAGCGCCCGCCGCCGCGCCTGCACCGTGCTCCACTGTGCCCCGGCCACCCCACGCCATCGTCCACGCCGACGTGCCCCCTCCTACACCGGCGCGCCCCTCCTGGTGAGCTCACCAGCCCCCTCCTCCCTCCCCCCACCCGGTGACCGCCGTGCACAGAAGGTGTTTGGTGAAATGCCTCTGACATTTTTGTTAGGTTTAATCTTTTGCCATTTTAGTTAGGATTTGGTGGTGGTGGATGTGATCGATGCATGTGGTGAATGTGGTGCATGTGGTAATGTTGTGTTTGTTGCCGGCCGGGGTTTGAAATGGCCCTTGTGTCGGTTTGTGTATGTTGTCGGTCAGAGATGTCGGTGATGCATGTAAAATGCATACATGAACTTTACATTTTATTACATGTTATTCCATGTTATTTGCATCATATAAGGGTTATATTCATGATTTATATTGAGTTTTGGGGATAATTCATAATTTCCCTATTTTTCTGGAATTAACCCTGCACTGTCAGAAAACCCCGTTTTCTATATTTTTATGCTTCAGGGACCCAAACGACGTCATAATGACCTGAGATTTTACGGGGATCATTTTTTGGAAGGAACAAAGCGTAGGAGCCAAGGAAGCGCACGAAAGGAAGTCCGAGGAGGATTTTGGTGGGTCCCACGCGGTCAGATTCCTTGACCGCGTGGGGCACCTCCTTTTCCCCTCGTGGCTCCGATGCCGTCCGTTTTCGTCTCCGTGGCTTCGTCTTGACCTAAAACCGACTATAAAAATAGTCCCCCGAGGAGTTTCGCGAGGAGGCGGCGGAGAAACACAAAACCACGAAACAGAGAGTCAGAAGGCTGCCGCCGGAGAAGATCGGAGGGGGGAAACGCCGCCGGAATCACCTCCGGAGGGCTCCACCCCCCTCCGGCGTGTTCATCATCAACATCTACAGCAAGATCATCTCCATCTCCCACTGTAAACTCTTGGCAAACATGATTATGATGCAATATACTATTCCCTTGATCTATTGTGTCTCCCCATCTATGTTTGAGAAGTGATTTGTTCATGGCAATAGTGAAATAGTTCGTTGATTGGTTGCATACAAGTTTTGTTATCTTTTATGATTGTCTTTATGTACAATATATGAGTGCACACATATGTTGGGGAATGCATGTAAGGTGATCACCGTAATGTAATGGAGTGAGGGAGACTTGGGAGGACATGTAAACCTGAGACCGAGTCATGAAGTTACTTTATTGGGGGATATATATAGGGGACCCTAGAACTTAAGGCTATGGTGGGACAATTATGTCTTAATAATTCTTGTGCTGCACATTTACTTGGCCATGAGATCCATCATAAGAGTTGTGTAATTTGCTCATTTACTTGGCTACACCTATTTATGGCTCCTCCTAAAGAAACAATTAAGACTGAAACATGTGCTTCACTAATTGTGACAACCACACGAATGAAATAACAATTGCTAGAACATTTGCTCCCTTGAGATATTTGCTACTTGAGATATTTGCTACTTGCTACTTTGAGAAACTTGCTTGAGAAAACTTGTGAGAAACTTGCTTTGAAACTTGATTGAGAAACTTGTTACTAGATAAACCCATTCCACATCACTTGCTTCCATTAGTTAGTTCCTTTCATATTTAAATTTATTGCTTTGCATAAAAGGCCATATAAGAGGGTTATAGGGCTTTAGAGAATAGATAGTTTACCTTCAGCTCCTCGTGGGTTCGACACTCAAATACTTATCGAATTGTGCTACAGTGATTCCTTGCTCTTGGGGATTATCAAGCACTTTTCTGGCGCCGTTGCCGGGGAGCGTTGTGCTAAGCTTTTATTCTTGTTTGCATTGCATACTAACATATAAATCTAAAACACAAAAAAATTATAAAATGGAAAACAACCAAACAATTATAGAATTGTATAATATCTATCTTGAGTTAGGACATGAAGTGTTTGAGGAGAAAATTAAATTTTATTTGCATAACAATCATGTTTGTGGTAGTACTAATTCTTTGAACACCTTTATTGCTAATGCTAAGGAAAACCTTAAGCTTGGGGAAGTTTGTTTTGATGAATATGGTATTTTTAGTCCCCCTACTATTGAGGATGAAAGTGATTTAATTGAGTTTGATGATCCATTATGCTCATTAGATGATAAGTCTTTATGTGGTGATTCTATTCAAAACTATGTGGTTATGTTTAACTTTAATGCTTGCAACTATTATGAGAGAGGGAGAGATAAGAATCCCCTTTATGTTTCTATGTTATTTAAAATGCAAGCTATTGATTATTATATGCATTGGTTACCTCAAATTTGTTGTTATTTATTCATATATAAAATTCCAATGCATAGGAAGAGAGTTAGACTTAAAAGTAAATTGTTTAATATTCTGTGGTGTGTTCCTTATGCTTTAACTTCCTATTCGGTTTGAACACACCTTTATATCTTTACAACATGTAAAATATCTTTACCTACTGTTTTGTGACAATTAGTTTAAGATTTTCATTTTATATAAAATTTGGGAAAGTAAATGAGAAGGATGAGTAATGGAGAAGTTGGGGTCGACCTTGAACATGTGTTGTTCATGCCAATGGAACCGTTGCAAAGTCTCTATCATTAAAACTTTTCCCAAAGCTAAAACCAAATAAAAAGAGTGTTTATGTTGTATATATTTGCTTCTTCTTTTGCCTTTTTGCTAAATCAAAAACAACAAAAATATTTTCTTTCTTCTTTGTTTGTTTCTCTTGAACCTTTCTTGGTTTTGCTTCTTTTTGATTTCTTCAGTTTGATTTTCGGTTTTTGAGTCAAGGTGCTTGTTTACTACTGTAACATCACCTTTGTATCTTATTTTTCATATTTATGGAAAGAATAACCTCTTTTGAGAGGTAGGATCAAACAATAGTAATTTGCTGTCCAGAAAACAGATTCCTAAGCTTTACTGCGAAAAATGTTAAAAATCACAGAAAAGGAATTTTGACCTGAAATTTCACGTCAGCAATATTCAGTTATTATTACACATTTCATTAGTTCAAAGTTTTCTGATTTGAGCAACGTAAGTGCCTCTGAAAATTCACTCTTTACGGGCTGTCCAGTTTTTGACAGATTCTGTCTTTATTTTGCATTACTCTCATTACTTGTGTTTTGTGTGGTTCTTTGATCAAAGAGCAATACACAACCATAGTAATATTAGCTAATGTTTAGAATCAACTCATGATATGTCTTTGCTGTACTATGAGGATTTCATTTATGGAGACACTAACCCCTCTAATCAAGTTTTATGATGAGTTTTGTGTAAAGAGAATTTCAAGTGGAAGAGTTGAGGGTGATGAATAAAGATCAAGAGGGACAAACACTCAAGCTTGGGGATGTTACCCCTAGGCTCACCCTACATATATCAAATAAGTACAAGAATTTAAGCTTGGGGATGCCAAGCCACCTCACTCCAACCATCTTGATACCAAGTAAGAAGCCTAGCTATATGGCTATAAAGAAAGCGCTTTACGGGAGGCAACCCGGTTGTTTTTATTTTGATTTTCTTTGTGTCCTCTTGCTGTAACAAGAGACTTAGTTTTTAGTTTAGTTTCTGGAATTTTTAATAAAGTGCCAAGTTTTACCCATTTTGGTTTGAAAAAGTTGCTTATAGCATTCGGAGATTTTATTCCTGCACGAATCTGTGCACGGTATGATTTTTAATTCTTATTCTGTAACTCCGAATGAGCTGATATTTGAACTGTAGTTGCAACTTTTCATCCTCTGTATGCATGAATTTTTTGGAATTTTTCGACAAAGTTAAGTAGGGTAGAAAAATACGTTTTGCTGCTGCTGTTTTTCTGGACAGATTCTGTCCCATTTTGTTTGATGCATCTTTGAACTTTTAACTTGAATCTTTTTGATCCAATTGAGTTTATAAGTAGGCATACAACATTATACACTTTCTGGACATTCATATGAATTTTTGTCTAAGGATTATATGCAGCAAGAAATCTATTTGTCTATCACTACTAATGTCACCCCACAGAAAAGAAATGGGAGAAACGGTGTTTTGAAGTTTTTTCACAGGGATTAGAGGAGATGCACCAAGAGCTATCCAAGGATGGTGAAGACCATAAGCTTGGGGATGTGAAGACAACCCCACTGGACCTACACACTCTCGGTTTGCACACGTCTAACTTCTGTTTTTCGATCAATGCACCTTATCGCATAAACTTGGAGCGTCTTTTGTTTGCTTTTTATTTTGGTTTGATTTTTATTTTGTGAGACCACCACCATCATTTATATATGAGAGCTACTGGAAATTTGGGTTGAATTAAGTTGGATGCTATTAAAATATTGGGAAAGGGATGTTTGAGTTGATTCAAAAAGATACATATAGTTGCATGATTCATGCTTTGAATGAATGTTAATTTGCAAGTGTTTTCAAGAGCTATCTTTTACATGTTTTGATGTGAATTTACTTTACTTTGTTTAACATGGATTGATTAGTTCTATGGACACTTATGCATGCATTTAGATGGTCAACTTTCTCCCTATTGCTAGCCCAAAAATTACAACAAGTAAAAACTTGTTTCCAACACCTTCAACCAAAGTTTTTCCAGTGAGTCCACCATATCTACCTATTAGCTTTATGCTATTCCAAGTATGTTTATCATGTTATATTGTGTTATCTACATTTCTGAATTTAAATGCTTATGTTATTGATTGTCATGGGAAAAATTGGTTAAAAGCTCTCACGAACTTGATGCACAATTTACTTTTATTGCATTAATAAGCATGAACCATTGTGATTAAAATTATGAAGTTGTGGGCTTGACAATAGTTTTGGTTGGGAGTTAGCCCATATGTGCTGTCACATGGCAAGCTTTCAACATGCACTTATTTATATTTAGTTGATGTCATGTACTTTTGTTTATGGATGCCTATCATGGGTGAAATGAATGTGGATACTTAGTAAGTTCAAAGAGTTTGTATAAATGGTTAGAGAAATGCCTGGGCCGCTAATCTAAGCCATGCATCATTCATGGTGGAAATTTACAGCATAACCATAATGTTCATTCAGTGATGCACCTCATAATAAAAAGCTATACCCATAGTAAATAAAAGAGTGCTGAGATTGTTCATTGTTGTTTGTCTTGTTGTTTTGACATGGGCTTGTTCATGTCAAGGGGCAAGAGGTACCCCAGTGCAGTTCTTGATGATACTATTATTACTTGCAATGACCTTTATTTGAATTTACTTTGTGGACCAAAGTGAGTAACACATGGTGTAGGTACTTGTATTCAAGGGACATGAGACATTCAACCAATACATTGTCAAGCACACCACTCATATTTGCTTTCACTTTAAACATTAATCATTCAAGATGCTATGATAGGGGTAATGAGAGCTCCACACCAATGACTACCACATTGCAAGCATTAACTTAAGTAGAAGTGTTTGGAAGTTAGATGAAACTTATTCATGCTTTACCTCTACTTATTTATCTATCCAAAGTGTCCACCTTTTATATTCAGTTTTCATAAGAAGTACTCTATGACCACCATAGGATGTTTTTACTTTTCATTATGCATACATTTGGTCCATAGTACTTTCTTCTATGTTACACTTTGTGAATTATCATTGAACATCTTTACATTGAGTATTTGATATCACTTCATAATTATCTTGCATATTGTTATTCCTTTGAAGAATGAATCATTTGACTTATGTAGCAATAGTAATCACCTTTGATATCCATTGATAGTATTAAAATGCAAAGTCCATGTTAGTTTTATCACCTTCATACTCGGGACGAGCATGGGTTAAGCTTGGGGATGTTGATGCATGTAAAATGCATACATGAACTTTACATTTTATTACATGTTATTCCATGTTATTTGCATCATATAAGGGTTATATTCATGTTTTATTGATTTTGGGATAATTCATAATTTCCCTATTTTTCTGGAATTAACCCTGCACTGTCAGAAAACCCTTTTCTATATTTTTATTTCAGGGACCCAAACGACGTCAAATGACCTGAGATTTTACGGGGATCATTTTTTGGAAGGAACAAAGCGTAGGAGCCAAGGAAGCGCACGAAAGGAAGTCCGAGGAGGATTTTGGTGGGTCCCACGCGGCCAGATTCCTTGACCGCGTGGGCACCTCCTTTTCCCCCTCGTGGCTCCGATGCCGTCCGTTTTCGTCTCCGTGGCTTCGTCTTGACCTAAACCGACTATAAAAATAGTCCCCCGAGGAGTTTCACGAGGAGGCGGCGGAGAAACACAAACCACGAAACAGAGAGTCAGAAGGCTGCCGCCGGAGAAGATCGGAGGGGGGAAACGCCGCCGGAATCACCTCCGGAGGGCTCCACCCCCCTCCGGCGTGTTCATCATCAACATCTACAGCAAGATCATCTCCATCTCCCACTGTAAACTCTTGGCAAACATGATGTATGATGCAATATACTATTCCCTTGATCTATTGTGTCTCCCCATCTATGTTTGAGAAGTGATTTGTTCATGGCAATAGTGAAATAGTTCGTTGATTGGTTGCATACAAGTTTTGTTATCTTTTATGATTGTCTTTATGTACAATATATGAGTGCACACATATGTTGGGGAATGCATGTAAGGTGATCACCGGTAATGTAATGGAGTGAGGGAGACTTGGGAGGACATGTAAACCTGAGACCGAGTCATGAAGTTACTTTATTGGGGGATATATATAGGGGACCCTAGAACTTAAGGCTATGGTGGGACAATTATGTCTTAATAATTCTTGTGCTGCACATTTACTTGGCCATGAGATCCATCATAAGAGTTGTGTAATTTGCTCATTTACTTGGCTACACCTATTTATGGCTCCTACCTAAAAGAAACAACTAAGACTGAAACATATGCTTCACTAATTGTGACAACCACACGAATGAAATAACAATTGCTAGAACACTTGCTCCCTTGAGATATTTGCTACTTGAGATATTTGCTACTTGTACTTTGAGAAACTTGCTTGAGAAAACTGTTGTGAGAAATTTGCTTTTGAAACTTGATTGAGAAACTTGTTACTTGATAAACCCATTCCACATCACTTATATAACTTGCTTCCATTAGTTAATAGTAAAAAGTTCCTTTCATATTTAATTTATTGCTTTGCATAAAAGGCCATATAAGAGGGTTATAGGGCTTTAGAGAATAGATAGTTTACCTTCAGCTCCTCGTGGGTTCGACACTCAAATACTTATCGAATTGTGCTACAGTGATTCCTTGCTCTTGGGGATTATCAGTCGGCCGGGGTTTGAAATGGCCATTTGTGAGATTTGTGAAATGTTTGCAGGTACCCCTGAGGCCCTTGAGATTGCCGCAATGTCGATTAACTTCCGTTCCGGCAAATTTCGGGTACTCCATATGTCCTTTATTAGCAAAGGTCATGCCGAAATTTTCCGTGAACTTTGGCATGACTTTGCTAAAAATAGGACATATTTGAGTGCTCGGATTTGCCGGGACGGAAGTTATTTCACACATGTTTGTGGTGGTTCTGATGTGATTGTGGTGGTGCAAATGCCTAGCCCAAATTTTTTGTATGTTGCCGGTCAGAGATTTCGGCCGGGGTTTGAAATGGCCATTTGTGAGATTTGTAAAATGTTTGCAGGTACCCCTGAGGCCCTTGAGATTGCCGGAATGTCGATTAACTTCCGTTCCGGCAAATTTCGGGTACTCCATATGTTCTTTTCTTAGCAAAGGTCATGAAGAAATTTTCCGTGAATTTTGGCACGACTTTGCTAAAAAAAAGGACATATTTGAGAGCCCGGATTTGCCGGGATGGAAGTTTATCAGCATTTCGGCAAATTTGGACTCATGGGGTATCTTAGTACTTAATTAAGTGAATTTTTTCCTTATATTCGTTGTACTAACTTCGACTTTCCTCATTAGTGCAAATATGGCTAACAGCAACGAGTCCGGGGGTTCTCGGATAGGAGGCAAGGATCCGATCGAGGAAAATCAATATCTTTCGATGGAGGCGTCCATCGAAGACGCACTGACAAAGGCGTTCAACTCCCTCTTTCCTACCATCTGCGAGTCCGTCGGGACTTGGATGAAGGGAGGCCAACAAGGGCCTCGCCCCATGATCAGCTTCGGCTGTGGCGACTCGATCATCAATATGGCGCCTATTGTGGACAATCCGCCCGCCAACCCTAATTTTGGTAGCAGCCCTTCCGTCTCTTGCCCGTCAGAGACCGTTGATCCTTACAATGACGGAAATGACGCAGATATACCCGACCATGATACGCTAGAAGATGCGCTAGTGAATAAGCCTAAGAAGAAGTTCCGTAAAAGAAATAAGAAACGTAACTTTGATGACTCCAACAGCCAGCCACTGCAGCGCCGGTTTGTGGACAGGATACCCATCCGCGGCTGGCATGGGACGCATGAGTTGGGTAAACCGATCCTGCCGCCGAAGTGCGTCAAAACATTCACTAAGGATAGGAAGGACCTCCATGATCTTGTTCTTCATTTGGAGAAGGATCTTCTTAAGGAGAAAGATCCATCATACCCGCTTTTTATTGCAAAGGTACCGGATGGCTTGGGCTTTGTCGGTGAAGCAAAACACGTAGACCTGCTCTTCGTGAGATTTGATGACATCTTCAGAATGTACCACATGCAACCGCTCCACCCATCCATGGTCCGCCAGGTTGCGCTACGTATGGCGTACAAGATCCAACAACACGAAACCCCGGACATCGTGATAGTTGACTCCTACTACATGCAAGAAATGTTCGTGAATGACTCTAGTGGTAAGGTAGACGCGACACAGTACCTCGAAGACACCTTCATGGCGAATATTCCCAAGCGCAACTTTCTCCTGCCTTACTTTCCCGAGTAAGTCATTCCTAGCCGCCATATATAACATGCTTTCATAGATTTCCATCGTTAAATTCGCATCTACAATGGTGATTTTGAGTATGATGGTCTCTTTGGACTGTTTTGTGTAGTAACCGACACGGCACCCTCATTGTTCTGGACCTGCAAAAGTCGATTGCCGTGTATATCGACAACGGGAATCGTTTTGGGGAGGACAGTAAGGACTACACCGACATCATGGCGGTTCTGAATGATTCTCTCAACGCCTACATCTTAAGGGGCGGCCCGATGATAACTACAAGGAAACATAAAAGAAAGTTTGTATTCTCCCACAGACTGTACTTCCCCTGCATCAAGCAGAATCCAGGCAGTAGGATGGAGGCATGGTTTCTCATCCTTCACTTGCGAGAGTTCTTAAAGGATCAACAACGAGAACAATTTCCGTCTGATCTCAACAAATGGTGCAAGATCATGGCAGAGGACACTGATGATGAAATCAGAGAACAGTTCCGTCGCATCCAGGAGACGATCGCGCGAATCATCTGCTGTGACGTCTTACCTCCCGCCGGGTGGTTCCACTTCGACGCTGTACGACCAACTAACGAGGAGATAGAAATGCTCATAACACTGGCGGGTGATGACAGGCCATTCCCGCCCATGCTGTAGAAGAAGGTGAGCAAGAATCAGTGATCGACGATGTTTTGTCTAGTTAATTATGTTACTGTTCATTATTTCAGACGACGTTTTGAGTTGAGCCTACTTCATTTTTAGAATGCCGATGATTAAAATGATGTGGCGACTACGTGATACCCTGACAGTTTGTTGAACCTTGTGATATGTACAAATATAAGCTGTGTGCATCCTACTTGGTTCAACAAAACTGTCTGGGTTGCTTGTGTTTCCAATATTCTAAGTATGAGGCATAAATCTTTTTGAATCTTGTTTTGTCTTCCTTCTTACAATGCCGATGATTAAAATGTTGTGACACCGTGTGATCTGGAGGCGGGGCTAGTGAGCCTTGTGATATGCACGAGTCCACATCTTGTGCATCCTACTTGGCTCACTAGCCCCGTCTATGAAATATGTGTGTCCAATCCAAATATATATGAGGCATGCTTTTGAGTTGGCTGTACTTTATTTGTGTCTAATTACATCTTTGTGCACCCAAATTTGTTTCCGTTTGCTTTGGTCTTTCTTCGAGAATGCCGATAATTAAAATGCTGTGACACCGTGTGATCCAGGGATGGTGCTAGCGAGCCTTGTGATATGCACGAGTACACATATTTGTGCATCCTACTTGGCTCGCTTGCTCCATCTCTGAAATATGTGTGTGTCACTTCTAAATATGAGGCACCGTCTCTGTAATATGTGTTTTTTAAATGTCGATGATTAAAATGTTGTGGCTCGTGATACCCTGATGGTCTGTTGAACCTTGTGATATGCACAAGTATAAGTTGTGTGCATCCTACTTGGCTCAACAGAGCTATCAGGGTTGCTTGTTTGTGTCCAATAGTCTACATATGAGGCATGCATTAATCTATTATTGACTATTATTTAATTTGTGTGCATCAATTCTTGCTTTTTTTTGCCTAATGCTTTTTCTTTGTCTTGTGTGTACAGAGAGATGAAGAAGTGGTTCGAGGACAACTACAAGGACTATAAGATTAAAGCAGAGGCGGAAGCTAGCTACGAAGAACACATCCCCTTCTTGTTCATCGTCTTTGCGATTCTCTTGTAATATGCTACTGTTAGTTTAGATTGATGACTACTTTTATTTTGAAAACTTCTGACCTAATCGCGCGACTCCATCGAGATGTATTCGTGCATGTGTATGAAAAATTTTGGTCATCACTTGTCTATTTCGGTTTGTAATGCATGTGATGAACCACCAATTTGGTAACTTGTCTATTTATATTTCTGAAATTGTGTATCTGTACTGTTTTTTTTCAAATATACATGAATATACCGCTGATGTTACTGTTTATAATGCTAAAATACGAAATATACAGGAAAAAATTAATTCCAGAAAAAACTACCGCTGGCGAACCATGGATTTACCGCTGGCGAACGGCAGGAGTACAGAAAATACAACCGCTTGCGAACTTCCTGCGCTACCGCTGGCGAACGAGCTGGTGCGCCAGCGGTAAGGTGAACTACCGCTGGCGAGCGCCGCCCAGGTGCGCCAGCGGTAATGTTCCTTACCGCTGGCGAACGCCGATGTTCGCCAGCAGTAACTATTACCACTGGCGGGGCAGCGCTGGCGCACGGCCGTTCGCTAGCGGTAGCTGAATTTGGTTCGCCACTAGTAGGCCTTTTCCTACTAGTGCGCCAAAACCCGTCGGCCTGTCGAAACCCAAGGTGGTTCGCAAGCCGTCGGCGGCGACGCAACCGAAGAAGAAGTCCATGAAGCGAGAGCCGCAGTACCTTCCGGTGGCCAAGGCGCCGATGACCGCGGCCGAGCTACGCAAGGCCGCTTCCCAACTTTGGCAAATCCGGCAACTGAAGGCGAAGGACAAGGCGGTGAATGAGTACTCGTAAAAAGAAACCGCCGAGTTGATGATCGCCATGAGCCAAACGAGCTCTACCACAGTCGCCCCCTATTGCGGGTCACCGTCTGCCCCGGCCTTCTTCGACGACGGTTACGGCTACCAGACGCAGCAGTCGTGGTTGTCCATCTCTCCCGACGAGCTGGCCGTCGACCTCAACAAGGCGCCCGTCTTCGTCGACTCGCCGACGATGCGGCGGACAACATCCAAAAGCGGCGACGCGACGGCCTCCCGCGGCCACCTCTTCGAAAATGAAGGCGCCAACGCGGCCCACTCTCTCGGCCAGGTGCGTGCTATTTATCTTGTGTTTGTGGTCATTTATTGAGATGCCCGGCGGATGCAAAATGTTGTTGTATGTGCATTTTTTGCCGGCGGCTGGCCGGCTGAAATGTGTGGTTTTTGCTTATCTATTTTGTTTGTGCAATGCGTGTCGACGTCTTTGTTGCGTAGGACACCGGCGCCGAAACGATGGCTCAACTGATCGCCGGTGATGCCTACGAAGGCGCCGGACATGCCGATTAGTTCGGACATGTCGATCAGTTCGGCCAGGCCGAAGATGTGGAGGGCCTACTTCGTGGCCGAACGGAGGTGCATCCAGGCTGAGAAGGCGGAAGAGGTGGTGGCGGCAGAGGAAGACGAAGAGGAGGAAGCCGGCGAGGAAGAGGAAGAGGAAGATGGTGCCGACGCGTGATTGGCATAGATCATTGTGCCGGAGGGCGCTCTTTTGATGGCCGGCATAGGAGACTAGTTCTCTGGCGCGACCGAAAGTATTTTGATGGCCGACCTTGGAGACTAGTTCTCCGGCGTGGCCAAAACAATGTCATGGCCGAAATTTGGTAGCCGAAACTATTGTAGTCTTTTATTAATGCATGCATGACATTGACGTACGATTACAACTAGAAACCCTAACCACTACTCATCGTCATCTGATTCGGCCTTGGGTGGCGGTGTTCCAGGCCCGTCGTCCGCCGACGCCGCGTCCGGAGTTCCTAGCTGCCACTCCGATCTGGTGCTTGAGGGACGGCCGGTGCTGCATGTGCACCAGCCACACGGGACGTCCACGGGGACCAAAGTTCCCACGGTGAGGAAGCAGGGTGTGCCGACGATGGAGTTGCGGGCTCGTCTTCCTGTTGCAGCCTGGCCTCCGCCTCCTGTTTGGCCTCCTGCTCGGCCACGACGGCCACCTTCTCCTGCTCCTGATCGGCCACCACGGCCTCCTTCTCCTGCTCCTGATCGGCCACCATGGCCTCCTTCTCCGGCAGCGACATCTCCAGCGAGTTGTGGGCGGTGGTGTACAGAGAGAATGTGAGCGACGTGCGGCCGGGAGGAGGGTTATATTGATGCGAAGCGGCGCGAACGCCATCCCGTAGCGACGCAGCGGCGGTTGCATCTCGACACCAACCTCCGTGTTCCCACACGACAAGAAGTTGAACCGGCGGCGGTTCCTGTGCCCACAAAGTGTTCGATCAGTTTCTCCAGTTCTCGGGCCGTTTGGGGGGCGGGCCTTTGGGGGGAGTCGCTTTGGGCTGCACCATTCACATGGGCGGACACATGTCCGACTCCCCCCAATTGGGGCTCAATTGGGGGTGCCGGACACGAATTTGGACGGTGCCGCTGGAGATTCTCTAAACCGCAATGTTGTCTCGCTAACCATTCCTGAAGGATTTAGTCACACAACTTCAAATGAAGATAACGTTGGGATATTTTTCGCAGGCTACGGTGAAGATGCTAATGAGGAGCAGATGGGTTTGGTTCATGGCCTAACAAATCCTCTAGTCTAGTCCTACAATGAGAAGTGGGCACGTGTCGATGTGAGCATCTCCAGCGGTGGCCTCCAAATGCCCCCCCAAATGCCCAATAGAAGTTCGAACACAAAATTCGGTCACAGTGGTACTCTCCAAGTGCTAGGACCGAGTCATCTTGTGTCGGGCACCCCCGAAAGGGCCCCCAAGTTTGGAGACCCTCTCGGGTGCCGGACACTGGGCGGACATTCCCTCCGACGGGTCTGGCCCACAGGGCGCAGCGCCCATATTAATGCGGACGCACAGGAGGCGTTCTGCCCGTGTTAATTGCGCGTAGCCGCCGGGCTCCATGTGTCACCATACGCGACAGGACGGGAGGCGAGGCGACGAGACAGTGACATGCCTGTCACCATGTGTCGCAATATGCTGGCGACCACGTGCGCGGCAGCCCACGCGCCGGTATTGCGGCGTTCTCACGCAATGCATTTATGCCGGGCGAATACTCGTGCACCGCTCACCTCCCTAGCTGCGCATATAAGCCCACTCGCCGCACCCACCTCGTCTCACTCACCTTCTCGCCCGCATCCCCACACCCCCCCCCCCTTTTCCACGCCGCTCACCACCGTTGTCGCGCAATGGTCAACAATGATGAGTCGGGCAGCAGCTGAGGCGGGCACACCATCGGCACCGAGGAGGCCTGTGACCTATACGGGTATGGGCTCCTCGCCCCGCCGGATTCCCGCCTCCCCAAGAACTGGGTGACGTTGTTCAACGACGGGTTCCCCATTCCTGCGCTACCGGAGACCCCGGAGCATATCGCGCGAGCCATCTCTCGGCGCCGAAGCTGGCTCGAACGAGAGCAGCATGCTGACCCGGAGTACGACGACAACAATTGGACGGCGTGGATAGCGCGCTTCCAGCGGGAGCGCCGGGAGGCGGCGAAGATTGTGACGGCCCAACACTGCCAGGTTGCTGGAACGCGGATGGGCGGCACCGCTTGTGGGACATGACCGGCCACACGGTGGCTTCGGCCGTCGAGGCCACCCGCCAGTATGCCGCAACATGGAACCCTACACGTTGCGTCTGATGCCACTGCACCGCGTCGATGAGAAGCGTCCTGCGCCCCGCCGCGTCATGGAGGAGAAGGCAGCATCAACATCGTCATCCGCGACCGCGAGGCCCGAGCCCCACTGTGCGGCCGATTGTACCTGCGCCGCCCCAGGATGCTGCCGCTGCCGGCGGAGGTGATCCCAGCGGGATGCCACGTTTCGTCCCGCTGCGGAACAAGCACGACAACGACACACCCAGGTTTCTGGCGGCGCTCGCCGACTCGGTGACCACCATCGAGCGCGACAACCCCAGGTACATGGCCACAATGGCCACCTTGGTGGCAACGGCAGCATCGCCCTCCTCCGATCCAGCGGCGCCTCCGCAAAGCCTTGCCGCCTCCTCCTCCACCTTGGTGGGATGAGGACGACGAGGAGTAGGTTAGGGTTAGGGCACCTAGGCCTTTGCGGAAATTTCATTCAGAAGTTTGTAATATATAACGAATTTGAATAAACTTTTGAAATGATTTCAATTTTTTTGCATTCGGCCCTTTTTTAACACTGCTGTGGGTTGCACCCCAATATACAGGACATGTGTACAACACCTTCCAATTAATTCGAATTAAGTCGTGCTAAACGTGAATTTGGAGGGTGCGGCCCGAGATGCTCTCAGGCTGAAGCGAGCGAGCACAAGGATGGGATCGGGGTCAGGCTGGGCGTTCGGGTAACCCGAATTATTCGGGTCGGGTTATTCGGGTAATATGAAATTCGGGTTTTCGGAAGTGCCACCCGATATTTGTCTGAAAATTCTGATACCCGACACTTCGGGTACCCGGAAATTCGGGTTCGGGTCCGGGTAATCCCGAATTGCCCGAAATACATCACCGGCGACGGTCGTTCTGAGGTTTGAGCCAAGAAAAAGAGGAAAGAAGGAGGTGTGGCGCGTTGGGAACGGCGGCGGTGCGCATGGTAGCGCTCGCGCTTCAGCCGCCAGGCGCGACCACGCGAGTAGTGCCGAATGATGGGCTGGTGGCGGCGGTCAATCAGGGGCGTGGGCGGCTGCCAGGTCAGGGCGGCGTCGGGAAGACGGGCAGGGGCGTGGGCGGCTGCCAGGTCAGGGCGGCGTCGGGAAGACGGGCAGCGTACAAGCCAGAAGCCATGGCGGCGTCGAGGTGTTCGTGTTGTGCGGTGCTATTGCTTGTGGCGGCTGTGCTGGATAGAGATTGGGGATGAGGAAGGTACGAGACGTATGGCCGTGTGGGGACTAGGTTTTGGCTGGCTTATGGCCGTGTGGGGACTAGGTTTTGGCTGGCTTGGGCCTCGGTAGTCAATGGAATAGAGAGAAATTCTGCTGGGCCTGGACTAGATGACAAGGTTTTTAGTGGGCTGTCTGTTTATTTCGGGTTAACTAGCGGGGTGGCCCGCGCAATTGCGCGGCTAGATAAACTTTTTATATGTTAGTTAAACATTATGAGATTATAAGAGTTTTGAATGTTTATTTGGTCTTAAATAATTTTTTGTAGCATTTGGTTTTATCAGCTTCCTTTTTTAACTCAACCATAAACATATATCACTTAAACAGGTTATGTGTCAGGCGAATTCATAATTTGTGTTCCCAATCCGTTCAATGTTATTCTTTGATTTGGTGAAAAGGAAAATAATATATAGTATATTTTAATTAACATTTGCATATCTCTAATATGTTGTTGTGCCACAAAGTATGTACATTTCTCAGTGCACCACGTTCCTAGTTTTTTTTTGTTGACCAACGATGATCCTTTCGATGCATTGCTTTATACCAGCGTTTCTTTTTGTGGTAGGTAAGGAAAACTCTCTGCTTCTCTCTTCTTGCTTAGCTCTCAGTTCCTTACTGCTCTAGACAAATCCCTACATCCTGGACGATTGATTGGCAGCGGACATGGCGATACCGGGAGCTTACCCACTGCCTGGAGGTCGACCTGCGGCAGAGGACTTGAGCGGAGCGCCACGGCGTCCGCCCTGAAGGCTCGATCTGAAGGTCCCGCGGTGCCGCCCGGCTGTTCCCGCTCCGCCGCTCGCCTCTCGCGTCGCCCTCGTTCAGTGGCGACAGCTGCAGCATACATTCAGCAGGCAAGGTATCTCATGCCTCGCTGCTCCAGTCTCACCTTGCAATGCTACACCGTTGATTCCGCATTTATATTTGTAATATTTTATTTTCCCCAATTTGATTCTAGCATTTGATCTAATTTCAACAGGATTCGTATTGTCACCGGGAAACATAACAGTAGCAACAGAGCTATTTAATCTGACTTCACTTCTCGTGTTTGATCTTAATTTTAGCATATATGTATGTAGGTATTTAAAATGGACCATGTCGAGGAAATGCATGTGAAGCATAATAAGACCAAATTCATGATTGAGAGATTATAAAGATACATTATCCCATTTCTTTAGAGAGACGATTTAAGGTGTCGAGGCTTTATCTTGCCGTCCCTTATTTTGAAAGGTAGATTGCAGTGGCTGGTAATGTCTGTGTGGACTGCACCATGCACGACCCGGCACGAACCTTAACACATTTCTATTTTCCCCCAAATTTTGATCATAAGATGATCCATTACTCATTGTTATTAGCCTTTGATTAATAGTGATATCTGTTCTCTTCTCTATGACGTTTGTATCGCGGAAATGTACGTGGCATCGATTTTAGGTTTGATATTATTTCAGCCTGAATGGCATTGTAATTGCTTAACATACAATAGCAATATTGCGAAATCTCTAATAGTGTGTGTGTGTTTCATTTAACTTGTAGCCGGATCAGCCATGTTAAATCCACCATCCTGTATCCATCCTAAGGAGAGTTAAGCTATCTTGGAAACCTCTTTGATTGTAGATTTGCGTCTTTTTGTATTATTCGTTGTCGAGAATTTAGGTTTTTTTTAAAATCAATATATTAAGCTAGCAAGCCGCCTCATTAAAAACCTTCCAGTCCCGTTAGGTACCCTGGTAAGGAAAAGAGTGCGTCTGAAACTTGCTGCTTCAACCAATAGTTACATCGTCTATGAGAGTTTGCAATAAAAAAGCTAGGTTGTTCATCGGCCCAATTACAATATCTCCTTGTAAACAATATTCTTTGCGCTATCTTCACCTGGACACTCATTGTCATCAATTAGCATCTTTAGTCCTTCTTTGTTTGTGACTCTTGACAATGCCACATACAATTGCCCATGGCAGAATACTTGCTTATTCAGATATATTCCTACCTTGTTCAAGGACTGACCTTGGCTCTTATTTATGGTCATCGCGAAGCAGACCGATAATGGATATTGCCTCCGTTTCACCACGAAAGGATATTTTGAGTCGCTGGGTGACATGATGATGCGAGGTATGTATACCTTATCGCCAACGTGTGTTCCTGTAATTATTTGTGCCTCAATGTATTTGTTTCCAAGCTGTGTTATGGTCATTCTCGTTCCGTTGCATAAACCTGCAGCTTGGTTGATGTTACGTAGGAGCATCACTGGCAGACCTACCTTCAGTTTTAGCTGATGGTCTGGGATTCCTGGGAACTTCAAGGTGTTGAGGAACTCGGTTGGGCACATGTTTTCCAATCTGCTGCTGTTACTTGTCTTGCACATGGTATCCAGGCTTCGGTATGTCACCTCTTCACCTTGTATCTGACCCATTATGTGCTCATTTATCTCCCTCACTGTATCATTTCTTGCACATAGTATTGCTCTTTCTTCTAGGAATTCCCTCTCACGGTATCTTTGCAGCAGGTTTGGGTATGTGCTTTCGACTATTTCTTGTTTTGGATTTTTTCCTTTCTGTAGTACTTGGTCCTTTGGTATTTTAATCCAATCATCTCCTTCTTCTGATGTTGTTTTTCCGTCTCCTATTTGTAGTATCCACTCTGCGAATTCAGCGACCTTTTGTTTTTGTATTGGATCATCTGACAAACACTTCAGCCGCATGTTTCTTTTTAACTGAAATATTTCAAAGTGCTTCCATAGGTACGACCTTTTTATTGAAGCATTAACTATCTGCTCTCTCCTTCCCTTTGTTATAACTGGTAAGATTTGCCTGAAGTCCCCTCCTAGTACCACTGTCATCCCACCAAATGGCTTTCCATCGCTGTTTTTGTTTGTGAACCTGAGAATGTCTCTAAGGCTTTTATCTAACGCCTCGAAGCAATATTTGTTTGCCATCGGAGCTTCATCCCACAATATTAGTGAGGTCTTCTTTATCAGTTCAGCCAAATCGGATCCTTGTTTTATTTCACATGTTGATTCTTCTGTTATATTCAGTGGAATACGGAATCTTGAGTGTGCTGTTCTTCCACCTTGTAGAAGCAACGCTGCAATGCCGCAGGATGCTACGGCAAGCACTATTTTTCCCTCCGATCTTAGCTTTGTCGTGATTGCTTTCCATAGATATGTTTTGCCTGTGCCACCATATCCTTCGACAAATATCTGTTTTCCTAGCCTTTTGTCTACAGATTCCATTACCGCATCGTAGGCTTTTTTCTGGTCTTGGTTTAGATTGTTTAGTATGTTTTCGTGTTCAGCCTTTAGCTTTTCCATGTCGTAGCTGACCTCTTCATTTATTAGTCTGTTCCCAAGCTCCTCTATCTCAGCAACATTTGGTAGGTCTAAGTCTGGATAGTCTTTTAGTGACTTTCCTACCTGTCTCATCAGCTTCTCTATCTCAATCAAACCATATGATTTTTTCTGTGTGGTTGTAAGCTGCAGAGTTGGAAAGTTAAGGATAGTTCTTCTTTTGTATTGCATATCTTCGCACAATGCCTCCCACGTTGAATCCCACAAATCTTTTGGGCTTGTTACTTCACAATGTGTCAATATGGTGGTGAATAGCTGGCGTAGCTGTGTTCCAGATGCCCAGCTTGATGCTTCATTGATACAATCAATCCATTCATTGTCATCATCAAGAAATCCTAGCGATTGGCATGCTGATTTGTATGTTGGGTGAATGACTCCATTGACGGTTCTAATGTTCTCAAATGATGTGCATCCTTTGACCGTGTTTAGAAGCATCCTTAGATAGTATCGCTCACCACTTGCTGGATGAGCGTAGTAGATTCTTCCAATTGCAAATTCCCTTGTCTTCCTCTTCTCCCAGGTTTTTGTTTTGCTTTTCCATACAAATTTCAAAGGGAACTCTGTGTAGGTTAATTCTTTTCCTAGCTCGTGTATTTTATTCGCCTCCATCCACTGAGTGAACTTTGTAATTTTTAATCCTTCCCTTCTCACTATGCTCTCAAGATCAGTCGAGTCAGGAAAAATGACTTGCTGCTCGTTTTCAAGATGGAATGGAAGCCTCTCGACGGGTGGTTCACGGTAATGTAGATCAAACTGGAATATCCTCCAACAGGCTTCTGTTGTTGATATGTACCTCATCTGTAGGTATTTCTTGATCTCGTCAGTATCGTTTGCCGCGTCTGTTTCCTTCAACATGGCTGTGACTTGGTCGTCCTCTTTATGGATGTACTTAAATAGGTACTTGATTGACCTTGATCTGTTGCACCACTCGACGTTTATGTGAGCCTGAAATTTGACCAACAGATCCCGGTTGTATGGGACGACAAATCCATTGTCGAGCATGACATCTCCCTTTTTTATCTGCCTTCCGTCTTTCCTCCTTTTATATACTGGAAAGCCATCCTCGTCAATCGTAGTATTTTCATTGAACCTTTTTGGGAAGTGCTTGCTGCACTTATGGTCCATCATGCATGGTGACTTCTGATTTGCCTCTCCGCACGGGCCATGCATCATGAAGTTCCCGACAGCTGCAAATGCATCTGGATCATCATCCTTGTCGGGGATCTCCGCGCTTATTATTTTGTCAATTTGACATGGTTCAGGGTACTTGTCTTTGTCCTTAAGAAATATTAGTATGTGAGCATGAGGGAGTCCCCTCTTCTGGAACTCTATTGTGTATATGACTGTAAATGATAAAGAAATTTTGTTAGATTCATTAAAATTAGTATTATTGTTCCCAATTCACATTGTACTTTCTAAAGATAATTAAGTTTCTTGGATTCATGGAAGATAATTCTATAGTTGATGGCACTTACTTGCAACTGTTTGTCCAAAGTGTCTCTTTTCTTTTATGTCTCTCATGAGCTCTTTGAGTTTAATCATAAAAACTCGGACCACAATATCTGGTCTATCGGCTGGCTTCTGGCCACCTCCTGCTTCGTCTAGCATGTACTGAATCTCAGGCCAATTTGCATTGCATGTGAATGTTATAAACAGATCTGGGTATCCAGCCCAACGGCATATTGCAAATGCATCTTGTAAGTTCTGTGCCTTGTTTCTTCTACCACCTGTAAAAGATGAAGGAACTATTATCCTCTTTCCAACTTGCTCTGTTCTTGTGTCCCCCCGCTCGAGTGCATCCTGCAGCCCGCTGTAAAGCTCAGTTCTTAGCTTTCCTTGATTGTGCCATAGCCAGTTTAGTCTATTCTGCTCAATGCATGTCCAAGCATCAACCCAAAATTGAAGTGACAGATGTCCAGACTTCAGCAACAGCATTCCCTGTCGAGGACGCTGTTGTAGGTAGAATGCGTAGTATTCCAACATGGTTACATGTTTTCTCCCTTTTTCAGCTCCATTTGTTTTCTTATATGGTATTTCAAGTCTGAAACCATCTTCCCCGTATGGGAAGAGTAGTGGATACTGCATGGCCATGAGTTTCGGGTGGATTTCTGATATCCTTTGTGGTACCATATTTTTGTACTCAACAACGATGTCGCGTCCTTGGCTCTCTCCAGTTGGATCTCTGACGACTAATGCTGCAACTTCAGATGCGGATGGAAGGTTGTGAGTTCCGTTTCGTTTGTCTAGTATTCGAAGTGTATAGTCATGGTAATCACCTTCTTTGAATCTATCCCTCGCCATTCTGAATGTTTTTGCAATAATGTTGGTTTCATCTAGCATTTTTTGCATTTCTTCGACAATATGTGGGTCCACTGTAGGTTTTTCAGCATTGCTTCTTGATGCATTTATCCTATTGCTCACCTCATTTTCAGTATCATAGATGTACAGCTGACTGAACCGAGGTTTGTTGTCACCTTCAGGTAAAAGAGTTCCAATGTGATGGTAGTTCTCTCCATGCAAACGAAATATATATGGTCCTTTGCGAGTGTTTATTTCTTTGTCCACAGTTCCTCCCATTGATGTGAATGAGAACATTGAGTTGTATGCCCTGATATTTGTTTTGAAGTTTACTGAATCTTGTCCTTCACCTGTTAAGAGGCTTTGAAGATACGGTGGAGGAACTTCCTGTGGTGGCAGACTGATTTTTCCTTGCTTGCAACATATTCCAAAAGATGCTTCTCTAGTTCCTCTGTTTGAATTTAACCGTTCTTCACACCATAGCAATGAAGTGCAGTGTTTGCAGTTGCATGTTGGCCTTCCAAAGTTCCATGGCTTGCTATTAGCCAATGGGGAAGATGTGGTACTGTTAACCCTTGTTCTCTTCGCGCTCATTGGTTGTTGAGGTTGTTCATTGTTTCTTTTCCTACCACTTGCTGCTGGCGTAGATTTGTTTTGGACCCTTGAACCTGCAAATGACCGCGTTAGTCATATATGTATTTTCTGTTAATAAAATAGATGGCTTATGCAAAACTTAATAGTATTTTTTAGGATTTCTTGGTAGATAAGTCTGATCTAAAAAGAAGGATTTTTTTGCTGCTAGTGTACTATTAATCTAATAGTTGTTTGAGTACTCTTGATATTTGTGTACGTGTTACATATTTACAATGCAGCATTTTAATACGGTTCCATTTGCAGCAGCACAAACGACGCTTCCTAAATCAACATCAGAATAGTTTTGACACGGAAGGAGCATACCAAGAAGTGCATGGTGTCTGTTTGATCGTCTTGGTGTTGCAGGTGTATAGTTTGCGTCTGCCTTGGAGCGTTCCGCCATCTTCTGGGCGTCCTGTATTTGTAAATAAATCTCCGTCATGGCATAATTTTGAAGAATTTCAGTATGAAGGCATGTCGATATGAATTATTGTAGAAAATAATGCCTCATTGAATTTTGAGCATGAAAGACATTGAAAAGAATGATTGAAGAAAGTACATGATGACTTATATTGAGGAATATTCTGATTATAATGAGGAAACTTACCGTGAGAGCACCTGGGTGATGTATAATGACGTTGTTGTGTACTGAATCAGCTAGTTGCGTCTTTTGATCTAAACGGCGAGTTGTGTCGAGAAATTGTTTCGATCGGTGATTTCTCGGCGAGTCGTGTCGAGAAATTGTTTCGATGGGTGATTTCTTTATTTATCTTGCTTCTCGGTCGAAGTTTCCTAGAGGCGATCGGATACGAATCCTACATTGTATGGAAGTCGGCAGGTCTGGCCCTGAGCAGTTTCAGGCCCCAAATTTTTGGGCCCAACCGGTACGTACAATATTAAACTGAATTTTAGTCCAATTGCTACCAGTTTGGGCCTTGTACGCATCGCTAGAAAAAAGGACAGTCTCACTTTCCTGGTCGCATCGATTTATCCTCTTCACGTCAGTCTCCTTCCTCATTCTCCTTTTCCATTCCCCTAATCAGAGCATTAGCCATCGCCTTCGATTAGCAGCTGGCGTCTGAGCTTCCACCTTAAAATCGAGGTCTCCTACCGTGCATATGCATACGCTGCAGGTTAATTGATTCTTGGCTAGGGTTATTACAGAATCCCCGGCTGACGACGCTGGCGATGTGGCCGGCGGCACTTTGAGATGATTTGGGTCGAGCAAATCTGTACACCAATCGTCAGGGAGAGTACAGTGTGGCCGCATGTACCAGCGCAGGTTTGCTCCAATTTTGATTCACGCCCAATTTTGTCCCCAATGCTCTTTTCAGTTAGCTGGTTGCATGCCTGCTCTTTATAAATCTATTAAGCAGAGAGAGACCCACAGGCTCGACGAAACCAAAATTCTTTTTGGACAAAGTAAATTTTAATGATATGTACACTGCGATTATTAGGAACAATCTAGGTGAGTCCGTTGTGTCTGTCTCTGGTGCTTACACTCCTGTCCAAGTGCGGAATTAGGAGGAGCACCTGCAAATTTGAAGGGAGTAAAAGCTGGCATTTGTTTTTATCTGAAAACTCGCTGATCGTTGAATCTGCTTCCAGCTCAGTAGTTAGAAGAGATTGGTGTTTCCGTGTAACTTGATCTGTTCATCTCATTCTCCTTGGAAATATCCTTTTCAAAACGTTTGTGTTTGGTATGAAAAAAAATCATTGCTATACAATTCTCTTCAAATTATTCTGGTCGAGTACACTAATCTAAGCAACCAATGCCATCTGGCCGTCTTGCATATTAAAGTTCCTAATCTGTATCTGAGGCTGGATTTAGCACGAACGGACCAACATATCATGGTGACGCAATCAGCTTGCATCTTAAATACATATGTCAGACTGCATACACATATATAGATCATAAATGAAGGAAAACTCATCCAATTGTATTTGGATGTTTCATAACTTCATTTTCACATAATAAATCTCAGTGTTTTATATGTAATATCAAAAACAAATTTATAAATTATGGAACATATTTTCGTCTGTAATAGCATACTAATTCTAGACTGTCTCTTCTTTCTTGTGCCTATGCACCTTTCACATCAGCTTTTCTTACTTGATCCCGTTAGCCTTTTTAGCGACGCTTCGTGTCATCCTCTTAGCTGCAGTAAAAGAAGCTTTAGTTTTTTCATAGCCAACGTCTGAGCCTTCATCTTCAAGTTTGCGTGTCATCCTCTTGGCTGCAGTAACAGAAGCTTTATTTTTTTCATAGCCAACATCTAAGCCTTCATCTTCAAGCTTGGTATCCTTGGTTTTTCCCCGAACACTTCTCTTTTTTATTGGGACTTCTTTCTCTACTGTTGTAGATTTTATTTTTTCATTTCCTTCATCCCCTGATTCATCAGATAGGACAACAGTTCTTTGTCTCTTCTTTTTTTCATTGACACTTCTTGATGACCTTCTATCTTCGTCCTCTTTTCTTGTATCTTCTGGCTCTTCTTTCACACGGACCAGTTTGAATGTGCTTTTGCTAGGTTGGCGTTTGTTGTCTTGTACCTGCAATATTGAATTATATCAATAAAGTAAGAGACATGTATATAGAAAAGGTTATATGGTCAAGTATGCAATCACCTTTGTAACTGGCTCGCTCAGTTTGTTTGTTTCCTGTTTTAACATGTCATCCACATCACTATCCATCAAATCCTGTTCAGCACAATGAATATTCTAAAAAAAAATTAGAAAAAATGTACAGTACTTAATTTTAAACCGATAAAATGAACCATTACCTCTTCAGCTTTATCATCCAGGTACCGCATCTCAAGCTTATCATCGGGCATAAATGTTTTTTTAACCGCATAATTTTGCATACCCAGAGTGAGATTTTTATTGTTTAGCTTGAATCGAAAGATAAGTCTTTGTCCACATAATTGTTGTATGATCTTTGGAACTTCTTGAGATTTTCCATCTAAGGAGTCTAGCAAGTCTGTAACTGATGTATTGAGGATTCTTTTGGCCTCTTCATCAAATAAAGTGCAACTTGTAGTAGCTGTATGATCACTAATTTGGAACCGAATGCGATACCTAATAACCCATTTTATTAGTGTTGAAAAATTTAGAGTAAACAGTAATATTCAAATCAGTATATATTCTTACCGTGGTGTTAAACCTTCCGGATATATGTTGCAGCTCTTGCAATAATAATTGTCAAATTCTTTGACAGTAATTTTGTTGCATTCATCACATGACATGTACCACCATTGAATATTTTCTTCTAAACGATCAATTGTGGCTATTGTTGTGAACACAAAGTCCTGAAAATCCGCACAAAAAAGTAAGCTCTTCAAACAGTATGCTATACCACACAGAAGTATGTCAAACACATTTATAGGTCCTGGAAGGTTTTGTGGTGTCATATCTGAAAAGAATTCTGATGCATTACCTCATCTGTTGGGTTGTCATGCCTGATTCCTGTAAGTTCTTTCAATGTTTTTCTTCTGTAAAACATTTGTTCTTCCAATGTGCCTTGAGTACTTTTGTCTATCTCCATAATTTTTGGTAAAGTTTCATCTGTCGAATGACTAAAAAAGGGAGTACTGTTTCAATTAGTAAAGCAGAACATGTAATTATTTATTTTTGATAAGTAACTAATAGTTGTGTTTCTTACCAGTCATGAAGTTCCCAAGCCTCGGGTATATCTAGATTTGTGTATAATCTTGTGGCGCTAGTTGACTTTAGGGACAAACCTATTAAATCAACAATAATTTTGTTAGATATTGGGTCAAGAAATAACAGGATTTAGTGTTATATTATTAGTCTTACCATAAAACTTTTGAACCATTGTGGAGGTAACAATAATGACAGTTGGTTTCCCTATTACATCCTCACTTAGATGATGAGCTAATCTGCCCCATAATGTTATTCTTATTTTATCACCCCTGCAGTATTTATTGCAAAGAATTAAATGCAAATAATATGGTTAAAGCCAGAAAATGATCATCAATGGATGAGAAAACGTTGCAGAATGGATATGCACTTACTCTTGTATTAAAATTTCAATCTCTCGTATGTCTGTGGTTGTGTTCCTCTTCGTTATCTTTGATTGTATCGGCTTAATATGAGTTAGTAATCCAATGACATCTGCAAATTGAAATTAAAGATTTTTGTTAGAATCCAAATCTGACATGAACATATGACTGAAAAGTCAAAGATTGAACACTTAAAATCCAAATGTACACCTATTAAACATACCCGAGCATTGCTGGTCTTTTTCTTTTCGTTCTTGTAGGGTTGACATGGAAGCAAACTCAAAGTAGTAATCTGAAAATTTATCCGATGTTCCCTTCACCTCCTTCACTTTTGTATTGTGTACAAAATTAATCTTAATCTCATTGCTGACTGGACGATATTTTGTAGATTCTACAACTTTAAAGTTGCTAAGAATATATACAGAATTCTCATTGATCTTTGATCTATATGTGTCTACCATATTCTTCCATATGATAGCATGTATCGTATCACCCTTGAAAACAAAAGAAATAAAATCATAGTAGTAGGTTAGACAATAAAAAACATCCATAGCTAAATATGCAAAGAAAATACCTTTTCGTCCATCAATATCATGTCGATGCTTATAAGCTCATCAGTAGATGGGTTGATTGACTCCCACAATCTTATTACTTTGACTTTGATGTTGCATGTTTGTCCACTTGTGGTTAGCTCTCTTACATTCTTGTACCCCATAGAATTAATGCCTAAAAACAGATTTAAAAATAATTCTAATATTTAGATACTTCGTCAAAAAAATTAATCTAATAAAATAACAATATTGCACTGTGAAAACAGGTTGTTGTGCATGTTTAAAGTGGAAGACTGAAGCTACATGAAGATTGCAGCTACTATTACCTGAAGGTTGCGGCTACTACTCAACTTTGGTGTCGTGCCTCAGATCCGCCGGCCTGCTGTTGGTGTGGTGCGTCTGATCCGCCGGCCTCCTGATGCCTTGTTTTCTGCTGATGTTGCCGATGCGACTTGTATTGCGTGTGTTTCGATTCGCCGGTGTCTAGGCGTGTGTTTCCTTTTGCCGTTCTCCAGGCGTCTGGTCTTTGTGTCCGTGTCACGTATATGTTCTTATATGAATCAGTGTCCGGTTTGGTTTCCAGATTCATGTACGTTTTGAATCGAGACATGAGCTATTAATCGTGTTCTTCTAGAACTCTCTTTTACTTCTAGAACTTGGTCTCTTTCTTTTCAGATTGATGTACGTGGTGCTTTTAGTCGGGCCATCAGCCATCCTACGTGTACTTCCAAAACTTGGCCCTTACCTTTTTAAATTCATGTGCTGATACCGTACGTCTATCCGCACGCTCGCGTCTAGCTGACCTAATCTCCACCGTTAGTTTTAGGGAGACAAATCTAAAGCGTTGGTTATCCTGTGTTTTAATTATATAATAGATTGGGTAGTTCGGGTAACGGAACTAGAAACCCGAGTTACCTGAAATAATTTCGGGTTTTCCAAACTGTTACCCGATGCACTCCTCGGGTTTCACGGGTTCGGGTTATTCGGGATCGGGTCCGGGTTTTTCGGGTTCGGGATTCGGGTCGGGTTTTATGCCCGGCGTGAGATCGGGGGACAAGAATGCCCTCGAGAACACAGCACTCATTATCCATCCATCCATCTATCTATCAGCTACACCGAGGCGTACGCGTGCAGATGTATTTTATCACTTGAATGCAGGCAGGCAGAGGTAGGGCATCGTGGAAGACAACTGGTGGCTCGTCAGCCTATTCCCTAAACCTAGCTATTACCCCAGTACTGTACCAACTCGTACTCCGTAGTAGCGTGTGTGCCACAGCGACGTTGCAACGGGCGACGGGGCGAGCCGTGGTTCGCATACGGGCGTTTCTACTCCATCGTTGGCTGTGTGAAGCGAATTTGCGTGATTACTGTACCGAGCTGATCAGCGCGCATGATGCCAAGGCGCGTGGTGCCGTGGTTGTCATGTGATACCAATCAGTCAATTACAAGTGCTAGTCACCACTGTAAAGAGGCAAACTATTGGTTTAAAGTGTTGCACGTGCTGACTCGTGTATCGGTATCTTTTTCAATAAAGGGCATAAAAAGACGAATTACATATCATAATGAGAAATTGTAAGAACGCCTATGATGGTGGAGGGTCAATCCGCAAATTATGCTGCCATCCATGTTGGGATAAAAAGTCTCTCGCTGTATCTTCCAGTCTGGTACACACCTCCATAAACAGGTCTCGATGCCCCACACATTGCAACTGAGACCACAAACGGAGCGTAGTTGTACTCTTGTAGATAACCTGCATAAGAGAACAATTTTTATCATTAAAAATCTTATCGTTTCTACAGCCAAAACGACCATATAACGGCAAGCGCTGCCACTTTAATAAGTTGTTTAAACCTATTACCCACCCCGTCCAGCCAATTGCCAAAAATATTGATAATGCTTTTGAGTGGGTATAGATTAGAACATTTGCACTCGAAGAATAAATGTTTGATAGTCTCGTCCTTATGACAGAAGACACACTTTTTAGTTACATGTCAGTTGCGTTTTACAAGGTTGTTTTAGTAAGAATAACTCCTCGACAAAGATACCACGCAAATACTTTGTTTTTGAGTGGAATCTTCATCTTCCATATTCTCTTATTATTGTCTATCAGCACATCTGGTTGGATTAAATCTGTATACATGGAGTCCACAGAGAATTTACCACTCTTGTGTAAATTCCAACGAAACTCATCGAACCCTTGTGTCAAATTGACAGAACCTAGACGTTGTAGCAACTCGTGCCAAGCTACTAGTCTAGTACCGACAAGATCTCTTTTGAATGTCACATTTGGAGGATTATCCACAAACACTTGAGCGAGTGTATTGCTTTTGTGACGTCCAAGGATTATATTGTATAAAGCTGGATATTGTTCTCGGAGCGAGGTAGTTCCTAGCCACCTATCCTGCCAGAACCTTATCTTCGAACCATCCTTAATGGAGAAAGAACCATATGTGAAGAAGAATTTCTTCGTCGCCATTAGGTCAGCCAAAAAATGTGAATCACCTAGTTTCCAAGAGACCTGTGATACCACACTTGATCCAATATATTTCCTACTAAGCAGAGTTTGCCACACCCCTTCTTCAGTCATAAGGTTAAATAACCACTTACCAAGAAGGGCTATATTCTTAACCTCAAGGTCATGAATCCCAAGACCGCCATGATCTTTAGGGCGGCACACTAATCCCATTTGGCTAGCCGATATTTCTTTTTTTCGTTATCCTCTTGACAAAAGAATCTAGATCGAAAATAATCCAATCGATACAAGACTCCCTTTGATAATTGGAAGAAGGATATCATTTACAGTACCATATTAGTTATGACTGAATTTATGAGAACCAATCTACACCCACGGATAGTAGTTTTCCTTTCGAACTACTCAACCTATTTTGTAGTCTCTCCTCGACATGTTTTCATTGAGCAATCGTTAGCTTTCTAAAGTGAATTGGGATGCCTAAATATCTTATTGGAAACTGGCATAGCCCGCAGCCAAATAACACAGCGTATTAGGTTCACTAAAACTGCTACTATTAGGCTTAAATTGGTGGCTGATCATGTTGTGAGACCTACTCAGACGGCATTTATGCAAGGTCGCAATATTCTGGATGGAGTTGTGATTTTACATGAAACTGTCCATGAGATGCATCGGAAAAAACTTAATGGAGTCATCCTAAAAATTGACTTTGAAAAGGCTTATGATAAAGTCAAGTGGTCTTTCTTGCAACAAACACTCAGAACGAAAGGTTTTTCAGCTGAGTGGCGCGCAATGATTTATAATATCGTTTCCAGAGGAAGTGTCGCCATCAAAGTCAATGACGATGTTGTTAGAAATTTCCAGACGAAAAAGGGATTACGGCAAGGCGATCCATTATCACCTATATTGTTTAATATAGTTGCTGATATGTTAGCCATAATCATTGAGCGTGCAAAATCCGATGGGCAAATTGTCGGCGTGGTACCGCATCTAGTGGATGGCGGATTATCCATTCTACAATACGCTGACGATACAATTCTTTTTATGGAGCATGATATGGAGAAGGCAAGAAACCTAAAATTAATATTATCAGCGTTCGAGCAACTTTCCGGTCTAAAAATCAATTTCCATAAAAGTGAAGTGTTTTGTTTTGGCGACGCCCAAGAGGAGGCTGCCCAATATGCCGAATTATTCGGTTGTGGGCTCGGCCAGTTTCCAATTAATTATCTTGGCATCCCGATTCACTTTAGGAGGCTAACGATAGCTCAATGGAAACATGTTGAGGAAAGACTACAAAAGAGACTAAGTAGCTGGGAAGGAAAATTATTATCCTTAGGAGGGAGATTGGTGCTCATAAATTCAGTCCTAACTAATATGGTACTGTATATGATATCTTTCTTTCAACTACCAAAGGGAGTCTTGCATCGATTGGATTACTTTCGATCCAGATTCTTTTGGCAAGGGGATAATGAAAAAAAGAAGTACCGGCTGGCAAAATGGGATGTAGTGTGCCGCCCTAAGAACCATGGTGGTCTCGGGATTCATGATCTTCAGGTCAAGAATAGAGCTCTTCTTGGTAAATGGCTGTTTAAGCTGCTGACAGAAGAGGGGGTGTGGCAAACCCTCCTTAGGAAGAAATACATAGGCTCAAGTGCGCTATCACAGGTTTCTTGAAAATCAGGCGATTCTCATTTTTGGGCGGGCTTAATGGCGACGAAGAAATTCTTCTTCCCATATGGCTCTTTTTCCATTAAGGATGGGTCTGAGATAAGGTTCTGGGAGGATACATGGTTGGGTACTAGCCCACTCCGAGAACAATATCCAGCGTTATATGGCATAGTCCAAGGACGTCACAAGAGCGATACGCTTGCTCAGGTATTGGTTGATAATCATCCCACTGTGACGTTCGGACCCAGGCTGGCATCTTGGCATGAGTTGCTCCAGCGACTCGCTACTGTCAATTTGACTCAAGGGCCGGATGAGTTTCGGTGGAATTTACGCAATTGCGGTAAATTCTCAGTGGACTCCATGTATACATCACTCGTCCAGCCAGAGGTGCCAGTAGATAATTATAAGAAAATCTGGAAGATGAAAATTCCACTTAAAAACAAAGTTTTTGCGTGGTATCTTCGTCGAGGAGTAATTCTTACAAAAGACAATCTTGCAAAACGCAATTGGCATGGGAGTAAACAGTGTGTCTTCTGTCATAAGGACGAGTGATGCATGTAAAATGCATACATGAACTTTACATTTTATTACTTGATATTCCAACTTATTTGCATCATATATGGGTTATATTTATGTTTTATAATGATTTTAGGGGATAATTCACAGTTTCCCCATTTATTTGGAATTAACCCTACAGAACCAGAAAACCCCTTTTCCCATGTTTTTGACTTTCAGGGACCAAACGACGTCCAAATGACCTAATATTTTACGGGGCCCAATATTTGGAAATAAGAAGACGTACCAGCCAAGGATCCGCGAAAAAAGAAGTCCGAGGAAGAAATTAGATGGTCCCACGCGGCCAGGTACAGTGCCCGTGTGGGACCACCTATTTTATTCCTCGTGGCTCCGATGCCTTCCGTTTTCGTCTCCGTGGCTTCGTCTTGACCTAAAAACGTCTATAAAAATAGTCCCCCGACGTTCTCTGGAGGAGCGCCGCCGAAACACAGAAGCACCGAAACAGAGACCTGGAGCTGCAGATTGGAGGGGGGAACTCCGGCGGGGCGCTGCCGGGGTGGTCTCCATCTTCTCCGACGACTTCTCCACCGTCTCCATGATGAAGGGGGAGTAGTCTACCCCCTGGACTTTGGGTTTGTGGTGGTAACTTGATCTAATCTCTCTATGTATGATCATTGTTGGAGTCCATATGATGTGCCTTGCATAAGTATGGATCTATCTATGTAATTCTTATGGTGGATATTGTGGTATGAGATGATTTGTTATACATTTACCGTTGTGTTGGAGCTTTTATGATTTGTCATACTTTGGAGATATTCTATGATGCATGTGATGGTTTGATTTATGCATAATGACTTGTTTATCCTTGTCATGAGGTGATTGACACACCAAGTGTGGATAGATGAGAGAGTTGTGGTCATGCACACGAATTATGAATCATTGCACTAGTGTTTAGAATATTGTCCATTATGAAGTATGATGTATGTAGGTACGGGATGGCCGATGTGACACGGCATATGTATTGAGTGACATGTGAAATACAGCCCAACATCCTTTATCTGGGGGTAAAAGGAAGAGTATGATGTGGGAGTGACAGCAACCACGCTAGCCTTACGAGGGTGACATAGCAACACAAATGAGTACTTCTTTCAACTATGTGTTTTAGGACATATAGCCGTCATAAAAGCTACCATTAAAACATGACAATTGTGTGTACTTTATCTATAACATGATAATCACCGTAGATGAGAGAGAGAGGATTAAGTGAACCCATGAACCCATGTCCATTGTTCCTATAAGAGAAAACCTTTGTCTTGTCCTCTTGCATTGAAGAGGATTGGGACACTTTTACATTCTTGTTTTGTTGCATTAAACTTCCATCCATTAAATCAACCATCTTGTTCTTAAACTTGTTTAGTGCATAATCAACTAAAACTTGTGACACTTTAGTTGTAGGGAATAGATAACTTTTCCTTCTTGCTCCTGCGGATCGATACCTTACTTCCACATTGAGAGGTGCTACAGTGATCCCCTGCTCTTGGGGGTTATCAAGTACTTTTCTGGCGCCGTTGCCGGGGAGCGTAGCGCTTAAGTTTCTATTCTTGTGTGCACTAGATTTTATATCTTGCAATCATCTAAGCTTGGGGAGGTTCCTTTAAACTTGTTTGGTTGTGAGTTTCTCATTAGTTTTACTTTCAGTTTTATATATCAAAAACCCAAAAAAAATTAGAAAATGGAAAACTGTTATGAAAACGCCATGATGGCTGCTGAATTTAGAAAATCAAATGAAGGGAAAAGATTAGGAGAATACATAGAGCTTCTAAATAAAATTGCTAGTGTGCTGCTTAATTATCATAAGGAAGAAACTTGTTGCTCTGAATACTTTAGACACTTTGAATTCCAATGCCCTTCCAATAGAGAACATGTTATTGCAACTTATCATACATGGAATTATGCTCACTTAGGGATGGAAGAAGTAGAGCAATTTTTATTTTTATGGCAGCCTATGAATTATACACCTTCATTGATGAACATGAAACCTGCCCTATAGCTTCTCAATTTAAAGTTTTTATTGCCAATATCCTTGATCTCTGCATACTTGAATTTAATGAAAATATCTATGTTGTTGACACAAGGAAGAGAGCTGCCCAAGAAAGCTCTAATATTTTGCAGGAAGAAGATGACAAAAGCTTAAGCTTGGGGATGCCCGTGCAACCCCAAGAGGATGATGAAAACATAAGCTTGGAAGCGGAAGTATGTGAAGAGGAGATTGAAATGGATATTTTCCAACCTAAGCTTGGGGAAGAGTTGGATCTCCCATCTTCACCATCACATTTGATAGTAGCACTCAAACTCAAAAATCTTTTGTTATTTATGAGAACCCATGTTATGATGAGTGTGAAACTGAAAATGCTATGGTCCTATATGATAACCCATGCTATTATGATGAAACTAAAAATGCTCCTTTACTTTCTAATAATACTACTAGTGAACTTATTGATGATAATGAGGAGTATTGCTTAAATATGCTATATGATAATGCTTTAGATGATGGTCCTATGCTTATTGATAAACCTCCATGTTTAGTTGTTACTAAATTATGTGAGGATAAAAATGATATACTTGCTGTTTGTGATAGTACTCTTACTCATGAGAGTCCTGCTATGTTCTTGAATTCTCCTAACTACACCATAGAGGAGAAATTTGCTTATGTTGAGAAATACTTATGTGGTTTGCAATTATCTTTAGTTCCAAATCTTTGTTGCAACCATGATATTAAACTTGATATTGATCTTACTAACTATTTTGAAAGAGGGAAGCATGCTAATGAATTCCAAAATAAATTTAATAATCCTCTTTATTTGCCTAAATTATCTAAGTTGAATGATTTTTGTGGTTATATGGTTGAATTTGCTTCTACTACTTGCAACTATTATGAAAAAGGAGGTGATAAGAGCCCTCTTTGCTACTAATAATTATGGGCTGCAAGTAACTATTGTTAATATGCATTGGAAAACTTCTATTTATTGTGATTCATTCATATACAAAATGCCAATGCATAGAAAGAAAGTTAGACTTCGTTGTTATTACTTTTGTGTTTTGTTTTTCTCTCTACTAGGGTTCAACTTGACTATTATTTTGATTGGTTTGAGAGCACCATGGGACCTGGTATTATTCATGAACACTTTCCAAGAAAGGGGGGCACATCAAAGTTCAAGCTCCCTCATGAGCTTCATCTACAATAAACATCAAGTAAGAAGCCTAGCTATATGGCTAAAAAGAAAGCGCTTTACGGGAGGCAACCCGGTTGTTTTTATTTGTGATTTTCTTTGTGTCCTCTTGCTGTAACAAGAGACTTAGTGTTTAGTTTAGATTCTGGAATTTTTAATAAAGTGCCAAGTTTTACTCATTTTGGTGTGAAAAAGTTGCTTATAGCGTTCGGAGATTTTATTCCTGCACGAATCTGTGCACGGTATGATTTTTAATTCTTATTATGTAACTCCGAATGAGCTCATATTTAAACTGTAGTGGCAACTTTTCATCCTCTGTATGCATGAATTTGTTCGGAATTTTCCACAAAGTTAAGTAGGGTAGAAAAATACGTTTAGCTGCTGCTGTTTTTCTGGACAGATTCTGTCCCATTTGTTTGATGCATGCTTAGAACTTTTAACATGTATCTTTTTATCCAATTGAGTTTATGAGTAGGCATACAACATTATATACCTTCTGGACATTCATATGAATTTTTGTCTAAGGATTATATGCAGCAAGAAATCTATTTGTTTATCACTACTAATGCACCCCACAGAAAAGAAATGGGAGAAACGGTGTTTTGAAGTTTTTTCACAGGGATTAGAGGAGATGCACCAAGAGCTATCCAAGGATGGTGAAGACCATAAGCTTGGGGATGTGAAGACAACCCCACTGGACCTACACACTCTCGGTTTGCACACGTCTAACTTCTGTTTTTCGATCGAAACACTTTATCGCATAAACTTGGAGCGTCTTTTTGTTTGTTTAGGTTTGATTTTGTGAGACCACCACACTATCATTTATATATGAGAGAGCTACTGGAAATTTGGGTTGAATTATGTTGGATGCTATTATTAGATTGGGAAAGGGATGTTGAGTTAATTTTAAAAGATACATATAGTTGCATAATTCATGAGCTTGTTAATGAGTAATAATTTGCAAGTATTTTATCAAGAGCTATCTTTTATTCATGTTTTGATGCTAAATGTTATTCTACCTTGTTTTAACATGGATTAGTTAGTTCTATGGACACTCATGCATGCATTTAGATGGTCAACTTTCTCCCTCTTGCTAGCCCAAAAATTCCAACAAGCAAAAACTTGTTTCCAACACCTTCAACCAAAGTTTTTCCAGTGAGTCCACCATATCTACCTATTAGCTTTATGCTATTCCGAGTATGTTTATCATGATATTTGTATTATCTATACCTCTGAATGAAAATGCTTATGTTGTTGATTGTTATGGGAAAAGTTGGTTATATAGCTCTCTCGAACTTGATGCACACTTTACTTTCATTGCATAAATAAAATATGACCCATTGTGATTAAAATTATGATGTTGTGGGCTTGACAAATGTCTTTGGTTGAGAGTTAGCTCATATGTGCTGTCACATGGCAAGCTTTCAACATTGCACTTCATCTCATTTAGTTGATGTCATGTACTTTTGTTTATGGATGCTTACCATGGGTGAAATAAATGTGGAAATGAAGTGAGTTTGTATAAATGGTTAGAGAGACGCCTGGGCCGCTAATCTAAGCCATGCATCATTCATGGTGGAAATTTACTTACATGCTATGGTGAACCTTCTGTGATACACCTTACAATAAAAAGCTATCCAATGGTAAATAAAAAGGGTGTTGAGATTGTTCATTGTGTTTGTTTGTCTTGTCATTTTGATATGGGCTTGTTCCATATCCTGGGACAAGAGGTACCCCGTTGACGCTCTTAATGATACTATTATTACTTACAATGATATTTAACTTGAACTTGCTTTGTTTTCCAAGTTGAGTAACACATGGAGTAGGTACTTGTATTCAAGGGGCATGAGACTTTCAACCTGTACTTTGTCAAGCACACTACTCGTATTTGCTTTCACTTTAAACTTAATCATTCAAGATGCTATGATAGGGGAATGAGAGCTTGACACCAAGGATTACCATATTACAATCATTGACTTAAGTAGAGAAGTTCAGAAGTTAGATGAAACTTATTCATGCTTTACCTCTACTCACATATATATCTTTCCAAAGTGTCCACCTTTTAGATTCAGATTTTCATCAATACTCTATGACCATTGTAGGATGTTCTTACTTATCATTATGCATACTTGTGGTCCATAGTACTTCTTCTCTTATGTTACACTTTGTGAATTATCATTGAACATCCTTGCATTGAATACTTGATATCACTACATAAACTATCTTGCATATTGCTACTCTTTTAAGAATGAACCATTTGACTCTATGTAGAATAGTAATCATCTTTAATATCCATTGATAGTATTAAAATGCAAAGTCCATGTTAGTTTTATCACCTTCATACTCGAGGACGAGTATAGGTTAAGCTTGGGGATGTTGATGCATGTAAAATGCATACATGAACTTTACATTTTATTACTTGATATTCCAACTTATTTGCATCATATATGGGTTATATTTATGTTTTATAATGATTTTAGGGGATAATTCACAGTTTCCCCATTTATTTGGAATTAACCCTGCAGAACCAGAAAACCCCTTTTTCCATGTTTTTGACTTTCAGGGACCAAACGACGTCCAAATGACCTAATATTTTACGGGGCCCAATATTTGGAAATAAGAAGACGTACCAGCCAAGGATCCGCGAAAAAGGAAGTCCGGGTGTCGTGGTGGTATCACGGAAGATGCCATAGGATGGCTAAAGTGTGGGGCCGATGGACGCTGGTGGATCCGGGAGAGGGCTAGCGCGCTGAGTAGCACACACGAAGAACTCACAAGCACCTGAACACACCACGATCTACCCAGGTTCGGGGCCTTCATGAGGAGGTAAAACCCCTACTCCTGCCTGTCTCTCTCTGTATATATCCCAGTATCAAGTGTACAAGTTGCTCCTTGAGCTGTATATCTCAACAATGGTGATGAACACTAGGCAGAAGATGAAGCTAGGGGGAAAATGTCTCTCTGTGCCTCGTCCTTGGCCGTCTCTCGTCGTCCCTCACGCAGGAGGGGTGAAGCCCTACTTATAGGCTAAAACCGAGTTACCGGAACACCCCTCCCGGAATACTGTAGCCACGCCAAAGGTATGTCATGATGCTACTCCTGTCAGAGACAGGACGTGACAAGCCCATCTCCTGCAGCTCTACGGCACGCCTAGAAGGTACCCTCTGCCAGAGACAAGACATGGCCTGCCCATGCCTCTGCCTCGCAGTCTGCCCCCGGATAAACCGGAGTCAGCGGTGGAATGATGGCCTGCCATCTCGCTCCTCCTGCACGCTCCCTTGTCAGGCGCTTCCGTGTCAGGCGCTCCCGTGCCAGGCGGGATGTGACAGGAGCGCTGACCTCCGCCCGATACAAGGCACCTTGTTGCTTTAACCCGGCATGGATATGCCGGATTATTCTTCCTCGAACTTCACCTGCACATAAGAGAAGATACCAGAATACCGACATTGGTATGTCGGTTAACATACCCCGGTCAGTATATGCCGGTTTGCACCAGCAGGGTACCTCGGTTCCTCCTGCCCCGGGACATCTTGGTTTGCCAATGTCGGTTTGTTCCAACACCGTAACCCGGCCTCCTCTGGGCCCGGGTATGTTGGTTTGCTTATGTCGGTTTGCACCAACATCACACCTTGGTCACCTCTGCGGTCCAGGTATGTCGGCTTTTATTATAACTTGGCCCGGACCTGGGACCTTACTTATACCACACCATGACCCTACCCGGGGGTAGCCCCCCGACATTATTCCCCGAAGCTGGTGCGGTCCTGCAGCCTCGGATGAAGGGCCACACCAGGTTTACAAAACCCAACCAACTTGACCAAAGTATCCGACATAACTATGTGGGACAAAGTCAAATTCACAAGCATCCAAACTCCATCCTCTTCCGACATCCACCCTATGCCGGTTTACCCGACATAAGGCAACTACTTTAACCTGACCAAACATCCGACATTCTTATGTCGGTTCATCTCGAGCTTCAAGGACCAAGCTTCCCACAACCTTCGCGATCTGCCCTTGTGTCGGTCTCTCCGACACAAAAAGATTCCCACGATCTCTTCGAAGATTTCTCCACGGCACGTGGCAGAGAAACGCTGCGCGTTACCTCGGTTCCTGTGCGCGGACAGGCTTATCACTGCACGCACGCCGCCCACGTCACGCGATGTCACGTCGCATGGGCACTTGAGTGCATTTGACCGCGGGGTGCCTCCTCGATTCCCGCACCAGTAACCGCACCCGATCGCGCCGCGGGCGGTTATCACCTTGTGGCCCATGATGTGGCGGATCGTGCGGCCGCAAATACCGCAACCGCGCAGATCGTGCGCGGTTAATCCGCGCGGCCGTTACGGGAACCGCACGCGGTAAAATGGTAACCGCACGCCCTCACCTCCATAAATAGGGGAGCGGGGGCGACCCATATCTTCTTCTTCGTCGTTCTCTCTTCCCCTTTCTCTTTCTCCTGCAACATCGCCGCCGCGCAGTGAGCTCCGCCACCGCACGACGCCGGATCTCACGAGCCACCGTCCACCGGAGCACCTCGCGCCGCCACCGGACACGCTTAACTCCGGCACGCCCTGCGCTTCCTCACCCTGCATCGCCGCCACAACTTCGGTAAGATTCTTGCCCTTGACATCGCCGATGAACGTGTTCATCCTCTCCGATGAACACGTTCCTCTTCTCCGACGAATTTGTTCATCTCCCCCGATGAACTTGCTCCTCCTCTCCGTAGATGCTTTTGCACTCAGCTGCTTAGATCCCCTCTAGATCTTCTCCATTGCGTTTCGTACTACCCGTGCAATAGTTCCTCCACAGGTTCACCTAGGTTTTCAACTTATAGATCTTG
This sequence comes from Poa pratensis, assembly GCA_947311845.1. Taxonomy (NCBI): domain Eukaryota; kingdom Viridiplantae; phylum Streptophyta; class Magnoliopsida; order Poales; family Poaceae; genus Poa; species Poa pratensis. The sequence goes on along the minus strand of CAMZMU010000040.1, from coordinate 75,819,125 downwards.
CATTTATCTTCTATATATCCTTCTCCGTAGATCTTTCCGCCAAACACTTAGCCACAGAATTGTGTTTCCCGCCATTTATACACTTTCCTCGGTTGCCCAAATACTCCGAGATACTTATCTCGGTGAACTTGTGCCTCTTTTGCAGATTCAGCCGCCGACACGGGCACCCGCTTCTCACTTCCTCGCCGCACTGCCGAAATGTCGGCAAGCAACACTCCGGAGCCTACCGACATTCCCGCCGAAGAAAGCGAGCGCGCCGGATGGGAAGGCTCTGATGTCACCCAATCCGAGATAGACTGGTTGGTCCGGACCAAGCGAATTCCGGCAGAACTGATATGCCGGATTCCCGGCACAGAGGCCGAGCCGGATGCGCAAGCTAATGAACGCGTGGTCTTCGTCGCGCACTTCGAGCGCGGCTTTGGACTCCCGGCGAGCCGATTCTTTCGAGCTTTCTTGGATCGGTTCCATCTTCAACCCCATCACCTTCCAGCCAACGCCATCACCACCCTCTCGGCATGCGTTTCTTTCTCCGAGGGATACCTCGGACTCTGGCCCACCGTCGAGCTTTGGGCCAAGTACTTCCAACTTCGGAAGCAGAGCGTCCCGAACCCGGACAAGACTCTCCCCCAAAGAAATGACTCCTTGCGGCGCTGCCACAATCATACCTCGGAAAGCCTCTATCTTTCCCGGGTTCAAGGCCCGGAATCCTGCAGGAAGTGGCAGCGCACGTTCTTCTACGTGAAGAGCCCGGAACATGTTGATCTTCTGAACCTGCCGGCATTCAGCATCGGCACCCCCACTGAGCAGTTTAACTGGTCCCTCAACCCGAAGGAGACAAACCTCGAGATCAATCAAATTCACTATATTGTCAGCCAGCTGGTGGAGGGAGGTTTAACGAGCGATGATCTCTTGAGGACCTTTGTCAGCCGCCGAGTCTCCCCCTCCAAGCCCGGGTTCACAAGATTTGCCACATGAGTGGCCAGTACGATCCAACTCGGACCAGCACCCACAAGCTGACCAAATCGAGGTTAGGAGACGCGTCAAGGCCATTGCCCGAACAACGATGGCAGAGGAGTGGGAATGGGGTATGAAACCTCATGATAGAACTCGGCTTCCGGAGCAAGTAAGTAACTTGCAATTTATACCGACATACTTTCTTCTGCCGAGATAACTTTTATGTCGGCTCCATACTTGGTTCATAAAATCACTCGGCTTTTCTGTGCCTGCCTTGCAGAGATTCGCTCGGCAAGCAAAGGAAGATGGAGCAGATCCCTCCGCCAAGTGGGGCAAAGATTTGCCTGCCCCGGCCGTCACCGAGGTAGATGACCCGGATGATGAGGATCAACTGCCGATTCCGGCTGCGGGCGCCCCTACCTCGGGTAAGCCTCGAGCCCGAGCCTCAATCCGAGATTGGTCGGATGACGATGATTGCGAAATGTTAGAGGTAATTGATGCTCGTCCCATCGCATGTGCTCACCCTCCACCCTCGGAAACAGCTAACCCGGGCGGCCCTGCTCCGAGTACACGCCCTGCTACTACGGGCAAACAAGTTGGATCCCGCAAGCGTGCAGAGACCGGTACTCCGGAAACCGGGACCTCCACAACTTCAAATCCTGCAGCGAAGAAACGGAAGCTGCAGAAGAAAGGAGCGGTCAAGCCGCAACGGGCCAGGAAGACACCGCCAGTTTCTCAAGGGTAAGATACTTTTTTCCGATATACGCTTGTTCCCCTTTCTTCCTTTTCCCGAGATAACATCTTTTCTTGTTTCAACACAGTGTTGCCCTTCAAGTTAACCAGAGCGCCTCCTCCATGCGCTCACCGCTTCCGACATCAGCGGAACCTCGGGCAACTGATTCCGGGGTACATAAAACCCCACCCGTCATACTGCTGCCAGCATCTGATGCTCCATTTGGAGGAGACCAGGACACTCCCGAGGTCGTGATCCTCGACCGGGATGTTGGCTCTGGTGCCCCCGCCGCGGACTCCGACACTCCGCGGGCCGACACCTCTGTAGCATCGGACTCACAGCAACCACCATCACCACAAGAACAGCAGCAGCACCAACAACCGCAGCAGCCACCGCAGCAACAGCAACAGCAACAACAGCAACAAAAGCAGCAGCCACCGCCGAAGCCCACCACAAAGTCCACCGAGACAGTAACTCGGAAAGCTACTCCACCGCCCAAGCCGGCACAGAGTCAAGTGGCCATCGGGAAAGAACTTGCCAACCCGGAGAAACAAATGGTGGTGACTCCAACCCACTCCCCGAGCTACCAGCAATTATTTGCCAGAGCCGGCACAGCTATCTCAGAGCTTCCTCAGCTGCGCACTCAAAGCGGCAACAGCCTGGGTTCGATGGCGCACTACAACATGGATTGGAATGCCGCTGATACCAGCGAGATTTCCTCTCCTAACCCGGTTGGCCCAAGCCAGGTTGCGCAGTCCATACACGCGCTACAAGTTGCTGTCCTCAATGCCAGCAAGATCACTGAGGTAAACCTTCCTCAACTCAGCTCTTTTCTCTTTTCTCAATAGAACATAGATATATTATCCCCAGTCCCCGAGATTCGGGTCGAGTGATTGAAGCTCGACCGAGTAAAGACCACTCGGCGTGAATCTTACCAAGAAATTCAACATCCAGCCCACTTCGAAAAACTTCGATACCCAGTCCCCGAGATTCGTGTCGAGTTTACTCGCATGAATCTTCACAAATTTCCGACATGTAGTCCCCGAGACTCATGTCCAGCTTATTCGGCGTGAAATCTCACACCTTTCCGACATATTTTCTCTTTTCAGGATTGCACCAACACCCGGACCGAGGTGTTCAAGAAGCTACTCTTGGAGCACAGGAAACTCCGGACTTCCCACAAGCAGCTTCAGGATGCGCTGAAGAACAAGGACGCCGCGCACGCCACTGCCCTCCAGAAGGAACGAGACGAAGTGTCTCGGCTCCAGAAGGAACTTGCTCGGGCCCAGGGCGAGAAGCCGACATTGAGAATGCCCTGAAGCAGAGGGAGGAAGCCACGCAGAAGCACAAGGAAACCCTCGAGGAGACCGAGGTTCGCGCTACCTCGGCACTGGAAGCACTGGATGCCCTCAAGGCAAAATGCGACATCTGGCTGCGCGAGCTCACCCGGCTTAACAAGGAGATGGACAGTAAGTTTCCTTTATTCTTTCTTTTTGTTTCCATTGCTTGTGCCGACATTAAACATATGCCGGTATATATCTCAACTCGGTGATAGCTTTTCTGTCTTCAGACCACTTTTCCCACTCCAAGGAGGCTGCAGTCAACACTGTCCGCAGGGCACGAACAAAAAGAGCAGAGGCTGGCCCAATCCCGGAGGAATTGAACATTGAGGATCACCTGACGGCCCTGGGTGCTCGCATTTCTCCTCTGAAGGCCATTGGTACTGAACTCCTTGATGCTGGTATCCGAGTTTACGGAGCCTTATGGCCAAATTCTGCGACTCCAGTTTCCATCTCCGAGTTATCCAAGTGCCTGTCAACTGCCGAGACAAGGCTCCGAGAGTGGAGATCTTCTGCAGCTCGCGCCGGAGCTGATCAAGCCCTGACCTTTGTGCTATCCTGGTATGAGGCCATCGATCTCAATGCTCTGAAATCTCTGCGCGCCCATTCACAATGGACTGAAGATCCGGTGCTGATCGAGCGCCGCAAGGAGGCTGCTTCCTTCATGGCTGCTTACGCTCAAACCCGGCACTTCGTTCCGGGGCCAGCATATTCTGATGACGAAGAAGATGCCTCGGAAGGTGAAGATGACGAGGACGAAGAAGAGGAGGTTGACGAGGAGATTGAGGTTGAAGCTCCCGAGACTGCAACTGCCGCTGCCGGAGCCACCGACACTGCTGCTGCCGGAGCAACCGACACTGCAGCTGTCGGAGCAACCGACATTGCGAAGCCAACCTCGACCGACACTTCTGAGAAGCCAGCAACCGAGACCTCGGTCGAGCCTACGACCGAGACTGCTCCTGAAGCTCCAACTGCTCCGAGCTCCTCCGAGGCAGCTGCCTAAACTTATCACAAACTGAACCATTAAATCCCCGGAATGCCGGGTGCAGATGTAAATATACTTTTAAGTCTTTCGCAGTGCTACTCTTATCAGTGCTACTTTTACCATGCTTGTTTCAACAAGACAAGCTCAATGCCGGATCACTTTGCACCAAGTCCCCGAGTTTACTTTCTTGTTTACTATACTTAGTAATCTTTCCTCTTGTCTACCATTCAGGCGTTCGACAGTCGAGTCACAAGATCAAAATTATAGCATACAATACTTGTAAATTTTGAGGTAAGGTTTAGAGTCATCCGACACAAAGGAAAGGAAAAAAAACCGGGTTAGTAAACGACATATGTCGGATCTTTCTAGGACCGAGTCCCCGAGTTCATTTTCATGTTTACCATATACCATAACCTCTGCTCTTGACTGCCATTTCGGCGTTCGTCAGTCGAGTCACAAGATCACAACAAAATAGCATACATTACTTGAACTTTGAAACGAGGTCTCAAAATCATCCGACATATGAACAACATAGATAAAACCGAGATAAAACACATGCATATGGACAAGGCAGTCCCCGAGTTTCTTTTCGGAGTGCCGGCATTTTATTCAAAGGAAAACCGAGATACATACATTGCGCCCTTATGAGTAAAAGGGTCGAAGTAGAGCTACATTCCAGGGTCTTTTGGTCTCCTCTCCGGATTTGTCATACATTTTTCCTCGGTGCCTGCGCATCTATAAGATAGTATGAATCATTGTGTAGAGCCTTGCTCACAATGAATGGTCCCTCCCATGGAGGTGACAATTTGTGTCGGCCTTTACTGCGTTGCACTAGCCTCAGCACCAAATCTCCCTCTCGGAATACCCGAGGGCTGATCTTCCGGCTATGATAGCGTCGGAGATTTTGCTGATATACAGCTGACCGAGATAAGGTCAGTTCTCGTGCTTCTTCGAGCAAATCAACACCATTCTCCCGAGCTTCTTTTGCCTCGGTTTCAGTGTACAGCGCCACTCTCGGCGAGTCATACTCCATGTCGGTCGGCAAGACCGCTTCTGCTCCATAGACCAGAAAAAACGGCGTATAGCCGGTTGATCGATTAGGTGTGGTCCTAAGACCCCACAGTACTGCTGGTATCTCCTCTATCCAGCATCCCGGAGTTCGCAAAGTGGTTCAATCAACCGGGCTTTGATACCGGCCAACACCAATGCATTTGCTCTTTCCACTTGCCCATTTGCCTCTGGGTGTGCCACCGAGGCTATGTCCAACCGAATTCTTTTTTCCGCACAGAACCGAGCAAACTCTCCCACAGCAAAGTTTGTGCCATTATCCGAGATAATGCTATGGGGGTAGCCATATCTCAAAATGATGTCCTTCAAAAAGGACACAGCTGTGTGACCATCACACTTTCTGATTGGTTCACCTCGATCCACTTGGTGAACTTGTCCACCATTACCAGCATATGAGTCATGTTACCTCGGGCTGGTCTGAATTCTCCCACCATATCCAAACACCAGACAGCAAAGGGCCAAGTGATGGGAATAGTCTTGAGTGCCGAGGCTGGCATGTGGATTTTGTGAGCAAATCTCTGACACCCTTGACACTTCCTCACAATATCTTCTGCCTGATTCAAAGCACTGGGCCAATAAAATCCATGCCGGAATACTTTAGCCACCAAGGCTCTTGATGAAGCATGATGACCACATTCTCCCTGATGAATCTCCAGGAGCATCTCTTGCCTTCCTGCGGCTCGACACAGCGCTGCAATACCTCGGTCACACTTCTCTTGTATAACTCCTGGTTGATGATGGTGTATGCCTTGGATCTTCTTTGCACTTGCCTGGCCTCAACTTCATTACTTGGCAAACTCCCGTCCATCATATACGCCATTATTGGTTGTGCCCACTCCGGCACAGGACGCACAGGAAAAACCGGATCATCCACCTCCATGGCATCAACCGACATTGCTTCTTCCGACATATGCTGGTCAGTCCCCGAGTTCTGCCAAGCAGTCCCCGGGTTCTCCCAAATGCACCGACATCCATGTCCATGGGCACAGCATCAGATTCCGGTTTTGCCGGGATAAAGATTGACTCGGACTCGGGAGATGGTTTGATTGATGGCTTCCTCAAATGCTCCAAGGATATCCCGGGTGGAATTGGATCCCGAGAGAGCCCAGCTTGGACAATACGTCGGCAGCTTCATTTTCCTCCCGAGGTATATGCTTGAACTCGCACCCTTCAAAGAATCCCGAGATCTTCTGGACATGAAACCGAATAACGCCATATTGGCGTCCAAAGCGTCCCAATTTCCCGAGACTTGCTGCACTACCAATTCGAATCCCCGAAACATTCAATTCGGCGAATTCCTATTTCCTTGGCCACATTGAGCCCATGGACCAGTGCTTCATACTCGGCCACATTGTTAGATGCTGCATAATGAATCTGCAGTACATATCTCAGCTGATCTCGCTTTGGCGAGGTAAGAACTACCCGGCCCCCAAACCAATCTTGGTCTTGGAACCATCAAAGTGCATCCTCCAGTAATTGGAGTCAGGCAGTGGTGGCTCATATTGCATCTCGGCCCAATCTACCAAGAAATCCGGCAATGCCTGAGACTTAATGGCATCTCTTCTTTCATAGTGAGGAGTGTAAGGGGACACCTCGATGGCCCACTTGGCTATCCGGCCAGTTGCATCTTTACACCAATGATCTCCGAGATAGGAGCCTCACATACCACAGTGATTGAATGCTCTTGGAAGTAATGTTTCAACTTCTTAGCAGCCAGATAGACACCATATGTCATCTTCTGGTAGTGAGGATAGTTCTGCTTGGATAACGAGATCACCTCGCTCAAATAATATACCGGCCTCTGCACAGTTTTGCCCTCTTCTTCTCGCTCCACCACCACTACAACACTCACAACTCGGTTTGTGGCTGCAATGTAGAGCAACATCGGCTCTTTGGGTAATGGTGAGGCCAGTATCGGCGCAGTTGCCAGCATCTTTTTTAACTCGGTGAACGCCGCATCTGCTTGCGGGGTCCACACGAAGTGGGTGGTTTTCTTCATGAGCTGATACAAAGGCAATGCCTTTTCTCCCAACCTGCTAACAAACCGACTTAAGATGCCAAACATCCGGTGAATTTCTGCACGTCCTTGAGACATGTCGGTAACCTCATGCTTTCAATAGCACGGATTTTTGTCGGGTTTACCTCGATACCTCGGCTTGACACAAGGAAACCGAGTAGTTTGCCTGCCGGCACACCGAAGTACATTTATCCGGGTTAAGTTTCATCCGGTATTTTCTCAAGTTTATGAATGTCTCTCCGAGATCATCAATCAGAGTGCTTTATCTTTAGTTTTTATGACGACATCGTCGACATACACCTGCACATTTTTGCCTATTTGCTCATGCAAACACTTCTGCATACACTCTGATAAGTGCACCGGCATTTCTCAAGCCAAAGTCATGACACGATAGCAATAAGCCCCATAAGGGGTAATAAAAGCAGTTTTCAATTGATCAGCAGGGTTCAAAGGTATCTGGTGAAAACCAGAATACGCATCTACAAAGGATAACAGCTCACACCCGGCTGTAGAATCGATCACTTGATCAATCCGAGGCAGCGGGAATGGATCCTTAGGACATGCCTTGTTTAAGTTCGTGAAATCGATACACATGCGCCACACCTTGGCCACCAAAGGTTCATCTTTTTTTTTCCACCAGGACCGGGTTAGACAACCAGTCCGGGTGTAGCACTCCATGATGAAACCAGCCGCAAGCAACTTGGCCAGCTCATCACCCACCACTTTTCTCCTCTCATCCGAGAGACGCCGTGTCGGTTGCTTCACCGGTTTCATATCCGGTCTGACGAACAAAGAGTGCTCAGCCAACTCCCTCGGAACACCTGGCAGGTCCTGATTGGACCATGCAAAGATATCCCGGTTCTCACGGAGGAAGTGACTGAGCTCGCCTTCCTATTTCTCCGTTAACCCGGTACCAATGATGACGTTGTGATCCGGGAACCGGGTCAACATGATCTTCTTGGTCTCCTTTGGCACCTCGAAAGTTGCATTCTGCTCCGGGTTACTCATACCCGGCATACCGAGTTGCGCGGACTGCGCCAGTGCCACCACTTCATGGATCTTTTTCTTCTCTGCAGCAATGATCAATGACTCGGCCAAGCACGATCCAGCCGAGGCACACTCCAGTGCACGCTTGTAATCACCCGAGATGGTGATGATGCCATTAGGACCCGGCATTTTCATCTTGAGGTAACCCACATGGGTTGATATCATGAACTTGGACAGCGCAGGCCTGCCGAGTAAAGCATGGTATGGACTTTCGAGGTCCACTACCTCAAACTGGATGCTCTCAGTTCGGCAGTTGTCCTTGGTGCCGAACAACACATCAACCCAAATTTTGCCCATAGGTGCACATGAGACACCCGGCACTATGCCATGGAAGGTTGTGCTACTCGGTTGCAGCATGTTCACCGAGATACCCATCTTCACCATGGTGTCTCGGTACATGATATTGATAGCACTCCCATTATCAATGAGAACCGGGTGAACCGGACATTGAGGTGGGCCCAAAGAATGTTGGATCCACCAACAGAGCATATCCTCCCGGAGTTGGCATAACTCGGGGATGATCCCTTCTGCTCCAACTGATCTCTTGCTCGGACCAGTGCATATACTCGGCACTGCCGGCATAACTGCGTTCACCTCCAGTGCACGCCGATGCAGGCTCCTCTTGTCTGTTGGCTCGGTCACAAAGACCACATAACTCTGATGAGCTTCTCTGTAATCTCCCTGAGGATACTCTCCTTGCCTACTGGGACCAGCATTGCCATTGTTGCCTCCGACACTTACTTGATTGACAGGTTTCGGAGCTGGAGGCCTCTGTGCCGGTGCATTCACGGGAATTGTGTTTGCTCCGGTGAGTGGTAATGCTTGCCTCGGTTGAGGATATGTCATTGGAGGCCTCTGAGGTGCCCCATCTGATTTCCTCCGGAACCTCCACCTTCCTTCAAGGTGCGCTGATACCAGCTGCACTGCCGAGTTGAATGATTGGCCGGCCTTCGAGGATCATGCGTGTGATAGCTGCATGGCCCATCCAACATTGCCTCATAAGTTAACGGCTTCCTCGGGTCACTCCACGGTTTCTTCACATCCTGGTTTTGGCCCCAAGCAGGGCCACTGGTCCTCTGACGCTGGCTAGCGCCGGCATCTGGCTGGCTTTGCTCTACTGCTGCAACTTGATTTGAGCCATACCGGTAATCCGGCTCTCTCCTCTTGTTGCCGAAGTCCTGGCGATCGTTCTGCCTGGCTGGCCCGGGTCTGTTATTCACCGGGTACCTTCTACTCGGTTCCACCGAGTTCAGCAAGGGTTGCATCGGATCACCCAGTGCATAGCTATCCGCAATCCGGATTGTCTCGGCCAAGGTGGCCGGCATTTCCCTCTGCAACTTCTGCCAAAGCATGGTGCCGTGTCGGCACCCTGGGCAAACCAAGATATGGCCTGCGCCTCCACAACTCCTTCACAGGAATTGCGAATAGTACTCCACCGGGTCAAGTAATCCCGGTCAGTTTCATCATTCCTCTGCTTGCACATGGCAAGCTGCTGAGGACGATTCGGTCTCTTGTATGTGCTGGAGAAGTTGCTAACAAATGCTTCTTCAAAGTCCAGCCAGCAATCAACACTGCCCTCTCGCAGGTTGTTCAGCCAGATCCGGGCTGGCCCTTCCAACATCTGCGGGATATATCTCACCGCCCATCGGCGGTTTCCTCCAGCAATGCACTGCCGACACATAATCTGTCAGCCAGTCCTCTGGCTTGGTGCTGCCGTCATATGTCTTCGCGCCTCGGTTCAACTGAAAGTGCCGCACTGGTGGCTCTCTCATGATCCGAGGTCCAAAGCAGGCAGGGCCAGGTGGGCCTTGCTCTTCCAACATCTCGGACATGTAATTCTGTCCAACTTGTAACGTGCATCACTCGGAGACAACTGGCGATGTCCCAACCGAGATCCCAGCGGACCCTCATATCTCGGATACCGGCTTTCTCCATAGCCGAGTTACCATCATCATAACGATCAGCCACCGGTCAACACCTCGTGGCTGCTGAACATGCTCACATATTGCTGCTGCCTCGGATACCGAGGTGGATGACCTCGGCCAACCGAGTTAACTATTCCGGCACTTGGATTGCCCGGACCGGGATTGCTCTTACCCCGGCCGGCACTGCCTGGCCCGACTAACTGCTTTCCGGCATATACCGGATCATATGTCTGCATTTGCTTGTTTCTACCGGAGTTTACACTCCGGTCACGATCTCCACCGACATGCGGTGAGGAAGCTTGCCCCCTAGATTTTTCACCGGCTGCTCCAGCCGAGTGAACAACCTGGGACCCACCTACAGCTGTGTTAGCCTTACGAAAGGCCTCATTCTGCCGGGTAGCCACAGCTACCAACTCGTTAACTCGGTCTTGCTGCCTACGGAGAGCTTCTCCGGATAAGCCAGACAACTCGGCTCTTGCTGCCTCGGCAGCTCTAAGAGTTTAGCAGGGGAACTATACTTCGGCTTCTCAACTGATAAGTGACTAGGAGTCTTACTGGAACTAGATCTACCATCTCTAGCAATCTCAGCATTGAGGCCTTTGCCCCTCTACGCACCTCTTCTACGCGACTAGGGCGAGCAGCTACCGGGTTAAACCATGTGCTTGGTTGTACTCACGGAGGGTTATCCCGAACTCTCTCCGTATCTCGGCCACCGCGAGGGCCTCCTGAAGCAGATTCTGACGATGCAGCTCCAACTCGGCCTCCGTCAAGGCAACATCTGTACCGGTAGCTACCGGCACAGCAGCTTCTCAATCACATCATCGAGAGGAGCAGTTCTGACCGGCACATTGGATGTTCCGGCCTGGTCACGGAGGTTCTCCCTCCTCTCCAGCGGCACTTTAGCAGATCTGGTGGTCTTGGCGCCAGGATTGCCGGCATCTCCTTCGCCGGGTTCTCCTCTACCGGCACCACCCGCGATGCCGGTCATCAAGACCTCTGCGCAGCTCCCGGGGCGAGTGATATGCCGGCCGCGAGCCGCACAGACAGCAGGAGGATCCTCAGCCACAAGCACCTGCTTGGGGTACTTGCAGACAACTCGGTGGCGACGTAGATCTCGAACGTCCCGAAGAGGACGAGGCAGCCGTTCCTCGGCATCGGCCTGCTACCGAAGCAGCCCGCATTGTCGCTGATGAAGTTCAGCGAGCCGAGTCTGTGGACAAGGCCACTGACCACGCGCTCGCCAGAGGCGATGATGGAACCCGTCCGGATGAACACACCAGCCAGCGCCGCTGCAGCCCCACGGTGGGCGCCAACTGTCGTGGTGGTATCACGGCAGATGCCATAGGATGGCTAAAGTGTGGGGCCGATGGACGCTGGTGGATCCGGGAGAGGGCTAGCGCGCTGAGTAGCACACACGAAGAACTCACAAGCACCAGAACACACCACGATCTACCCAGGTTCGGGGCCCTCGTGAGGAGGTAAAACCCCTACTCCTGCCTGTCTCTCTCTGTATATATCCCGGTATCAAGTGTACAAGTTGCTCCTTGAGCTGTATATCTCAACAATGGTGATGAACACTAGGCAGAAGATGAAGCTAGGGGGGAAAATGTCTCTCTGTACCTCGTCCTTGGCCGTCTCTCGTCGTCCCTCACGCAGGAGGGGGTGAAGCCCTACTTATAGGCTAAAACCGAGTTACCGGAACACCCCTCCCGGAACACTGTAGCCACGCCAAAGGTATGTCATGATGCTACTCCTGTCAGAGACAGGACGTGACAAGCCCATCTCCTGCAGCTCTACGGCACGCCTAGAAGGTACCCTCTGCCAGAGACAAGACATGGCCTGCCCATGCCTCTGCCTCGCAGTCTGCCCCCGGATAAACCGGAGTCAGCGGTGGAATGATGGCCTGCCATCTCGCTCCTCCTGCACGCTCCCGTGTCAGGCGCTTCCGTGTCAGGCGCTCCCGTGCCAGGCGGGATGTGACAGGAGCGCTGACCTCCGCCCGATACAAGGCACCTTGTTGCTTTAACCCGGCATGGATATGCCGGATTATTCTTCCTCGAACTTCACCTGCACATAAGAGAAGATACCAGAATACCGACATTGGTATGTCGGTTAACATACCCCGGTCAGTATATGCCGGTTTGCACCAGCAGGGTACCTCAGTTCCTCCTGCCCCGGGACATCTTGGTTTGCCAATGTCGGTTTGTTCCAACACCGTAACCCGGCCTCCTCTGGGCCCGGGTATGTCGGTTTGCTTATGTCGGTTTGCACCAACATCACACCTTGGTCACCTCTGCGGTCCAGGTATGTCGGCTTTTATTATAACCTGGCCCGCACCTAGGACCTTACTTATACCACACCATGACCCTACCCGGGGTAGCCCCCCGACACCGGGGAAGAAATTAGATGGTCCCACGCGGCCAGGTACAGTGCCCGTGTGGGACCACCTATTTTATTCCTCGTGGCTCCGATGCCGTCCGTTTTCGTCTCCGTGGCTTCGTCTTGACCTAAAAACGTCTATAAAAATAGTCCCCCGACGTTCTCTGGAGGAGCGCCGCCGAAACACAGAAACACCGAAACAGAGATCTGGAGCTGCAGATTGGAGGGGGAAAACTCCGGCGGGGCGCTGCCGGGGTGGTCTCCATCTTCTCCGACGACTTCTCCACCGTCTCCATGATGAAGGGGGAGTAGTCTACCCCCTGGACTTTGGGTTTGTGGTGGTAACTTGATCTAATCTCTCTATGTATGATCATTGTTGGAGTCCATATGATGTGCCTTGCATAAGTATGGATCTATCTATGTAATTCTTATGGTGGATATTGTGGTATGAGATGATTTGTTATACATTTACCGTTGTGTTGGAGCTTTTATGATTTGTCATACTTTGGAGATATTCTATGATGCATGTGATGGTTTGATTTATGCATAATGCCTTGTTTATCCTTGTCATGAGGTGATTGACAGCACCAAGTGTGGATAGATGAGAGAGTTCTGGTCATGCACACGAATTATAAATCATTGCACTAGTGTTTGGAATATTGTCCATTATGAAATATGATGTATGTAGGTACGGGATGGCCGATGTGACACGGCATATGTATTGAGTGACATGTGAAATACAACCCAACATCCTTTATCTGGGGGTAAAAAGGAAGAGTATGATGTGGGAATGACAGCAAGCACGCTAGCCTTACGAGGGTGACATAGCAACACAAATGAGTACTTCTTTCAACTTTGTGTTTTATGACATATAGCCGTCATAAAAGCTACCATTAAAACATGACAATAGTGTGTACTTTATCTATAACATGATAATCACCGTAGATGAGAGAGAGAGGATTAAGTGAACCCATGAACCCATGTCCATTCTTCCTATAAGAGAAAACCTTTGTCTTGCCCTCTTGCATTGAAGAGGATTGGGACACTTTTACATTCTTGTTTTGTTGCATTAAACTTCCATCCTTTAAATCAACCATCTTGTTCCTTAAACTTGTTTAGTACATAATCAACTAAAACTTGTGACACTTTAGTTGTAGGGAATAGATAACTTTTCCTTCTTGATCCTGCGGATCGATACATTACTTCCACATTGAGAGGTGCTACAGTGATCCCCTGCTCTTGGGGGTTATCAACGAGACAATCAAACACCTGTTCTTCGAGTGCAAGTTTGCTAGTTCTATATGATCCATCATCCAAATAGGTTCTACTATTTACCCACCTACAAGCATTGCTAATATTTCTGGCAACTGGCTGAATAGAGTGGATAATAGGTTTAAACAACTTATTAGGGTGGCAGCGCTTGCCGTAATATGGTCGCTTTGGCTGTGTAGAAATGACAAGGTTTTTAATGATAAAAATTGTTCTCTTATGCAGGTTATCTACAGGACTACTGCTACACTCCGTTCGTGGTCTCAGTTGCAACGTGTGGGGCATCGAGACCTGTTAATGGAGGTGTGTACAAGACTGGAGGATACGGCGAGAGACTTTTTATCCCTACATGGATGACAGCATAATTTGCGGATCGGCCCTCCACCGCCATAGGCGTTTTTACAATTTCTCATATTGATATGTAATTCGCCTAGTAATTCTTTTCGTACTTCAGACTTGGTTCGGCTGTGTGCATTTTTGTTATGCAGAGGCTGGGTGTAATGCTTAAACATATTAAGTAATAAAGACTCCCTTTATCTAAAAAAAATTAGGTAGCGTCGCCAAATCAAAATAATTCACTTTTATGAAAGTTGCTCGGTATCTAGTTATACCTAGTTAGAGCACTCCGCCCCATTGGACGTGGCGTTGGAGTAGGAAACCCGAAACAGTAACTGTAGTACTGCACTGCGTAGACAAAAGATACCGGAGTAGTACTATTGCTGAATTTGAATGTTCATCACGTGCAAGCTTGGTTAATACGAGTACTATACTGGACAAGTGTTTGGGAATTGCATGGATATTGCGCCTATTCCCCATCTATCCCGCGCCGCAGGCTTGCGGAGGTCAATCAGACACTCACCAGCGTGCTGCGCGCGCACCCACGCGACGAGACATCGTGAGCAGCGAAGCAGCAGAGAGCGCAGGAGGGGTCACATCCATCCGATGGGCCAAGTCCGTGCAGCGACGGGACGCCCTCCGTACCGTGCCCTTCAAGTTTTTTCTTCTTCTGAACGCCGCAACAGCAGCACAGCAGGCGTCAGCGAGGTTGCGCGCTCAGTCACTGTCGGGCCATACCCATACTGTGCTCCCACCTTATCCTGGATTCCTCCCCTGCCCTACCCTACGCTTTTCCCACTCTCGCTTGCGCCATACGCCTACAGCCTAAACTATCCTTGCCAACAAATGTTTTTACTGCTCGTCGTCAGATCGTTGCCAATAGTGTTGCGGACGCACTTGCCACAACTCGCAACTACCGTGCGCGTTTTCCACATTTCTTAACTGCACGATGTACCGGAGAAACCATGGTGTGATGAAATCTTTACCCTAAGAGCATACCTAATCTCCACCGGGCGCGCTCAATGCGTCCGGCAAAGTTGTCGGACAGACGTTATTGGACGCCGGCAAGCGTTGCCGCTTATTGGGAGCGTCGCGCTCGACCAGTCACTCACAATAGACCGTCTCAGTAGACCGGCCGCACAAATTCAAATAAAAACGAGCCCACAAGATCGAATAGAGTCGGTCCGCACAACCAAAAGCTTCGTCAGGTCCGGTGATCACACCCAAAGCATCGCCAGGTCCGGCGATCATATTACATAACGTCGATCATGCAAATCAATCGATCGTCAATACCGGCTCGAGCGACTCCTCTTGTGTCTCGGCGTCTTCCCAGCCCAGGCGCGGCCTTGGCTCTGCGTCAGAGTAGGTCGTGTCCATCGGCGTCGCCGTGGTCATCATCGGCGTCGGCTCCGGCGGCAGAAGACCTGGTTCACGCAAGATGCACTACCGAGAGAGCTGAAACCAAGCCCTCACCTCCGGTGTGTAGCCAGAGAGGTCGGTGGTCAAGATCTTGGTGTCCTCCGTCATCTTCCAAGTGACGGATTGCGTTGCCTCCACCATCGCCTGCATTCTTGCCGTGTCGGCCTGCATGATAGCTGACTGCGCTTTGTCCTTCTCGATGACGAGCCGGTCCTTCTCGACGGCGACCTACTCCTTCTCAATGGCGACCTTCTTCTTATCGACGGCGACCTTCTCGTCATGCTTGCTCATCAAAGACGTCCAACTCTCGGTGAAGGTTCTTGCGTTTTGCTTGGACATGTTTGTGACGTCGGCGAGGCACTTGTCAATTGACGCTTGCACCGACGTCGTCAACGTTGCGCCGTTCTTATCGGACTTGGCCCTCTTCTGTCCAACAGGGCGCCCCTCCGATGTGGGGAACGCCGGATCATTAGGCCGCCGGGCGCCGTGGCCGCCATTGAGATCGATCCGCGTCTTCTCCCACTTCTTGTTGTTTTGGAGTTTCACAAAGCAATGCATGAACTTGAAGTCCTTGTGGTCGTTGTAGAACGTGATCACGTCGCTCAACAAGTCCTTCACTGTCTTGCCGCTCGCCTGCCTTCTTTGGATTTGCTCGAGGTCGTCGTGGAAGTTGTTGCATTCGCCTTGGATGGCCCTCCACCTATGCGACATTGCATTCCAGTTGTGATCCATTGACACCTTGGCATAGTCGTCGTAGATCCATCGTCTCTTTGAATTGCTCTTCGACCCTCTTCCAATACCGGCCGTAGGTTTGGTTGGATCCGACGATGGAGTCGTTCGTCACAAGCTTCCATGCGTCAAGGAGGCACTCGTCCTCCTTGGTCTTCCACCTCTTGCCCTTCGTCCCTTTCTTCCTGGTCTTGCGGACCTTCCTCCCGGTCTCGACGTCGGGCTCGACCTCCTCGACGTCAGGGTCGCCCTCCTCCTCGCTTTCGCAATCCTCCTCCTCACCCTCGCCCTCCTCCTCTTCCTCTTCATACCATTCCTGCTCCATTCCTTGTTCTTCTTGTTCTGGAGCGCCAGGCCTGTCCGTCCCGTCACGGATCATGCCACACAACACCTACGATCCTTCGAGCTATTGCAAAGAACAAGGCGCCCGTCGGTTTCATGTCATGAACGCAATATGCATGAGGCAAAGGACGTAGAATTCATACCATTTCTTCATCTACGCCGGCCAGCATTCCGCCGAACATGTGGCCACCATTCCCATCGCCGACGCCGTGTCCATCGGCAAAGAGGCGTTGACGGCAGCACGCATCGACGCTTGGGTGTGGCCGGCCCCTCTGGAGAACCGGCGAGTCGGTGAACGCCTGGTTGAGATCGACGCGGATGCGGACTTTTGGCAAGTTGGAGCGGCTGCTATCACCGAAACCTGGCGAGATCCTCAGCCCGCCACACCACCGGCATTGAAGAACGCCGGGTTTGATGGCGACACGCCGCCCGGCGCCGGCGCTCTGGTGCTCCCTTTACTTGCGCCGGCAGCAGCAGCGTACGCGAGTGATGCCTGCAAAAATTCGAGCTCCTTCTGCCTCATCACCGCACTCATGCGCCGCCCTCTCCTGTCGATGGTGGCCGCCGACCGTCGCTCCCGCTGCTTCTCCCAGGCCTCATCCGTCATATTCTCCGGCCGCCCGCGGGATTTGCGAGGGGCGGCGTGACCGCTGGTGGCATCGCGACTAGCGCCACCACGAGAAGCGCCCCGGCGTCCTCCTCCGCTACGAGCGCCGCCGCAGTTGCGCTTGACAGGAGACATCGGTCGCCCGGACGTGGATCGCCCAAGGTGGGAAAGGCGGGAAGGAGATGGGGCGGGGAAGGCAAATGGCGAGAGACTGAAAATGGCCGGGAGGGAGGGGAAAGTGATAAGGACGGAAAGTGTCACTGACGCGTCGGCCCCGCCCTTCAGGATTTGACGAGCCGCGTGTTGCCGCGGTTGCCGGCGTGTCCGTTTGCGTTCCTAGAACCTGGGCACGAAACGGGGTTGCCGGACGCTGTATTGGGGCGTGCCGGCAACAAATGGGCTATTAGGCGCGCCGCTGGGGGCCGATTTCGTGCCGGCGCGCCCAATAGGCCTACTGGGAGCGCAGTTAGGCGCGCCGGTGGAGATGCTGTAAGGGATTCTTTTATTTATAGGATAAGAAAAAGTGTAGGAATAGGAAATCCATAAGATTAGAATGTCATGTCTAGTTGAATTCTATAGGAAGTGTATTCTGTGTTTGATGATAAAGGAATTGTAAAAAGAGATTGGAGTGAATGTTAGAATTACTATAGGATGTAGTACAAAAATTTCTATGGAAAAATTTCTATAGGAACTAATCCTATGAATCAAATGACTAATGTAGGAAAATTTCCTATAGGATAAAATCTTCCAAGAATGTTATGAATTTCTTTTGAATCAAATGAGCCCTAAATGTTACTCCCTCCATCTCTAAATATAATATCTTTTCGTTTTTTTTCTATCCGTTCATATCATTTTAGTGGATAGTTTACTCATTTTGCTCCGTACTGGAATGTCAAAAACTGAAATTGTCTCTTTGGATCACTGGCACCGCTGCTCCTTGGGCACTGTGTGTTCACGATGCGGAGGCCGGGATACCCATTTTGAAAAAAAAAAGGTAAATTTGCAAAAATTAAATTGAAAGAAAGTGATATGTGGAAAATAAGAAGTCCGATCATGTTTCTACGTTTTTGAATTTGCATTGTTGATGCCTGATGCTTGTTTATTTCGTACAGCCTGCAAATACTACAGCAGTTTCTAGAACGTTTTCCTACGGTAATGAACATTCATATCTATGCGTATGATGTTTTAGAATTTTTGTGTTACAACATTTTTTTAAAGAAAATATCTCCTTATGGCAGGAACTTGTAGCACAAAAGTTTCAATTTATCTAAAATAGCTTACGAATATTATTTAAATTATCTTATATTATGAAACTGAGGGAGTAGAAACCATAACATCCATGCGCTTCTCATCTTCCACATTTTTAGCACTTTTCGTACAATAAAACTCATCTAAGCTGAAAGTAGCGTAGTTTTGCAAATCATGTGGCAAAGTCAATGTTCATTGACGCGACCCTCCCCAGACCTAGCTAGCTAGGTCTTCCGCCGCCGCCGCCACCGCGGCCGGCCTCTCCCTCTCCTCGCTCCCTCGTCGCGCGCGGCCGCCGCCGCCGCGGCCGGCCCCTCCTTCTTCCTCGTCGCGCGCGACCGCCGCCCCCCATGGCAGCGGCGCGCGCCCTCTCTCCCCTTTCTTCCTCGGCCTCCTCTCCTCAACCTCCTCGTCGGCGCCGCCGGCAGGGGCTGCCCGGCGCAGCCCGGGTGGTGCCGGCGGCGGCGGCTTGTCTCTCCCCGCGTCGGCCTGGATGGAGGCGGGGCTCTCCCTCCCGGTGGCGGTGCATCTCGGGCGGCGGTGGCCCGACTCCGGCTGGGTGGTAGCAGGACGGCGGCGGTGTGCCTGCAGCGGGGCGGCGCGGTCTGCGGGCGGCGACGAGCAGCGGAGTTCGCCGGCCGGCCCATGCGGCCCAGATCTGGGCCCGTCGGGCCCCATCTGGGTCAGGGCGGGCCGGTTGACCTGCTGTGTGTTCTGTAGATGAAGGGAGGTGGAGGATGCCGGGGTCAGCGGCTGGCCTGTTGCAGCGTGGCGGCGAGCTTCACGGGCCCGGCCTGGGCCCGGCCGGACTTGACGGGGATTGGTGTGCTCTGCGGCCGCGTCCTGTCGACTACCGTCTTCGGCGGTGGAGGTTGTTCCCTCCCGCACGGCTTCGGTACTGTTGACCCCGGGTCATACTCCTCACCTTCGTCTTGCAGACCGTGTGTGACTGCTACTTCGGTGAGACGGCGAGGGTGGCTGCGGGAGCGTTTTGGCGCATGTTGGTGGGCGGCTAGTCTGGTGGTATTGAGGCTCCTCCTCACGGGGCTCCTGTGCTACGGATCGCCCGGGTTGTGGATGGGGTTTTCGGGAGAAATCCTTATCGGTTTGTCCGACACCGACGCGGTGCCGCCTTCGGGTGGCATCTTTCCTTCCTGAAGGGCGTCGTGGCTACCCTTCGTCCGCTTCCTTCTGTGCCGGGGGAAACCCTAGGACCAGTGCGCTGGTCCGGGCAGTAGCGTGGCTTTCCTTCTTGAAGGTGCTGCTTGGTACTCGTCGATTCGGTGTTAGGGGCGTTGTGGTACTTCTCCGGAGAGGGCGCAGCGGTTGCGGGTCACCGTCGCTTAGTCGATCCGCCTATGTCTCCATTTTTTTTCTTCTCTTCCCCTTGCTTTGGGTGTATGTTTGCCGCCGCCCAGCATTTCGTGACTGTTGGTCATATCGGGTTGTTGCTATTTATATAGCGGGGCTCCGGCCTATTTTGTCAAAAGTTTTGTCAAAAGTCAATGTTCATTGTGCAGAATGGCCTCATTTCAATAGGCATGATGCCTCTCTCGATGCTCTTCTCACTTCTCTGCTAACTAAAGCAGAGTACATGGTGTGGTACGGCTGTCCAAAACGAGACCAATCATTCATAACACGAGCCAACAAAGATCGCGTCATCGCGAGGAACAATGCCACAGTACAGTACAGAACACGATGATTAAAGCCTGGTTTTAGTACAGCCCTCCACTACATTTTCTTTTTTCATTCTGACCACGAAATATTCACAAAACAAAGACAAAGGACACGAACACACGAACACATAGACACTCTCTCTAGTCACACCTCCCAACCTTCCTTACACTAACCATGGATCTCGATTATTATTACTTCCACCTCGTCCCTGAGTGCTGATCCTGACGCCTGCAGCTACACAAGCGTAGAGCACTGCGAGGTCTTGGGGTCCCACATTGCCGGGAGCAGGAAACGCCGGCCGGCGACCCCGACGGCATTGTAGCTGGCCCCCGTGGCGGCGTCGACGGACAGCTGCCCAGGGTACCCCGGGTAGGAGCCGGCACCGAACACCCCGGTGCAGGCCGTCACGGCCTCCAGCGGCGCCTCGGCGGGGCCCTGGAAGTACCCGCCGCCGTACGGGTTGGTCACGGCCCCGGCGAGCAGCGTGGCAAGGTTGATCACCACGCCGTCCATCCCCACGTCCGCGTTCGGGGCCACCAGCGGCGGCGCCTGCGGGCCGTACGTCGGCTGGTGGAACGGCCACGCGCACTCCCCCGCGCACTGCTCCGCCGAGTCGCCCACCCAGACATACGCGAAGCGGCCGCGCCCGCGGCTGGCCGCGGCGCGGATTCCGTTCGCGGGTGCGACGGCGGTGGCCGAGGCGTGGAGGCCGCAGTGGGAGAGGCAGAAGCCGTCCACGAGGACGTCGGGGGCCGTGATTACGACGGCCACCGAGTCGCGGTGCGGGGAGAGGCGCGCGGCCAGGGTCCGGGGCGGAGACAGGGGGGGGCTAGCAGGGGTCCGACCCCCCCCAACCGATCGCCCCCCTCAACAGGCGTCAAGTACTGGATAGTGTATACGTAATTACAGATGCGCTAATGTCGTACGTAATTAGCTAATTAGCCCAATAATTAAGCCCAAAATTATGTGCTATGCACACACCGAAGCCCAGCACAAGGAAATCAGCCCATTACCTGTGTGTCCGTGTCCAGTGTCCCAACTACAGATCGTGGACCCTGGTTGTTTTCAATCACATGGTCTCCTCAGACGACCAAATCGATCGATCGATCTCGTTATCAGTGTTCCAGGGACGCTCGCCGGCGGCGGCAAACCGTGGATTTGATTGGCGTATCGTCCAGGCCGCCGAGCAACGGCGAATGTCGATGCGGCGGCTGCCGCTGCTGGCTCGCTTGCCGTTCGCACCACTGTGAAGGTATGTACAAGGTATACTATTTACTAATCCGATCTAAGTTCCATTGGTTTGGGTTTCGTTATTTGTTAGTTCGAAAATGAAGAGGCATATAATTTCTCACGCAAATTGTCTTGTCTTGATATTAAATCTGGTGGCCTAATGTGATTCGGATCAAACTGTTGCAGGATAATGATAGTAGGCTATTTCTAAACTTGTGAAAAAGTAGGCAAAAAATAATGGTTTTATTTCCATTTAAAAAAATAGGTCATTTATTGGTTTATCCCCAACCGTATGGTAATAACATGATATAATATACTTTTCTGATTTGATATCTTGATATATGATACTACACACATGTGATCGTCGTGGCTCGCCCCCCCTATGTTCAAATCCTGGCTCCGCCCCTGGCCAGGGATGCGAGGTCGGTCTCGGACAGCCGCCTGCCGAGGGAGAGCGACGGGTCGAGCACCTGGCGGCCGAGCGCGAGCCGCGCGGCCCCCGGGTGGTACCGCGCGGTGGTCGCCCACCACGAGCCTACGGATGGCGCGGGTGCGGGGGAGGAGAGGGACGCGACGAAGTCGGCCACCGTGGCGCGCTGCGCCGGGGTGAAGCGGCCGTACCAGAGCAGGTTGACGGAGTAGTTGCCGTGAGCAGCTGGCCGTGGTGGTTGGTGAGCGTCACGGGCGCCTGGGTGACGAGGAACAGCTGCCGTGGCGTGGCCGCGCCGGCGCGAGCCACGGCGAGGAGCAAGACAAAGGCGAGGGCGGGGAGGCTGTGCTGCTGGTGGGCCATGGCTGCCAGTGAAATCCTAGTGGCTGTGGTAGGGGTGAGTGGTGCCAAAGGGCGTGAGGGGGGTTTATATAGGGGCTGGGGCGGGGTGGGGCATGCCATGGCCCATATGGCGGACCGTAATCTACTGGGCCGTGCGCGACTTTTGAGGAGACTGGGCTTATTTTTAATGGAAAAAGTTCGATGGCCTCCGAAAGCCTGGGATGTGGGCCCAGGGTGCAGTTCAGTTATTCAAGAGATCAATGGTCGGCCTGGTACCTTTGATTCTTGCTTGTTTACTCATGAGCGTAGGAACTTTAATTTTGAGGCTCATCGACTTGCTAAGTTTTCATCTTCTCTTCAAGTGGGGCGCCACCTGTGGCTGGAAACCCACTATGATGTTATAAATGAATAAAGCGTGGCAAGTTTTCTCAACAAAAAAAAGTCCTTTGTCAGGGGAAGGGTTCCTCCTTCCTTCCGAGAGAAGGGATGGGTTTTTTGGTAAGCAGGTGTGAGATTTCTCGGTCTTCGTGCATAGAAAACTTTGGAGCAGGAATATTTCGTATGACAATGCCAAGCTATAGTGTTTTGTGTGCATCCGTGTTTGTGATATTTTACTTTCTGCACAAATATGATGCCGTTTGTGATCTTTGGGGCTGTCTCCTGATGGTTTAAACTCATTTCGCTCTCATGTTTCACGTGTTTCTTCGTCTAATTTATCTGAAAAATGGTTGCAGGAATCAAATGCCAATGCGGATAAACCTCGGGAGAGGACGGAGCACCCATTGACAAAGTGTAAAGCAAAAAGTGTGTGCTCAAGCGAACGCCTCAGACAAGGAATCGCCCAAAGTGTAAAGCAGACTAGTCACGTGCATTTTGTTAGTACTAGTACAGTACATGTCAGTGTTACTAATTCCTCCTTTGGTGGCAACTGATAAGGCATGGATCAAGTGCATTGCTCGTGACAACCCGCGTGTCATACTTGTGGGATTCGTGCGTTCCAATGAGCCTAATTAGGGCTTGTTTGGCTGTCCGGGATAAATATCCCCGGGAAAATAATCCCGATCGGAAATCTGAAGAACCAGGTGTAAAATACAATCCCGATCGGAAATCTGAAGAACCAGGTGTAAAATACCGGGATTTTTTTTCCCGACCTCCGGACTAGGGGAAACTTCTCCCCGGAAAAAGGCCGGGATCCTCCCGGGATTGCAGTTACCAAACAAGCCCTTATAGGCAAACCCGTAGGATTTAAATGGCATGTATTTCTCAATCCTACATGATTTGATATGTACAAAAATTTGTTTGATTCCATCACAGGAAAAGTAAAGGATTCTAAAAATAAGTTTTGAGTGGATGTTAAAATTCCTATAAAACCCAGTGCAAAAGATTTCGTAAGAAAAATTCCTACAAGGTACAATCCTATGAATCAAATGACCAACATATGAAAGATTCCAAAGGATTTGATTCCTAGAAATTTCCTGCAAATCCTTTGGATCAAAGAGGTCCTAAGAGCATCTCCGGTCGGGGCGCCCAAACGGCCGCCCAAAGGCCTTTGGGGCGTGCCGGACAGTTTTTCGCCCCCACTCGCGGCGACCCAAACGCGAATTGGGTCCGACGCGGCCAAGTTTTCGGTCCGGCACGCCCAGCCCACGCCCTCATTTTGGGTAGACCTCGGGCGACCCGGACGCAACGGAGCGCGACGCCACGTACCCCTCCGACGTGCGGGCCGCGCCTGTCAGCGACTAGGCAAAAGCAATAAATATCGGCTTCCCCCAATTTCTCCCCCAAATCCCATTTCCCCGCCACTCTTCCCGCCAAACAAAAACCCTCGCGCCGCGCCGCTTCGGTTTCCATGGCGCCGCCGGCTGTGCCCAAGGTACCAAAGGCGAAGGGGAAGACAGCGGCGAGGACAAAGGCGGCGGGGACGACGCTGGGCGTTCGCAAGCAGCGCAAGGCACCCCCGGCCAAGGAAAAGCCGGAGCAGATGTTGCAGCATGATTGGGACCTGGACGTCCTCCGGCGCCGATTGGAGACGCAGAGCCGTGGCGGCCGTCGCGTGAAGCAGAGAGCTAGGAATCTGCTCGACCCGCCACCGCCGGCATTGACGGTGAAGAGTCGCCGCCATGAAAAAGACCGTCGCCGCCTTGAACCAAGCCTTCGCCATGGGAGCAAGCCAAGAGAGCAGTGCCCCTCTGCGATGCAAGATCGGCAGCTCGCCATCGAGTTCGTCCTTCTTCGCCGACAGCGCCGCTGGCACGCCTCGCTCCAGGTTCTCCCCCGAGTACGGCGAAAGCCAACAGCAGTACCACGGCGGCTTCGACCCCAACACCATCTTCCCGTCGTGCGGCCTCGATCTAAACCAGACCGTCGATCTGGAGTCCTCGGCATTGCGGAGACAACCCGTCGTCCAGATGCACGCCTAGGCCGGTCGTAGCCTTTCGTTTGACGCAGGCGCCTCCCATGTGGTCGACGAAACGACCCTGATCTCATCGATCTAACCCAGGTACGATGCCGTGTTCTGTATTCATGGAGTATAGGATAGATGTGTGCATAGGTGAGTCGTGACCGCTGGCGTTGTTTTGTGTGTATAGGAGCACACCGCCATCATGGCCGACATAATCAATGATGGCGCCCGGGCGGCGAAGGGCGAGGACGAGGATGACGACGAGTTCGACGAGGATGAGGTGTACTACGATGAGGATGAGGATGACGACGAGGGCGAGGACGATGCTGTGGCCGGCGAGGACGCACCGGTGATGTCTACGCACGCTTCTATTCTTGTAGACAGTGTTGGGCCTCCAAGTGCAGAGGTTTGTAGAACAGCAGCAAATTTCACTTAAGTGAATAACCCAAGGTTTATCGAACTCAGGGAGGTAGAGGTCAAAGATATCCCTCTCAGGCAACTCTGCAATTAAGATACAAGAAGTCTCATGTGTCCCCAACACACCTAATACACTTATCAGATGTATAGGTGCACTAGTTCGGCGAAGAGATATTAAAATACAAGTGATATGGATGATTATAAGTGGTAATTGCAATCTGAAATAAAAATGGCAGCAAGCAAACATGTAGCAGAACTGGTTGTAAACGGTGTTTCAATGCTTAGAAACAAGGCCTAGGGATCATACTTTCACTAGTGAACACTCTCAACAATAATAATATAATTGAATACATAGATATTTCCTCTTCACTATGCTACTCTGAATTATTCTCTCGTTGGATAACGAACACCAATCCACTGCGTAGGGCTATAACAGCACACCTTAAAGTCGCATTCCACATCTAGGGAACCCCACACTGTCAACTTGAGCGCCCTAAATAGTACTAGACAAACACCGCAATTTCATAGAGACATCCAACGCAAATAATAACTCATGATAAGTATTCCTGTTATCTTTAGCCTAAGAGCCACACACGGGGCGCACACTGTCAACTTCGCACCGTGGGACAAAGGTGACTCCGGAGATTACATTAATAAAACCACTTGAGTAGCATATAAGATAATGAAGAGTAACATCTATGGATTCAACTAGATTACAAAGCTCATGATCACATAAAGATCACAACATGGGAGAGAGAGATAAACCACATAGCTACCGGTAAAGCCCT
This sequence comes from Poa pratensis, assembly GCA_947311845.1. NCBI lineage: Eukaryota > Viridiplantae > Streptophyta > Magnoliopsida > Poales > Poaceae > Poa > Poa pratensis. The sequence goes on along the minus strand of CAMZMU010000040.1, from coordinate 75,793,442 downwards.
CAGCCCGAGGGAGAACTACTCCCTCCTCATCATGGGAGGCAGCAACGACGATGATGGAGGCGGTGGCGTCGATGGAGATTGCTCCGGGGGCAATTCCCCGTCCCGGCAAGGTGCCGAAACAGAGACTTCTGTCCCCCGAATTAGGGTTTCGGATGGCGGCGGAGCTCTGGAACTTTTCTGGGGAAATCGTCGATTCTTCTGTGAGTTTTAGGTCAGGGGCAATATATAGTCCAAAGGGCGTCGCGAGGCGGTGCACGAGGAGACGACACCACCCCTGGGGGCGGCCAAGGCCCAACCGCGCCCAGGGTGCGTGTGGGGCTGTGGGCCTCCCCTGGACTTGTCCTTCTGGCTCCCGGAGTCTTCTGGTGAAATAGAATTTCTGTAATTTTTCTGGATTTTTCCGAGCACTTTGGTTTTCGGACCTTTTCTGCAATACACAGACATAATAAACAGAAACTGGCACTGTGGCATCTTGTTAATAGGTTACTCCAATAAATGTCATAATATGATATAAAGTGCATATAAAACATGTGGCAATTGATATAAAACATGCATGGAACATCAAAAATTATATATACGTTTGAGACGTATCAGCATCCCCAAGCTTAGTTCCTACTCGTCCTCGAGTAGGTAAACGATAAAACAATATAATTTTTGAGGTGACATGCTACCATCATAATCTTGATCTAATAGTGATGTAATGGCAAGTGAGCTGAGATCAAATCATTCAAAGCAAATGTCTATAATTGATATTAAATAAGAGATAATAAAGCAAAATAGTTAAACAAGCTAAAAGTTTTCATGAATGACGGCCTTTAAGACATGAAACCGTACAAGGTTCATTATAGATGTTTTAAGTATCCAGTGTAGGAGTTCTATCCTTCAATTCCAAGCATCAAGCAATTTTTCATAACATAGAGAACGGATCCAGTCAAGTAAAAGTAAACATGAACGTCATGAATCCACTGTTTCGAGGTCTACTCAACCGGTGAGCGTAAACATTTAGTATTGGCACCAGGATGTTATGGCAAAGAGAACCTTAATGGGGGTTTGGAAGGCCAATGGAAGAAAGTCTCACAAAGCTATAAGTGATCATTAGACAAGAGGAAGTCTTATAATCGAAGCTATGCAAGGAGTAGTGATTGCCATGCAACGGATGCACATAGAGCTATATGTGTATGAAAGCTCTCCAATGGAACTAGTGGGGGTGCATCCAACTCAGTTGCTCACGAAGACCTAGAGCACTTTTGAGGAAGCTCATCATTGGAATATACAACCCAAGTTCTATAACGTAATATTCCCCACATAGTTATACTAGTAAAGCATGAAAACTCTCTCAAATGGAGCATAGGTGCTAAACATGAGCACAAATGATGACTATGAATACTGCAAGTGCTAAACATGAGCACAACTTTGATAAAGGATAGTAGTGTTGCCCCCTTTTTTTTCTGTTTCTGTTTCTGTTTTTGATGGCCTCCATGGCTCTTTTCTAGCAGGGGCAACACTCTAATATGATTACAAACTTTTTTGGTACAAATAACTCATAATGAACAAAACATGATGTATAAAACTGTATGCCTCTGTCAGTGTAGCAGGATGTGCAATGATCTAGCGTAACATGGGTAACCACACATCAGCTGTATAGAATCATGCAAAACAATATATAAATGATAAATGACAACAAGTCATGTAATGTAAAATGGAAGTTGCATGGCAATATATCTCGGAACAACTATGGAAATGATGTGGTAGGTAGGTATGGTGGCTGTTTTGAGAAAGATGTATGGGTTTATGTGTAGGAGAACAAGAGGAAGTCCTCCCACGGGTTTTGGATGTACTGGCGAAGTATGCACAACTCTCAATGTGAGAAAAGGGCAATGCACAGCACCGAAGAGGCTAGCAAATTTGGATGGTGGAAGTGCCAAAACCGTAGCTTAACATTAGTCAAAAAGAACTCACAAGTTTATTGCAAACAACTAGCAGGTTCAACATTAAGCGCATGGTTAACATTTACCCCAAGGAGGGCCGTTCACGGTGGCACAAGTACCCCGTTAGATCCCTCAACCTTCACACCCAACTTAGTTATTACGAACCACTTTTCAGACATGGAAAGCTATCAAGTCCAACTACACCTTCAACAATTTTAGTGTTTGTAGTACGGTCCAAGCTTAAAGACAATAATCCACTAATGATTTTAACTTAATTAACCAGCAAGCTTTACCATCTATTACTTAATACCTCAAAACGTCTGCAAGGAATCAGGTTATCAAAGTTCAATGATCTACAAGATTATGCAAGTTTTTTCATTATACCACTACCACACGCAACATTTTCTGAACCAACACATCAACCAAGCAACTCTCCAAACAAATATAAGTGAAGCAAGAGAGTACTTTCTACAAAAGAACTAATAGCTCTGAACAAGAGATACATGAAAACCAAGAGCTAGAAGCTAAACAGCACGGAAATTGAATACTCAACAGATATAAGTGAAGAATAGGAGTATTCTCATGAAAAAGCGGAGCGTGTCTCTCTCCCAATCAAGAATGCTAGGGTCCAGTCAAGCTTTATTGAAAATAAAAGTACAATATTGAAAATAAAAGCACACAGACGCTCCAAGAACTGCACATATGATGTGAAAGAATTAAAATATAGTTTCACTAGAGATGACCTGATAATTTTGCCGATGAAGAAGGGGATGCCTTGGGCATCCCCAAGCTTAGACGCTTGAGTCTTCTTGAAATATGCTGGGGAGATCCATGGGAGTCTCCCCAAGCTTAAGCTCTTCACTCTTCTTGATCCTATTATATCATCCTTCTCTCTTGACCCTTGAAAACTTCAGTCACACCAAACTCAAAGTAAATCTCATTAGAGGGTTAGTGCATAATAAAAAATTCACATGTTCTATAAAGATGCAATATGACTTGTTACTTTAAACATTAGCTACAGCCACTGATGTTATGTGAAGCTCTTCCACACAAAAAAAGAATTTCGCTCAACACTAGTAAAAGAGAGAATGCAAAATAAAAAGGCATAATCTGTCTAAAATAGAACAGTCCGCAAAGACGAATTTTTTAGAGGCACTTACGTCGCTCAGATCGAAAAACTTTGAACTAACGAAAGATGCATACATATCTGAGGATCACTCACAAAAATTTTCAGATTTAAATAAGTTTTCTGTGATTTTACAGAAGCAAAACGGTGAACAGCAGAAATCTGTTCCTGTGCAGAAATCCAAATCTAGCATCATCTTCCTATTAGAGGCCTTACTTGGCACAACAATGCGAGAAAATAAAGATACAAAGGAGTTGCTACAGAAGTAAAAACACTTGACTCAAATAAAGAAAAATTGCAGAAAAATAAAATGGGTTGCCTCCCATAAGCGCTTTTCTTTAAAGCCTTTTAGCTAGGCATGATAATTTGATGATGCTCTCATATGTATAAGAGGTGAATATGAAAGAGCATCAAGAAGCAAATATCAAACACATTTAAGCCTAACCCACTTCCTATGCAAGGGAATCTTGTAAGAAAATAAATCAATAAAGCACAAAGTGACTAGCATAGGAAGGCAAAACAAGTGCAACTTCAAAAAATTCAACATAAAGAGAGGAGATGTCGTGGTGGGATCACGGCAGATGCCATAGGTATGGCTAAGATGGGGCCGAATGGTCGTTGGGGGAATCCGGGGAGGGTTTGTGCACTCAAGAGGTGCACACGCACGAACACGCAAGAACACGAACGAAGAACCAAGAAAGCAAGAACACAAAGCACACCACGATGTACCTGCTTCGGGGCCCTCTTGGGGAGGTAACACCCCTACTGCAGCACTATCCTAGTCAGTGTATAGATCAAAGTGCCAAGTACAAGCTGCTCCTCGAGCTGTATGACGCTACAACGGTGAGAGCTTGAGGTAAAAGATGGGGCTAGACGGGAGGAAGAAGGCACTCCAAGCTGAATCGAGGTGTTTCCGGGGTAAGCGAGGTTCCTCTCTCTCTTTCTCCTCTCTCTTGATCAACCAGTTACAGCGCGAGGGGGTCGACCTTTTTATCTTCGATCCTCTCTAGCAGGAGGGGGTGAAGCCCACTATATAGGCCAGCCGGGTTACCATTGTGCCCCTCGCAGAACACTGTTGCCATGCCTCTGCAACGGTCACCACCGTACCTCCGTACCTCGGTCAGGGACAAGACGTGGCTTGCCCATCTCCTGTAGCCTAACGGCAGAACTAGCATGTCCCCTCTGACCGAGACAGGACGTGGCCTGGCAGAGCTACCTCGTAGCCTTTTCCCAGATCCCGCGTGGTCAGCGGTCGGAGACGTGCAGGCCCGCCGAACCCGGAGCACGCCTCTGCCAGGCTCCTTGACAGACGCTCCCGCGTCAGGCGCTCTTGTACCCGGCTGGAAGTGACAGGAGCATTGACTCCTGCCCGACCTACAGCCCATCACCTCGGTTAGCTTGGCACGGATGTGCCGTACCTTGGGTCTTGCGCTTAATATCTTTTACTAGGTCGGATCTTACATCCTCCCCACAGCTTCTCCTGCACTCACAACACAAACCACCGTACTGAGGTAGTTAGGTCGGCAGAACATAGCTCGGACAGTGAACCTCGGCCCTGGCCAACAGTATACCTCGGACCCCTCTGGGCCAAAATAGGTCGGCCTGTACTCTCCAGGTCAAGATGAAGCTCGGACCTTCCCAGGCCCAAACAGGTCGGCCCTTCCGTACCTCGGCACAACTTCGAACACCACCTTATGCCAAGCCTTGACCCTACCCGGGGATACTCCCCCGACACTAGTCCCCGAAGCTGGTGCGGTCCTACGACCTCGGACGGAGGGCTGTAGCAGGTTCAAAAACAAGCAGCACACCTCCTCCTAACCGACCTCCAACATAGTTACGCCGAGGTACTTCCCACACACCACCATCCAATCCGAGGTAGATATGCGGACTGAACTCTCCGAGCTATTTGACTCGGCACAATCTTGCCTCCAGATTTTCCGAGTCACGTGGCGAGGAATACCTGCCCGGGCTTCGGAATCCGGACCTCTGTCAAGCAGATTCTGACCACACGCCGCCCTCGTTAGCCGGACCCACCGAACAGCGCACCTGCGCACTCAAGTACTTGACCGCCCACGACCCCTCGATTCTCGCGCTGACCAGCGCAGGAAATCCGGGGTAGGCGGTTGCCACCCTGCGGCCCACGATGTGGCTGATCGTGCGGCCACAAACCGCGTAACCGTGCGCCCACCGCACACGATCCCGCGCCTTCCGATAACCGCGCGGTAGTGGCGTGGTTAATGCGTGCAGTTACCGCACGCGGCTATAAGTAGGGCCCCACGGGCAACTTCGCCATCTTCTTCCTCCTTCATTCGCCGTCTCGCCTCCATCGCCACCAGTGCTGCTGCTTCCAGTCGAGAAGAAACGTGTTCCCGCCGTCGCCGACGAGCAGTTCCTTCGTCGCCGCTGCGACCGCGTCACCGGCGCCGCCCTTCAGCACCTCGTTTTCACGGTATGCATTCCCTTTCTTGACACCCTAGGCATTGCCCTAGGTTTCTTCCTCTTCGCGCTTTGGTTCTTCATATGTTCTTGAATAAAATTCTATTTACCTCCTCCGGTAGATCTTACTCGCATACTTTTTTGGGTAGAAACGAGTTTCCTACCTCGGACTGACGTTCGCCTAGCATATACGTGCCTCTAGGTACACTAGATAGCCGTCCAACTCCTCCTGAGTTAGCCAGATATAGCCTAGATTCCAGATTTACTTTTTCTTTTGCTAAACTCCTGTGCACTCTTCTGCAGATTGATTCTGCCGAGATGTCTCCTCCTGAGACTTCGGAACAAACCGAGGTTCCAGACCTCGAACTGGAGGTCGGAGAACGAGCCGGCTGGGAAGGTTCGGATGTAACTCCGGACGAAATCCAGTGGCTCAGGGCGACTCGGCGGATTCCCGCCGGGGTAGAGTGTCGCCTGCCAGAGGGCGAACTCGAGCCTCAAGTCAAGGAAGGGGAACGGGTGGTCTTCGTCGCGCCTTCCAGCGCGGCTTCGGACTGCCCGTTAGTGATTTCTTCCGGAGCTTCCTCGACAAGTTCGGACTCCAGGTTCATCACCTCCCCGCCAACGCCATCACCACTCTCTCCTGCATCGTTTCCTTCTCTGAGGGATACCTCGGCCTCAAAGCCACGGTAGACCTCTTTTCTCGCTACTTCCAACTTAAGCGGCAAGTGATCCCGGATCCGAAAAACAAGGATCTGCCCAAGCTACTAACCGCCTGCGGAGCAGCCATCGTAGCTCCTCGCCGAAACTCCATCTTCCCACGTATCGCTACCCGGACACCGTTCGCAAGTGGCTCCGGACGTGGTTTTACGTGAAGAACTCCGGCGAAGAGGACTTCCTCAACCTGCCGACGTTTAACCTCAGCCCTCCTACAGAACCGCTCAACTGGGACTACACTCCGCCTCACGCCGGCGAAATCAAGTCCATCCATGGGTATGTTGCGAAATGGCAGGACCCGGAGGACCCTGCGAACGACGGGAAAGTCCTGACGGCTGACGATCTGGCCTGCACATTCGTGAAGCGCAGGGTCTCCCCTCTCCAGGCGAGGACTCACAAGATCTGCCACATGAGCGGTCTTTATGATCCAACCCGCCATACGCACGTTGCACTGGACAACGCCGCGGTAGCTCGGCGAGTCCGAGCTATCACCAAGTCCAAGATCTCTGACGCTTGGACATGGGGAAGGGAACCCCACTACAGGACCAAGCCACCAAAACAGTACGCTGTTCCGACGTTTTCTTCGGTACTCCTTTACCACCGAGGTCTTGCCACCTACGTTCATCTTGATAATTTTCTCCCTAACTCCTTTTCATGTGTCTGCCATATAGCTGTTCTCCCGCCAGACCGCCGAGGATGGAGTCCATCCTGCGGACCACTTCGGCAAGGATCTCCCTGTCGAGGACCCACCATCCAACGTGGATCCTGACAACGAGATTACATGCCCATTGCCTCGGCCCGCGTCACACCGCGGGTAAGCCTCAAGCACAAGCTTCAGTTCAAGAGATTTCAGATGACGATGAGGGATTTCTCGTCATGGAACCAATAAACGCGGTACCTATCTCCTGCCTTCCTCACCTTCCGAACTTTACTCCAGCAACCAGCCGGAAACGCGCTGGTGCCGCAACTTCGGCCGCCGAACCATCCGCTACTGGAGCCTCCGGACCCACTGAGGTTCCGGTCAAGAGACGTCGGCTGAAGAAGTCCGGAAATCCTCCTCATGCCCGAGGGGGCAAGAGGTTTCCTACCTCGGATGGGTAATGCTTTGCCCTTATAGCCAATCATGTTTGTTGCTTAAACATATTACCTCGGTATTAACACTTAACCATCTTTCCTTCGTTGCAGTGACCCAATAGACGTGGATCAGGAGGTATCCTCCATGACTGCACCCGTTGGTGCCTCTGAAGCCACGCCCACCGCGACGAACTCTCGCCCCGGATCTCCTCCACCGAGGTCTGGCCCGGCCTTGGAGAAATCTGCCCCTACCCGAGGTCAGACTTCTCCGCGTCCTCAAACGGATGCGGGGATCAATCGCGCCAGAACTCCGGCTACCGCCTTGCCGGAGCCTCGACTCTCCCCCCGCAGCCAGACTGCCCGCAACCAACAACAGCAACAGCAGAAGCTTCAGCAGAAGCAACAGCCCAAGCAGCAGCCCAAGCAGCAGCCCCAAAAACCAGTTCGCCAGACTACCTTGCCGTTGGAGAAAGGCAAGGAGAAAGAGAAAGAGACGGTGAAGTCTAAGGTCACCCCCAAACCAACATCTGGGTCTGGCACCCTGACTATCTCTTCTCCTTCAAGGATGCCACCGAGGTCTCCTCCTCCGGTGACACGCCGAATTCCTCCATTCGCCGCACCCGTTGATGAGACTGCTCCTCCGGCCGAAGAATATGCTCGGAGGACATCTCTTATATTGGATAACCGGCCTGCTTCAAACTCCGAGGCTGCTTTGGCCTTGGAGGCCTCGGTTAGGGGCATCGAGCAGGGCGGTCCGTGGGGATATCCTCCTCTGCGCACTGATAGTGACCAGAGCCTCGGCTCCTTGGAACACTACAATGCGGACTGGAATTCTGCAGACGAGGTCTCCTCGGCCTCCCTAGCTGCTCCGGTGGCTGAGCATCCTGCGGGAAACAGCGCCTGCGGCCGAAGCGTACACGACCTACAAGTCGCTGCCCTGCGTGCTGCTCAAAACATCGACGTAAGTCCTATTCTCTTTACTTTCATGCAGTATCTCATCTATTATCCACCATTCCCGTCCCCGAGATTCGAGGTAAACTATTGACGCTCCGCCGGAGTTAAAATTGTTTGGCTTGAATCTCAACTTTCAATTTTCATCCGACGTATCCAAACCATTTTACCTTACTTTAGCATGCACCTCGTGTACGAGTCCCCGAGACTCTTGTCGAGGTATAGCCTTTCTAACCGAGCTATGTTTTTCTTCCTTGCAGAATACTATGAACGTCCGCACGGATATCTTTCATACCCTCTTGTTTGACCACAAGAAACTCCACGACGAGCACAAGGCCGTCCTTGCAGAAAAGAACTCTTTGGACGAGAAGCTACAACAAGAGAAAGCCGAAGTAGCTCGTCTGGTAAAGGAGCTCAAGCGCATCACTGAGCTGCGGACGTCTGAAAAAGAGCAGCTGCAGGCGGAAAAGGCCAGTGTTGTTGAAACAGAGAAGAAACTCGGGAGGATGCCGCCAAGGATCACCAGGAAGCGCTCCAGTTAGCCGAGACCCGCGCCACCTCGGCCACAGAGGCTTTGGAAGCTCTGCAAGCGCAGGTCAACCAGTTTCTCCCGACGCTGCAAACTATCAACCGCGAGATGGACGGTAAGTTTCTTGCCCCCTTAGCTTTTCTTTGTCCTCACCATTGGTTCTCTGCCGAACATCTCTTTCATTATTAACATGCTATCCTTCTGCAGAGCATTTCACCTACACCCAAGTCTCGGCCCGCAGTATCACTGCTCGGCACAGGGAGAGGCGTAACGAGACGAACCCCGTCTGGACCGTTGAGGACCACATCGTGGCCATCAAGGCTCGGATCAATCCCTTGAAAACCATTGGGTCGGAACTTCTTGATGCAGGTCGTCTGCTTTCCGAGCCTTATGGCCTCTTGCCGACGCTCCCAAATCTACGCCCGAGCTCGCCGCCCAGCTTCGCGACACCGAAAGAAGATTGCGAGAGTGGCGCTCATCTTCAGCTCGCGCTGGAGCTGATGCCGCTCTCAGGTTTATCATGACTTGGTGCGAGAAGATCGACCTCGAGAAGATGAACACTCTCCGGCGAGGCTCACCTTGGTCGTCCGACCCGATCCTTGTCGCGCGCCGCCAAAAGATGGCCAACTACTTTGCTGGATATGCCACCACGAAGAACTTGAGCGAAGGAGACACCTACTCCGACGCCGAGGATTACGAGCCAGAAGACGAGGAATACGAAACAGAATCCGACGTCGAGGCCGAGCAAGGTGACGGCGGTGAAACCCGCGAAGCAGAAACCGAGGCTTCTCCACAACCTGGTGCCGAGGTTACTGCCGACGTTGCCAGCACTTCCCAGGCTACCTCGGCTCCGGACGAAATCCCTGCTACATCGGCTGCTGCCGACGTAATTCCTGATGCCTCGACCTGAACTTATGCTTGGCCAAAAAACTTCATTAAATCCCCGGTATGCCGGGACGCAGATGTAATCAAACTTAAGTAGTTCCTTTGCTACCTCTATTACTATCATGCTCATTCGAACCATGCTTTTCTAAGCTTTATGTCGAATCCTTTTGAATGATTGCTCGAGTTTACTTTCGTGTTTACTATATTTGGCATTCTTTGCTCTTGTCTGCCATTCTGGCGTTCGACAGTCGAGTCACAAGATTGTTGTTCATAGCATACAGTACTTGGTAAATTCCGAGGTATGTTTCAAAGTCATCCGACATAAAAAAGAAGTAAAAACAGGGGTTAGTAAACGACATATGCCGAACTGTCTTTTTGGACCGAGTCCCCGAGTTCATTTTCATGTTTCCCATGTTCTTTCGTCTTTGCTCTTGACTGCCATGCTGGCGTTCGTCAGTCGAGTCACAAGATTAGTTACATAGCATACAGTACTTGAAGTTTGAGACGAGGTTCAAAATAGTTCGGCATACGAACGAAGAAAGAGTACAAACAAAAAGAAACATGCAATCATAAGAGCGAGGCAGTCCCCGAGCTCACTCTCGAGGTGCCGAAGTTTTTATTTAAAGATCAGCCGAGGTACATACATTACTTCCTTCAACAGTAGAAGGGTCGGAGTAGAGCTACATTCCATGGACGCTGAAGCTCCATCGGGTCTATCCAGCCCATCTCCCCTTGGCTCCTGTGCATCTATAAGATAGTACGAATCATTGTGCAAAGCTCGGCTCACAATGTATGGTCCCTCCCATGGAGGTGACAACTTGTGCCGACCTTTGCTGCGCTGAACAAGCCTCAGCACTAGATCTCCTTCATTAAACTTTCGGGGTTTTACATGCCGACTTTGATACGTCGGAGACCCTGCTGATATATTGCTGACCGAGATAAGGCCAATTCTCTTGCTTCCTCGAGCAATCTACAGCATCTTCCCGAGCTTCTTTAGCCTCGGCTTCTGTGTACATTGCCACTCTGGGCGCATCATATTCAATGTCGGTTGGCAGCATTGCCTCGGCCCCATAGACCATGAAAAATGGCGTATAGCCAGTTGATCTGTTCGGTGTGGTCCTTAGACCCCACAGAACTGCTGGTATCTCATCGATCCAACACCCCGGTGTTTTCAACAGTGGTTCTACTAGCCGAGCTTTGATTCCGGCCAATACCAATGCATTTGACCTCTCTACTTGCCCATTAGCCTGTGGGTGAGCCACCGAGGCTACATCAAGTCGAATTCCCTTACTCATGCAGAACCGAGCAAACTCTCCGACAGCAAAGTTCGTGCCGTTGTCTGTAATGATACTATGAGGATATCCATATCTCAGGATTATTTCCTTCAAAAAGGTCCGCCGTATGACCATCCACTTTTCGGATTGGCTTCACCTCGATCCACTTAGTGAATTTGTCCACCATCACCAGTATGTGAGTCATATTGCCTCGGGCTGGCTTGAATTCTCCCACCATGTCCAGACACCAAACTGCAAAGGGCCACGTGATAGGAATGGTCTTGAGCGCCGAAGCTGGCATGTGCTGCTGCTTGGCGAACCTTTGGCACCCTTCACATTTCCGAACTATATCTTCTGCATCGGCATTGGCGGTGGGCCAATAGAACCCGTGCCGGAACACCTTGGCCACCAGAGCTCTTGTGCTGCAATGATGTCCACATTCTCCTTGGTGGATTTCTAAAAGCATCTCCTTGCCTTCAGCTGGTTCGACACACCTCTGCAACACCTCGGTCACACTTCTCTTGTATAGCTCCTTGTTGATGATGGTGTATCCCTTAGCTCTCCTCTGGATTCTCCTTGCCTCGGTTGTATCACTTGGCAAACTTCCATCGGCTATGAAGTTCATGATCTGCTCCGCCCATTCCGGCACTGGATGCAGAGGAAAAAGCCTCTCATCTATCTCCATTGGTTCGGTCGCCATGATCTCCTTCATGATTTCCTCCACCATTGCTCGGCCAGTCCCCGAGTGTTGGTGCGAAGTCCCCGGGTCAGACCCGAAGTTCCCATCATCTATCTCCATAGGAAAAGCTCCATCAGTCCTCGGATACTGCGAAGCAGTCCCCGAGTCCGGCCAAACGCATCCGACGTCTACCTCCATAGGAATAGGCTCAGACTCCGAACTTGGCGGTAAGAAAATTGACTCGGAGTCAGGCGAGGGCTTGATTGAAGGAGTTCTCAAATGGTTCAGCGCTATCCCCGGTGGCACCGGTTCTTTGGATGAACCGAGCTTGGACAATACGTCGGCGGCTTCATTCTCCCCCCGAGGTATGTGCTTGTACTCACATCCTTCGAAGAACCCAGACACCTTTTGCACATGAAACCGATACAACTCCATGTTCGCATCCAATGCATCCCAAGTGCCGGTGGATTGATGCACCACCAAAGCTGAATCGCCGAAGCATTCTATACGCCGGACACCTATCTCCTTTGCCACCTTGAGCCCATGGATCAGGGCCTCATACTCCGCCACGTTGTTCGACGCCGAGAAATGGATTTGCAGCACATACTTCAACTGGTCTTGCTTCGGCGAGGTTAGGACTACGCCGGCACCTAATCCGACCTTGGTCTTGGACCCATCAAAGTGCATCTTCCAATAATTATAGTCCGGCAAGGGCGGCTCATATTGCATCTCGGCCCAATCGCATAAAAAGTCCGGCAGCGCCTGCGACTTGATTGCATCTCGCCTTTCATAATGCGGAGTGTATGGAGATACCTCGATCGCCCATTTGGCAACTCGCCCAGTTGCGTCCTTGCATCCGATGATCTCCGAGATTGGAGCATCACATACCACCGTCATGGGATGCTCTTGGAAGTAATGCTTCAGTTTCTTAACCGCCAGGTATACTCCGTACGTCATCTTCTGGTAGTGGGGGTAGTTTTGCTTCGACGTGGATATCACCTCGCTCAGGTAGTAGATTGGTCTCTGCACCGATTTGCCTCCTTCGTCTCGCTCCACCACCACTGCAACACTTACGACCCGGTTTGTAGCCGCAATGTATATCAACATCGGTTCATTCTGCAAAGGGGATGCCAACACCGGAGCAGTGGACAACATCTTCTTCAGCTCATTGAACGCCGCGTCCGCCTGCGGGGTCCAAGTGAAACTGGTACTTTTCTTCATAAGTTGATACAATGGTAAGGCTTTTTCTCCTAGCCGACTTACAAACCGACTTAAAGATGCAAGGCATCCCGTGAACTTCTGCACATCTTTTAAACAGTTCGGCAACTTCATTCTTTCGATAGCTCGGATCTTAGCCGGGTTAACTTCTATACCTCGGCTCGATACGAGGAAACCGAGCAATTTTCCAGCCGGGACACCAAAGGTGCACTTGTCCGGGTTAAGTTTCAACCGATACTTTCTTAAATTTGCAAATGTCTCTTCGAGGTCTTCGATGAGAGTATGCTTCTTTTTAGTTTTGATAACAATGTCATCGACATACACTTGCACATTCTTGCCCATTTGAGAATGTAAGCACTTCTGCATACACCTTTGATAAGTTGCCCCGGCATTTCTCAAACCGAAACACATGACACGATAGCAATACGCCCCGTACGGGGTAATAAAGGCAGTCTTTATTTGATCATCAGTGTTCAGTGGGATCTGGTGAAAACCAGAATATGCATCAATAAAAGACAACAGCTCACATCCAGCCGTAGAATCGATCACTTGATCAATCCGAGGTAAAGGAAAGGGATCCTTCGGGCACGCCTTGTTCAGGTTGGTGAAGTCAATGCACATGCGCCACACCTTGACTACCGCCGGTTCGTCCTTCTTTTTCTCCACGAGGACTGGATTAGATATCCAGTCCGGATGCAGCACTTCCATGATGAAGCCTGCAGCCAGTAACTTCGCCAGTTCTTCGAGTACCACCTTTCTTCGGTCATCTGAGAGCCGCCGCGTCGGTTGACGCACTGGTTTCACCTCTGGCCGAACAAACAAAGAGTGCTCTGCCAACTCCCTCGGAACACCTGGCAGGTCTTTAGCCGACCATGCAAAAATGTCCCGATTCTCACGGAGGAAGTGACAGAGCGCGCTTTCCTATTTCTCGTCCATGCCAGTACCAATGATGGCGAAACGCTCCGGGTTCTCCGAGTCCAGCGGGATTTTCTTGGTCTCCTTGGGCACCTCGAATGAAGCGCTCATGTCCGGAGTAATTAGTCCGGACATGCCGAGCTGAGTAGACTGCGCCATTGCCACCACCTTCTGAAGTTGCTTCTTCTCCGCCGCGATCACCAAGGACTCGGCTAAACTGGATCCCGCCGAGGCACATTGCATAGCCTTCTTGTAGTCACCAGAAATGGTTATTATTCCCTTGGGCCCCGGCATTTTCATCTTTAGGTAAGCCACATGAGTGGAGATCATGAACTTGGCCAAGGCTGGCCTTCCCAGCAAGGCATGGTAAGGGCTCTGCAAGTCCACAACCTCGAACTCAAGACTTTCAACTCGGCTGTTATCTCGGGTACCAAAACCCACGTCGACCCAAATCTTTCCCATAGGTGCACAAGAGACCCCGGGCACAATACCGTGAAATGTACAGCTGCTAGGCTGCAACTGGTTCGGTGAGTATCCCAGCTTGACCATTGTGTCTCGGTACATGATATTTATGGCACTCCCATTGTCCACCAAGACTCGGGTGAATCTCACATTGTTGGTCGGCCCACAAAACGTCGGATCCACCACCAGTGCATAGTTTCCAGGGCTCGGCATGATCCGAGGTGTATCTTGCCTGCTCCAAGTGATCTCTTGCTCGGACCAGTTCATGTATTTCACCACCGCCGGAGATACTGCATTCACCTCCTTGGCACGCCTCAGCATACTCTTCTTATCAGTTGACTCAGTCACAAACACCACGTAGCTCTGATGTACTTCCCTATAATCATTACCGGGGTTCTCATACCTCTGATTCTCAAAGGACCACGTTTGGCTTTGGCCGGCACCACCGTTGTTGTTGTTGCCCTGGGCACTCACTGCATTCACCGGTTTCGCCTGCACCGTCTTCTGGTTTTGGGCCGCATGCACCGGGGTTGAATTTGCTCCGGTTAAGCTCTGATTCTGCGCCGCTATGGTCGGCTTATGCTGCTGCTGCGTGTTCGGATATTGAGGTCTACGCCATTGGTTCGGTGGCCCACTCCGGTTTGCCCCAGCTTTCGCCCCTTCTGCAGCGGTTCGGTGATGAAAACTACACTGCAGAGTGGTATGGTTGGGTGTTCTGCCATTCCTGCCATGATAGATACATGGTCCATTCACCAATGACTCGTAAGTCACAGGTGGTCCGGCCTCCTGCCACTGCTTCGCACCACCTCCCTGATTCTGGTTCTGGTTCGGAGTCCACGCCTGACCCTCAGTCTTCGGTTTCTGGGCGCCTCCAGGTCCGGACTGACTTGGGTTTACAGCATTGACTTGGAAATCTGGTTCTCTCCTCTTCTGCCCGAACTCTTGACGGTTATCAAACCTCGGTCCGTTGTTGCGGTTGTTCATCGGATTCCTCCTGTTCCGGGCATTCCCATCCAGCAGAGGCTGCATCGGATCGCCAAGGGCATAGGAATCAGCTATCCGAATCGTCTCGGCCAGAGTCTTTGGCATATCTCTCTGGAGCCTCTGCCACAACATGCTACCATACCGACATCCATCAGCAAACCACGCTATAGCCTGTGCTTCGATAACTCCCTCACAGGAGTTCCGAACATTGCTCCACCGAGTCAAGAATTCTCGGTCAGTCTCATTGTCCTCCTGCTTGCACGCCTGCAAAAGCTGAGGTCGGTTTGGCCTCCTGTAAGTGCTGGCGAAGTTGCTATTGAATGCCTCCTCTAAATCCAGCCAGCAATCGATGCTATTCTCCGGCAGATTGTTCAGCCAGATCCGAGCAGGACCTTCCAACATGTGCGGGAGATACCGGACCGCCCATCGGCGATTGCCCCCCGCAATGTATACTGCTGAAACATAATCAGCTAGCCAATCTTGCGGCTTGGTGCTCCCATTGTACGGCCTGGTACTCCGACCCAACTGAAACTGAGACACGGTGGAGGTGGTTCCTTCATGATCCGAGGTCCAAAACACGCCGGACCAGGAGGGCCTTCCTCCTCCAACTTCTCGGACATGTAAATCCGATCTAGCTTGTAGCGCGCATCACCTGTAGGCAACGTCCGAGCTCCGATACGCTCTCCCAATGCACCATCCACTCTATAGAATCCAGCCCGCTCCATGGCTGAATTTCCATCATCATATCGGTCGCCACCTCGACCGACGTTCTTCGGCTGCGGAACATACTCCGGCTCTTGCTGATACTGCTCCTGCGGCCGGGGTTGCTGCTGATGCCTCGGGGGCTGAGGTGGTTTACCTCGGCCAGCCGACGCTGCTTGCCCACCGTTCTGATTTCCCTGAGCTGAACGGCCTTTAGCTCGGCTTGCATCACCTGGGCCGGGGTCTCCATTGGCTCGGCTAGCGTTGCCGACCTTTTGCTTCCCAGCTAACACCGGATCGTACACTTGCAGCTGCATCTCCTTGTTCCGACCTGAAGTGACACTCCGGGCACGATCGGCTCCTCCGACGTGTGGAGACGAGGCTTGCCCCTTGGACCCCTGGCTAACTGGCCTAATCGAATGGACCGCCTGCGAACCGCCAAGCCCGGCCTTGCGGAGGGCTTCATTTTGCTTGCTGGCCACATGCACTAACTCATTGAGCCGCTTCTGCTGCTCACGCCATGCATCTCCGGTCAACTCCGATAGCCCGGCCCTTACTGCTTCGGCTGCTCTAAGGTTCTTAGCTGGTGAACTATACACCGGCCTACCAGTAGCCGACCTGCTACTTGTTGCCTTACTCGAGCCCGAGACTGCAGCCCTAGCCATCTCCCCATAGAGGTCCTTGCCTCGGTTGAGCAGAGCAGCTTTCTTACGCCGCACAACCGGAGTAAAACCATCCTCTATACCATGTGCAGCATTGTACTCCTTCTGCTCCATATCGAACTGCTGCTTAGCCTCGGCCAGCAACCGAGCTTCTCTCAGCACCCTCTGGCGCTCTGCCTCTAACCCGGCCACCGTATGCTCCACACTTGCCTCTACTGCGAGTGGCCGAGCTAACCTATCAACGATAGCTTCTAAGGGAACTTCTTCCCTTGGCATGCCCAACTGCTCATTCTGACTAGGTTTCTCGTACGGAAACTTCGCCGTCCGACCTGATTTCTCAGGCAGCGCGGTTGGCGTCGCCTCCACCTCGGCTAGCGCGACCTTGCCAGCATCTGCCTTGCTAGCTGCAGGCCTGGTACCAGCCATCATCACCTCCACACACCTCGGAGGGCGAGTGACACGCCGACCCAAAGCCGCCAGGAGAGGAGTTTCGTCGTCCACGAGCACCTGCTCCGGGTACTCGCGAACCACCTCGACAGCAACGTAAGTGGGGAAGCTGCCGAGCATCATGAGGAAACCATCGGTGGGGAAAGGCTTGCCGGCGAAGCACCCCGCATTGTCGCTCACAAAGGCGAACTCGCCGATCTTGGTAACAAGGCCAGAAAGAACACACCCAGAGGAGCCCGTCCGGATGGAAACTCCACCCAACGCCTCAATCTGCCCCACGGTGGGCGCCAACTGTCGTGGTGGGATCACGGCAGATGCCATGGGTATGGCTTAGTTGGGGCCGAATGGTCGTTGGGGGAATCCGGGGAGGGTTTATGCACTCAAGAGTGCACACGCACGAACACGCAAGAACACGAACGAAGAACCAAGAAAGCAAGAACACAAAGCACACCACGATGTACCCTGCTTCGGGGCCCTCTTGGGGAGGTAACACCCCTACTGCAGCACTATCCTAGTCAGTGTATAGATCAAAGTGCCAAGTACAAGCTGCTCCTCGAGCTGTATGACGCTACAACGGTGAGAGCTTGAGGTAAAAGATGGGGCTAGACGGGAGGAAGAAGGCACTCCGAGCTGAATCCGAGGTGTTTCCGGGGTAAGCCGAGGTTCCTCTCTCTCTTTCTCCTCTCTCTTGATCAACCAGTTACAGCGCGAGGGGGGTCGACCTTTTATCTTCGATCCTCTCTAGCAGGAGGGGGTGAAGCCCACTATATAGGCCAGCCGGGTTACCATTGTGCCCCTCGCAGAACACTGTTGCCATGCCTCTGCAACGGTCACCACCGTACCTCCGTACCTCGGTCAGGGACAAGACGTGGCTTGCCCATCTCCTGTAGCCTAACGGCAGAACTAGCATGTCCCCTCTGACCGAGACAGGACGTGGCCTGGCAGAGCTACCTCGTAGCCTTTTCCCAGATCCCGCGTGGTCAGCGGTCGGAGACGTGCAGGCCCGCCGAACCCGGAGCACGCCTCTGCCAGGCTCCTTGACAGACGCTCCCGCGTCAGGCGCTCTTGTACCCGGCTGGAAGTGACAGGAGCATTGACTCCTGCCCGACCTACAGCCCATCACCTCGGTTAGCTTGGCACGGATGTGCCGTACCTTGGGTCTTGCGCTTAATATCTTTTACTAGGTCGGATCTTACATCCTCCCACAGCTTCTCCTGCACTCACAACACAAACCACCGTACTGAGGTAGTTAGGTCGGCAGAACATAGCTCGGACAGTGAACCTCGGCCCTGGCCAACAGTATACCTCGGACCCCTCTGGGCCAAAATAGGTCGGCCTGTACTCTCCAGGTCAAGATGAAGCTCGGACCTTCCCAGGCCCAAACAGGTCGGCCCTTCCGTACCTCGGCACAACTTCGAACACCACCTTATGCCAAGCCTTGACCCTACCCGGGGATACTCCCCCGACAGGAGACTTAATATTATTGTGATGTATGAATCCGTGTCTCCCTCTCTCATAAGGACCAGTAGGTCTTAAAGTACCCAGCAAATAAAAGCAAATCAAGAGAAAGCTCAAAACCTTCATCATAAAGGGAAGAAATTTAGTACCATGAAGATTTCTATAACCAAACTTCCCTCTCTCAAAATAATTTTCAGTGGCATCATGAATAAACTCAACAATATAGCTATCACATAAAGCATTCTTATCATGATCCACATGCATATAAGTATCATTACTCTCCACACAAGCATAATCAGTTTCATTAGTAATAGTGGGAGTAAAAGTATCACATCCATCATTGTAATCATCATAAATTGGAGGCATAGAATAATCATAATGAATTTTATCCTCAATAGTAGATGGACTGAAAATATCATATTCATCATTGTAAACATCATATATAGGAGGCATATCATAATCAACATAAACTTTCTCCTCAATACCCGGGGGACTAAAGAGATCATTTTCATCAAAACCGACCTCCCCAAGCTTAAATTCTTCCATAGCATTAGCAATAATGGTGTTCAAAGAATTTATAGTAATAACATTGCTACCATCATGCAAATAATTTTCCATAGGTTTTTTAATTTTCTCTTCAAACACATCATGTCCCAACTCAAGATAAATTTCACAAAGCTCTCTAATTTTTTTGTTGTTTTCCATTAAGCCTAACTAGTGCAATAAAAACAAGAAACAAAAAGATATAATTGCAGGATCTAAAGGAAATACCTTCGAGCACTCACACGTCAGCAACAGTGCTAGAAAATAGCTAAGTAGCTGGAGGATGTGAGTACCTTTTACCTTACCTCCCCGGCAATGGCGCCAGAAAATAGCTTGATGTCTACGCACGCTTCTATTCTTGTAGACAGTGTTGGGCCTCCAAGTGCAGAGGTTTGTAGAACAGCAGCAAGTTTCCCTTAAGTGAATCACCCAAGGTTTATCGAACTCAGGGAAGTAGAGGTCAAAGATATCCCTCTCAGGCAACTCTGCAATTAAGATACAAGAAGTCTCTTGTGTCCCCAACACACCTAATACACTTGTCAGATGTATATGTGCACTAGTTCGGCGAAGAGATATTAAAATACAAGTGATATGGATGATTATAAGTGGTAATTGCAATCTGAAATAAAAATGGCAGCAAGCAAACATGTAGCAGAACTGGTTGTAAACGGTGTTTCAATGCTTAGAAACAAGGCCTAGGGATCATACTTTCACTAGTGGACACTCTCAACAATAATAATATAATTGAATACATAGATATTTCCTCTTCACTATGCTACTCTGAATTATTCTCTCGTTGGATAACGAACACCAATCCACTGCGTAGGGCTATAACAGCACACATTAAAGTCGCATTCCACATCTAGGGAACCCCACACTGTCAACTTGAGCGCCCTAAATAGTACTAGACAAACACCGCAATTTCATAGAGACATCCAACGCAAATAATAACTCATGATAAGTATTCCTGTTATCTTTAGCCTAAGAGCCACACACGGGGCGCACACTGTCAACTTCGCACCGTGGGACAAAGGTGACTCCGGAGATTACATTAATAAAACCACTTGAGTAGCATATAAGATAATGAAGAGTAACATCTATGGATTCAACTAGATTACAAAGCTCATGATCACATAAAGATCACACCATGGGAGAGAGAGATAAACCACATAGCTACCGGTAAAGCCCTCAGCCCCGAGGGAGAACTACTCCCTCCTCATCATGGGAGGCAGCAACGACGATGATGGAGGCGGTGGCGTCGATGGAGATTGCTCCGGGGGAAATTCCCCATCCCGGCAAGGTGCCGAAACAGAGACTTCTGTCCCCCGAATTAGGGTTTCGGATGGCGGCGGAGCTCTGGAACTTTTCTGGGGAAATCGTCGATTCTTCTGTGAGTTTTAGGTCAGGGGCAATATATAGTCCAAAGGGCATCGCGAGGCGGTGCACGAGGAGACGACACAACCCCTGGTGGCGGCCAAGGCCCAACCGCGCCCAGGGTGCGTGTGGGGGCTATGGGCCTCCCTGGACTTGTCCTTCTGGCTCCGGAGTCTTCTGGTGAAATAGAATTTCTGTAATTTTTCTGGATTTTTCCGAGCACTTTGGTTTTCGGGCCTTTTCTACAATACACATACATAATAAATAGAAACTGACACTGTGCCATCTTGTTAATAGGTTAGTCCAATAAATGTCATAATATGATATAAAGTGCATATAAAACATGTGGCAATTGATATAAAACATGCATGGAACATCAAAAATTATAGATACGTTTGAGACGTATCAACCGGCGAAGAACAAGGGCAGCCATGGCACAATTTGGACGACCAAGGAGGACGAGTGCATGGTCGAATCATGGAAGGCCATCACTACCGGTTGCTCGATCGTCAGCGCGAACCAAACAAGCACCACATACTGGTCGAGGATCAAGGACGAGTTCGACAAGCGCCGGTTCACCAAGGACTACTTCAAGGTGCCCATGGAGCGCGCTCGAGGCGCCATCAAGCATAGGTGGCGCATCGTGCAACGCGTCGTCAACAAGTTCCACGGCTGCCATGAGAACATCCGCGATCGGCAAGAGAGCGGGAAGGGCCCGTCGGATCAGGTGACCGCCGGCTTGCGATCCCCTTGATGATGTTTTGCTTGCGTCGTCGGCTTGCGTCATCTTCCTTTGCTGTAGATCATCGACGCCCTTGTGTTGTACCGAACCCTCAACAAGGAGAAAGACTTCCGTTTGATGCATTGTTCCAAGCTTCTCCAAAATTGTGAGAAATGGAAGGCGCACCGGAAGACTCTAAACAAGAACGGCCGCGCCAACCTCAACGCTGATCCGGAAAACTCAGAGGGGTGGTCAGTCGGGACCAAGAAGGCGAAGGCGGCCTTTGCGGCGGCGGCAAAGACGGAAAGGGTTCAGTCGTCGATCGACAAGGTCCTTGCCGATGTCTCCTCCAACTCGACCTTGAGGCGCGACGAGAACAACGCAAGGTGGGCGACCTTGATGCACAAGGCCGACGTCAAGATCGACCTCGAGCAGAAGAAAGCCGCCGTCAAGAAGCGGAGCCAAGATTTCCTGATCTTGACGGCCGACGTCTCCAGCATGGACCCGCTGGCGAGGGCGGCGCCCAACATGTTCCGCGCCGCGATCCTGCAAGAGCTTGGGCTCGTGCCACCCACGACTGGTGGCAACCAGGGCCACAGTGACGACGTCCAGGCTGACGAGGACCCCCGACTTGACCCAGAATGGTGCCGACTACGTGCCCCAACCTGGCGACACCATCTAGACCGGCGGCGGCGACAACCTGTGGCCGACATCGACATCTCCCGGCATATTTTGGCGTATTTTGATGGCCTAGCTTCGAGTTTGTGGCCGAAACTCTGAATTTCTGGCCGGTTGTGGCCGAGTGTGGCCGAAACTCTTAATTTGTTGCCGACCATGGCCGTTGGCGGTTGAAACATCGATTTCCCGCCATTATTTAATGACCCTCTCATTTGAATTTTTCAAAAAAAACCCTCGATTGGGCCGGCTTTGGGCGCCGCGAGTGGGGAGCAACGACGCCCAAAGCAAACGACTAGTCCGGACAACGCCCAAAGGGCCTGTCCGGCAGGCCTTTGGGCAGCCGTTTGGGCGCCCCGACTGGAGATGCTCCAAGTGTCTGGGCCGAGCTTTTTTCTGTCGAACAACTCTAAACTTGGGGTCTCTTTTGGGGTCTCAGATAACGTCCAGACACGCCCTCCGGGAGGCGGGACCCATCTGCCATTGAACGGACCGAGATTGGCATGTATTTCATTTGCCCCCATGGCTCTCCAGTGTTTCCTCTGGCCGCCAATTGGCGCAATCTCCGACACGCTTGTTTTCGCAGACTCACTGCTTGGAGTGAGCAGCGATCATGCAGGCTGACTTGTCGTCGCTCCCTGTCCTACTTTTGTGCCGCCACAGGTTCTGCCACCGTCGGTGCCTCTCCCTCCCGTCCCGCAAGCTAGTTGTTCAACTGTTTGCCAACTAGTCAATTTATTTGATCCATTGTCGTTATCATTGCTCAATTCTTAACTAGTAGGCTGTGGATAGCGACGATGAGATCATGTTCCACCAAATGATGTCAGAGGGTGCCTCCCTTGCAATCGATGACAATGAGAATCAGATGGTCCTCGTCGTTCTTATAGCTGCCCAAGCCGAGTTTGACGCCACTCCCAAGAGGGGAGGATCAGAGAGAGGCCGGCTAGCGAATAAGACTCTCCAGTGTTTGGAACCACCTATCTGAGAGAACGAAATGCAGCTGACACGGCTCGACTCATGGCACAAGTCAGGTGAGATGATTTCCTAAAATGCTTGGGAGCATCGATTGCGTGCATTGGAGATGCAAGAATTCCCCATTCGCTTGATAGGAGATGTACAAAGAAGGACACCATGAAGGATGTTGTGTTATACTAGAGGCGGTGGCAGGTTATGATCTACTTGGTCGACTTTTTGTGAAGACAATCCGCAACCCGGCTGGTGAGGCAAACTGCCATTTTGCAAAGAAACATGAGGTGTCCGGAAACATGTGGAGCGGGCATTTGATGTGCTCCAATCCGGTTTATGGTTTTTCGGTACCCTTCTCTATCTTGGTCGGTAGATCAGATATCATGCACAACATGATCATCGAGAGGGAGAGGGCGTGCTGGCTGAGTCTATTGATTTCCCTGCCATGCGTCTACAAAATCATGATGGATCAACTCAGGAGCAATTTCACAATGATCTTGTTACGCACTTGTGGGAGCTCATAGCACACGAATAATGTTGTTTTCATAAAGCTTGCCGGATTTGTAATAGCTATATTTTTTAATGCTTGAATTATTATTGAACTATGCAATAACTTTTATGCGATTTTTAGATAAAATATGAAATATTGATCAAAATTGGAACGGGTGGGCGTTTCATGGTGCCGCTGTGGAGCGCACCCAACATTTGCCCGGATATGTGTCCGGCATCCCTAAAATGGATACAATTTGAGTGTGACTGACATTATTTCGCGGGTGCCATTGGAGGTGTTGTAGGCAGATGAATTGTCCTAGGAAATGTATGGATCCAAGCATTGATGTATCGGTGTCTCGCAGAAGATAAACATGTGCGGAGGTAGAATTTATGAGCGACGTCACAAGTCCTCAGCCGTCTTAAATCGGCATGGTCGATGGTGAGACTTGACATGATAGATGTTTGGTGTTTGCCAATTGCCATGCGAGAGAGAGAGAGCCTCTCATTGCGCGTGAAATTTGACAAAATTAACCCTTTGGCAAAACTTCAGCCAAAAATAACCCTTTTTTGAAAAAATTTCTAAAACTAACCCTTTTGTGTCGCTCCCGCACCAGCGGCGCCACACATGTATGCACCACGCCCCAGCCTGGGGCGCCACACCTTTGCCAGCGTGGCAAGGCGGGGCCCAGCCCTGGTTAAGTAGTGCCGGCGCCTGGGGCGCCACACGCACATGTGTGGCGCCGGAGGCTGGGGCGCCACACCTGCTAAGTACAACAGAGCGCAATGGTTAGCACTCCACCCACAACCCCCCATTCAGTTGCTGTTCATACCCAGCTCGTGTCCATCCCTCTCTCCCTCTTTCTCCCCCAACACACCCCCCCTCAAATCCATCCATTTCGGTGTGGTTTTTCCGTGGATTTCGGCTCCCCTACGTGCAAGAAGGTACTCTCCCCCATCCTCCTTGTTTTTGTCCAATAGAAATCTTGCAATTTGGAGACATTGTGTAGATCTTGGAAACCCTAGAATTTGAATATGAGGACTAATGTGTGGTTATTTGTTGATAATATCGGTCAATATGTGTGGGTATGATGGATATGGAGTGTTGGGTTGTTAATTGTAGGTTAGGGTTAGGGTTTTTGTTAGATGTAGTTAATGAGCTAGATTTAGTTAGGGTTACTGCATAATGACTTGATTTAAAAATAAGATCAGTAAATAGATTTTGTTTGAAATGCATAGCTTAGTGCAATGTATCAATCATTTGATGCATTCGGGTTGTTGTAAATTTTTTTAGATGGAGAAAATGGTTAGTGTTCATCATGTGGACAAGGAGGCGTTTTTGAAAGGCAATGTGGAGCATGACTCGGAGGAGAAAGTGGTGGTGTTTGGCCATAGTCCTAGCTATGCCGAGGTTGTGGAGAGAGTGCGGATTGCATTGAATTGGACGGATCCAAATGATGTTATTTCTTTGGAGGGAAGGTATAATGTTGGGTTCGGAATGCATCTTCGTTGGAAGACTATGCCTCTCAACTCCGAGTTGGGTTGGAGTGCATATAAGGAGACGGTGGCGGCATCTCAAGACAAGGCTCTTGAGTTGTTTGCCACCAAGACGTTTGACTTGAACCGGTGTGCCTCCGAACATTACGTTAGGAGGCCGGTTCAAAATGAGCCACCTCATGCGCATGAAGTGTACTATCCAACGTCGAGTCCACCTCCAATGACTCAACATGATTTTAGCCAACCAACAATGACCCAACACGAAAGGAGCCAACCTTCAAGCCCAATTCAAAGTGACCAATATGAAGAATCGGAGGAGGAGAGCGACGTGTCGGAGTATGAGCTTCATAAAAATGATATTGGTGATGTGGAGACAAATTGTAGGCATGAGGACATGGACCATGACATCCCTTATAACCGATGCTATGCATCGGACTCGGATGACGACGGTCCCGAAGAAGATGTTGATGAAGATGGGTTCACTGCTAAAGAAGCCGAAATATTCAAGAAGGTAGTGGGCCGGGATCATCGGTTACCATTGTTCCGTGAACTTAGTCTCGCCGATAAAGCCGTGGTTGATGGTGGCACGAGTAAAATTCTTGAACCAAGGCCAACTTCGAAGAAGGATAGTAATCTCAAAAACTATGGTATTGCTGAGGGAGTGAAGTTTGAAAGCTTGTTGGAATTGAAGACATGGCTCAAGGAGTATGCGGTTAAATACTTTAGACCATACAAAGTGGTTCACTCGGATGTCCAGAAGCGTTACACGGTTAAGTGTGAGGACGCGCATAATGGGTGTCCGTGGATTGTGCGTGCAAGACCTATCAAGGGAACCTCTCAATGGGTTCTAAAAAAATGTGTGTCAACTCACATGTATAGTGGCAATGATGATGATGATGACAAGGATGCGAAGGACATTCATCGGCAACTAACCTCCGATTTCATCGGCTATAGACTTTCCAATTCCATAGAGGCATTCCCCACTTTTACGGTGAGGGCTATCATGGACACGGTGAAAGACATGTTTGGTTACTCGGTGAAGTATGGGAAGGCATGGAGGGCCAAGCAAGCCGCATTCAAGATGTTGTATGGTGACTGGGAGGAAGCATACAACCGACTTCCTAGATTGTTGGGAGCTATGGCTGCTACAAATCTGGGCATGGTTACGTGTGTGGAGCCCTTTGGCCAAAAGACTAGGGATTACAACGGTGCAACCGTCCGTGTCTTTGGCCGTGCATTTTGGGCTTTCGGGCAATGCATAAGGGCATTCAAGCATTGTAGACCGGTTGTCTCCGTGGATGGCACATTCTTGACAGGCCAGTACAAGGGCACACTTTTGATTGCCGTAGCTCATGATGCTAACGACCGGTAGAGGTGTGGCGCCCCAGGCTGGGGCGTGGTGCATACATGTGTGGCGCCGCCGATGCGGGAGCCACACAAAAGGATTAGTTTTTGAATCTTTTTTCAAAAAAGGGTTATTTTTTGCTGAAGTTTCGCCAAAGGATTAGTTTTGTCAAATTTCACTCATTGCGCTAGCCAGTACCCGAAGTTAAAATGCCGTGGAAGAGTATATGTGAGCCAGCCCCGGCCTCAATCATTGCACTGTACGAGGCTGCTCAAGAGTGAAGTGCGATGCGGTGCTATCCGTGCGAGGCACGGTAATCATTCTCCATCCATTGCTGTGGCCTGTGGGTGGTCCTCCAGACGAACAAGTGCAAAGAAGAACAATGCCCTGCCCTGCATCCATGATGGATGAAGCTGTGGATGCGCATGCATTTCCTCCCAAAGAATTGGTACACTCCGTGGATTCGTGGAAATAATTGAGGGTATCCGGGAGTGGAGATTTCGTGCTCTAAGCTCCAAAAGATCCAAAAATAATCTACGAGTTTTTAAAAAATGAAAAAGAAAAACCCGGATGTAGCTGTATCTCACAAACGTGATTTTTTATTTCAAATACTTCTGATCTACACAAAATGACAAAAGTGTGGATCTTAGTATTGTCATTTTCAAATCTATAAATTTATCAGTTTTTTATATTTTTGTAACTCTGAATACAAATTATTTGAATTTAATTTTTTTTTAAATTTGTAGAACGTACCATTGGATACATCCAGATTTTTTTCATAATTTTTCCGGAATGCATCCATCAGAGGGAACCTTGAGTGGATATGAGTTGCCATTACACATCGATTATGCTCGATGGCTGGTACTACGCGTGTCTAGGCCATCAATCGAGCAAACGTTTAGGGTGTGGTTGGTTACTTGTTTTTCACCGTTCACCCTTAAGCACGTTGTTGCCTACCGCAAATCATAAATCATCCTCGGGAAAGGTCCTCGAAAAAACGCTCGACTCGGCCGTTTTTTAGAGCCACCTTCACATTTTGCGAACTGTTAGCTGCAGTGCAGGTTGCACGCTGCTCATCTATCTTAAACTGGTCTACTTAGTGCCTATATAATCTACTCAAATATATTTCGAGTTAAAATAAAGTGTACATGAAAATATGCGCGTCGACGAGTAGGTTCCATTCCTGTTTTCGGTTTTGAGTTTCGTCGACTGTAACTTTTCAATTTTGGACTGTTGTTTGGACCCTCTTTTGGACGAATTTATCAAATCTGTCGCACTCGGTCAACCGTTTGAAATTTACTTTGACGAGTCGATTAAAATAGTTGTTTCAGAAAACTTTCATGTTTAACTTTCTATTTCGACAGACGTATATGAGTAGATATTGTACTGAGCTATGTAGGTGTTTAGACTACAGCTAGTGTACACTATACTAGGGGACTAAGCGCGGGCTCCGCCGCGCCCGTGGGCTAATTTTTTTGAATTATTCGTATGTGAAACTGCTGGAATGCAAAATTTCGGAAATTGTTCCTGTTTTCGAATAGTTTAACATATTTGAATTCCTTTTGACGTCTACGAAGTACACAAATTTGTAAGGCACGTCGAATTTTGGAATTTGAATTTTTGTAGTGCATATTTATTTTCCTTTCCCTATGGAAATTTGACATATTTGTCATTCTATGTTGTGGACATAGTTGAAATTTTTGTCTTGCATTATTTGGAGTTTTTGCAAAATTATATGGAAATTTGGGTCTATTTATTTTGTTTTGTGGGCATATTTGAATTTTTTAGATTCCATTATTTGGAATTATTTCAAATCGCATGGAAAGTTGGCATATCTTTCCTTATCTTTTGTTGGCATATTTGAAATTATCAGTTTGCATTATTTGAAATTATGTGAAAATCATGTGTGAACCATATTTTTTTGGATCGATATTTTCGAAGATATTAATTTTGCATTTTTAATCATTTTCTTAAATGAATTTGGAGTTCCTTCAGATATTTACCGTATTAAAATATTCAAATATGTTTGCACTTTGCCGTAAGTAGTTGGTTTTGTTTTTTGTGATCATTTTGGCATTTTTTCCATATTTTTTTGGATGGATGTATTTAAAGATATTTATTTTGTTTTTTGTTTTAGATATTTTCGAAGATATTAATTTTGTATTTGTAATCATTTTCTGAAATGAATTTGGAGTTCCTTCAGATATTTACCGTATTGAAATATTCAAATATGTTTGAACTTTCCTGCAAGTAGTTAGTTTTTTTTTGTGTGGCTATTTTGGCATTTTTTGCATATTTTTTGGATGGGTGTATTTAAAGATATTTATTTTGTTTTTTTTTAAATTGTA
Organism: Poa pratensis; assembly: GCA_947311845.1. NCBI lineage: Eukaryota > Viridiplantae > Streptophyta > Magnoliopsida > Poales > Poaceae > Poa > Poa pratensis. Next base: position 75,765,040 of record CAMZMU010000040.1, on the reverse strand, counting down.
AGGAAAATTTCGGGTTTTTTTTTAAAAAAAAATTCAAAAAAAAAGAAAAACAGGTCTGGCCCACTGTGACGTCGTGCTGACGTCACAGGGCCAGATCTGGCCGGAGTGGCCCGGGACGGCGGCGAGCTCGGCGGCGGTTTCCAGCACGCGCGCGTGCCGGCGTCGGATGCGGCTGGTCCTGGCCGACCCGTAGGTGGCGGCGCCGCCGTTTATTGGCCGCCGGAGCGTCGCCGGCGACCAAATCCGTCGCCGCGGACGGCACGAGCGCGGCGGCGAGGAATCCGGCGTGGATGCGGCGCCCCGGCATGCATCCTTCGGCGAGGAGGTGGAGGGCGGCGCAGCGGAGCCCTCCGTGGCCGCGGATTTGGCCGGGAAGGCGCGGGGCGGCGGCGCGCCGCGGCGGCGGGTGCGGCGACGACGGCGTCGCGCGTGAGGGAGAGGAGGAGCCCGCGGGCGTTTTTGCAGAAAAGACCCCGAGGTTTCTGGAAATAGTGTCTAGGTCCAACCGCAGCGGGAAAGCGTGGAAAGTATGCAAATTTCTGGAAGTAAGAGGGTTTTTTTGCAAAAGGGTGCGACGACCGGGTGGGCGACCGGCTGGGCGCGGGGTGACCGGCTGGTGACCTGTACACGTGGCGAGTCGTGATTGGTAGAAAATCGCGATGAACAGTGATTCGCGGAGACGGGGCGACGTGGGCGCATCTCGGCCGTTGATTTCGCGGATCGGACGGGCGTGGTTTGGCCGCGACGTGGCGCGCTGTGAGGCCGTGGTTTCCTCTGCCTTTTATATATAGTGTAATTTCTCAACCTCCATCGCTGTTGTTCGTTGCTGTTAACCACTCCATCACAAACCTATGCCGGCGTACCGCCACCGCATCATACCATTGTCCTTCTCATCACCGGCGGTAGAAGTGATATGAGGCGGTAAAAATAATGTGACGTAAGATCACCATGAGTTATGAGGTGGAACTATATGGGACACAAATGAATACCAAACACCGGGTTAAGAACTCGCTTTGGGAGACACAAATACAAATTATGCAAAAATAACGAAAACGGTGCAGGAAACGAAACACCGACATGAACATAAGGGTGCGTCGTGCTCTCGTGGATTAGTTCGGCAGCTTAAGGAATTAATGAAGATCCGCCAAACAGAGACATACTCCCTCCGTTCTAAATTAAATGACTTTCATTTGTCTACATGCGGATATATCTAGATGTGTAACAAGTCTAGATACGTCCGTATCTAGACAAATGGAAGTCATCTATCTATGACAGGGAGTACTTAGAGTTAGGAGAATAGAGATGGAGCAGAGCGAGTACCGACGGCCGGCAAGGCCCAATATGTTGGTGCAATCTACGTGTCCGAAGGCCTGCCACAACACTGCTCAATGCCTTACGATCCACCGGGCCAAACCACACTCAAGCGACAAGAACACTGTTCCGGAAGGTCATCGCCCCCCCCACCGTGAGGAATAAAAGGGATTCAGCCCGGGCGGCCCTAGTTGGTACTCTATAATTCATTTTTTAGGAGTAAAAGAACCAGTTGATTTTGAATCCCGTGTGCCACGGTCTCCTTTTTTTAAGCACTAGTAATATTGCACGTGCAATGCACGTTTAAGTAAATAAAAAGCAATAAAAAAAGTTCCAACATATGATGGATAATGGCAAATTGTGCTTGGGAGCACTTGCTCTTGTTTCACAAAACCATTGCTTTATTCCAAAAAATTCCATAATATTCTGCATATTCAGATTTTGAATCTTGTGGGCTATAGGAAAAAACATGTTTTTGGAGAAACTATAAAAATGCCTTTCTAGCTCCACATTCATGTTTTCCTTATTGAGGCTAAAATATCATTTATTCCTTTTTTGTTTTTGCACGAAAACTCGATGGTATATATCAATCTAGTATCTAGACGACATTTTGTTTTTAATTTTCTAAACTTGTATGTTGGATTTAGCACAGAAAGATACTACAGCTAGGAAACCTCAACTGTGAAGACATCACAAGTCTAAGCAGGATTCAATCAACAAATATTTTGCACAGAAAGTTGGTAGATTTCCGAAATCCTCACAACCAATGCAATGATACGTTTAAGCGACTACAATAAGCAGAACACAGCTGTTCTGAGATGGCGCAAGCTTCTATATATCATTGACATGAACTCACGAAGAACCGCCACATGGGGTTAATTACATCAGAAGAGTACAAAACTCATATCTCTGGAGGAGACAATATCTTGCTACGCGAATGGCTGGAGAAAGTTGCACCAGGCTTATTGCATATACGGTTATAACTTGGCAAATCAGGATTCGAAACAGTCAGTTCTCCTGCACATGAAATTTTCTGAAGATCTATTTAACGAATGATCTTAAATGAGTTGTGCACTATTTTATAGGCATAAGCAGGTAGAGTAACTGGATTCAACTACATGGAGAAATGTTCAATAGCAAACACACCTTGCCAATCAATCCCTGCATAACTAAAAGTTTCTTTCATAACTCAAACGCACCTTGAACGATTGATGGCAAGTTTTTTTCATCCAGTCAATCACCTAATAAGGCGCAGTACACAAAAATATTAAGCTTTGGATTATGAAGACAACCAAGGTGAACATCTACCTGGGTATAAATCGAAATGAACAAACCGACTATTTACAAAAATAAAATCTAAAAAAGCTGGAAAGATACTACAGCTAGGAAACCTCAACTGTGAAGACATCACAAGTCTAAGCTGAAACTGAACTTGCACCCTTTATAGATTCCAATAGCTCATAGCCCCTTTTCCATTTTAAATGAAACCAAAGCACCAATTCACAATATTACAAGGTTCAAATCAGGAGCCCCACGGAACCACTCTTCACAAGGCAGGCGCACACATTAAACAGGCTGCTAAACGAACCATTTAAATAAAATAATATATGGGAGACCATTAGGAGGGAACTATATCCTACATAACATTTAGGTTCACTGAGATATAACAATGCCTGCATAGCACAAATGATGATGTGCCTTACATCAGTGCACTGTAGTCCATCTATTCGTAAACAATAGATGTTTTGGACACGACCATGGCCTCCTAAATATAATCTTGTACGTCAATTTCTGTATGTATTGAAATATTCTTTCATGAACAATCTAATCTATTTAAATTCTCATTTTCTGGTCAAATCAATCTGGATACTCATTTGTATGATATGAACCAAATTTAAACTTCACGCTATGTAATATATCATCTACTTAGAAATGGATGTAGTAGTTCATAACCAGGATATGTGCAATACCTGATAACATTAAGCTCCTGCATTGCTGCCTCCGCCGGCATGCGCATGGCATGGACATTGGCGCACCAAAATGGCGGCCAAGAAGGTCCATCTCTAAAAATGCTCCCTCTTAAGAATCACATACATCACCAAAAATATATGGCATGTCAACCGGATTGCATTTGGTTCCACCAGATACATGCATCTGATTGGAAGATAACTCCCGGAAAACTGCAGTTTGACATGAAATTCTAATCCAGAGATGACCAAATCTTCTTTGAGAGATTAGGCCATACTATTCGGTGGTGTTATGCACTATTTATAGGCATAAGCAGGTAGAGTAACTGGATTCAACTACATGGAGAAATGTTCAATAGCAAACACACCTTGCCAATCAATCTCTGCATGACTCAAAGTTTCTTTCATAACTCAAACACACCTTGAACGATTGATGGCAAGTTTTTTCATCCAGTCAATCACCTAATAAGGCGCAGTACACAAAAACATTAAGCTTTGGGTTATGAAGACAACCAAGGTGAACATCTACCTGGGTATAAATCAAAATGAACAAACCGACTATTTACAAAAATAAAATCTGAAAAAGCTGGAAAGATACTACAGCTAGGAAACCTCAATTGTGAAGACATCACAAGTCTAAGTTGAAACTGAACTTGCACCCTTTATAGATTCCAATAGCTCATAGCCCCTTTTCCATTTAAAATGAAACCAAAGCACCAATTCACAATATTACAAGGTTCAGATCAGGAGCCTCACGGAACCACTCTTCACAAGGCAGGGGCACACATTAAATAGGCTGCTAAACGAACCATTTAAATGATGATGTGGGAGACCATTAGGAGGGAGCTATATCCTTCGTAACATTTAGGTTCACTGAGATATAACAATGCCTGCATAGCACAAATGATGATGTGCCTTACATCAGTGCACTGTAGTCCATCTATTCGTAAACAAAAGATGTTTTGGACACGACCATGGCCTCCTAAATATAATCTTGTACGTCAATTTCTGTATGTATTGAAATATTCTTTCATGAACAATCTAATCTATTTAAATTCTCATTTTCTGGTCAAATCCATCTGGATACTCATTTGTATGATATGAACCAAATCTTTATCTAAAAAAAATGATTTGAACCAAATTTAAACTTCACGCTATGTAATATGTTATCTACTTAGAAACGGATGTAGTAGTTCATAACCTATCCGCGAATTTTATTTCAGATTTTTTTCACATTTTCAAATATGTTTTTCACGTACCGGGTGCATATGCACCTGGGTGCCAAAGCGAATTTCGGAGTGGTGTTTTGGCTCCCGGGTGCATATGCACCCTTTATTTAAAATACATTTTGCACATATTTTGAAATGTCAAAAAATTTGAAAAAAAATGTTCGCGCATAGATCTGAACATGTTATGTGTTCACAAAGTCGTTTCACGAAAAACCGACATTTTTTGTGGCTTGTATAAAAAGACAAAATTTGGAGCTAAAATAAGGCTTTTCACGGCACTTTTTTTGTCTTTTTATACAAGGCACAAAATATATCGGGTTTTGGTGAAATGACTTTGTAAACACGTAGAATATGAAGATGTATCCGTGAAATTTTATTTCAGATTTTTTTCACATTTTCAAATATGTTTTTCAATACCGGGTGCATATGCACCCGGGTGCCAAAGCGAATTTCCCCAATACCTGATAACATTAAGCTCCTATATGCACCCGGGTGCCAAAGCGAATTTCCCCAATACCTGATAACATTAAGCTCCTGCATTGCTGCATGCGCCGGCATGCGCATGGCATGGACATTGGCGCACCAAAATGGTGGCCAAGAAGGTCCATCTCTAAAAATGCTCCCTCTTAAGAATCGCATACATCACCAAAAATATATGGCATGTCAACCGGTTTGCATTTGGTTCCAGAAGATACATGCATCTGATTGGGTTGATAACTCCCAGAAAACTGCAGTTTGAGATGAAATTCTAATACAGAGATGACCAAATCTTTTTTGAGAGATTAGGCCATAGTATTCGGTGGTGTTATGCACTACCTGAAAAGTGACATCATTATTTTCAGTACGCACACTTTATATTTTGATTGACTGACTTAAAGGGGAAAAGAATAAAACATTTTCTTCCCTGACAGAAACTTGCTTCACTTCTCTCGGACTGTTAGTAACATTCAGAAGTGCCTTCAAAGCTGCAGGAGTGTAGAAGTTCCCTTACCTAGTTAATATCTTTAGGGACCAAGTACCAACGACCTTGAATCGGAAGAAGCAACATGCCGAGAAAAGGTATGAACACATTCAGATCATTCAGGCAAGATACTACAAATTATCACCAATTAGCAAGCACTTAATCATTTTTCTGTACAACATGTTAGCATCAGTCCAAGAAATACAATACCAGTCTATGCTGAAATAGAAGCAACCTAGTTCGCAAAATAACAGTACAGATTCATGTACGTTATAAATCGATAATTCTTGCAGACATAACGCAAATTGTTACCGGATTTTCAGCTAAACAGGGTTCTTCATCCTCAACTTGCGTAAACCTGGGATGGTGCTTGGAGCATTGGGTCGTCTTCCTCGTTGTGTAAAAGGCTGGGCCTCGACCTCACGTCCGCCCTCCCTGCCACGCGCTCTGCCGGCGGTGGCGGTGCCCTCCCGTGCATTGCGCTGGACCTCGGCGCCCCAACCCCGCACCTCCGTCCTATTTCGTCGGTGGCGCCGCTCCGCTCTCCCCGCCGTTCCGGTGTCGCGCCGAGCGCCTCCTAGCGCTGGTTGAAGTTCCTCTGGCTAGCGCCCTGGCCTCTTCCTCACCTGAACGCCAAGCAGTACAGGGGATCCGTCATGGCTAGCGGCAGGGAATGGGAAGGAGGATGCCCCAAGGTGAACTGAGCAGCGCCGCCCCGAGCCAGCATCGCCACGGCCCACGGCCTTCTCTTGCCGCGCTCTCCTCCGGATAAGTCACCGACGACGGATCCATCTGTGAGGTCGCCGCCCCTGCCCCTCAACCCCGGCCGGGGAGATTCCAACGGGGCCCGTCCACCCAGTCGCGGCAGTGCGGGAGCGGCAGCGGCGCGTGGGCGGCTGCGGCTCGTGGGTGCGGGAAACGCGCGACGACGCGTGTGTGGATGGGCGGCAGCTGCGGCCGTCGGTGCGAGGAAAAGCGGCGCGTCGGCGGTGCGGCGGCGGGGAGGCGGGGAACGGCAGCGGAGCGAGGGTGGGTGGGCAGAATCGGCTCGTGGGATTAGACGATTTCTTTTTCAGGGAGTGGAGTTTTTATTTTAGAAAAAGGTGCACATCATACAACATTGGGCAAATCTGAGACGTTGGATCTGACGTGGTGGACGGTTCAGATCATTTGGATCCGATAGACTCTGTCTTTTTATATTAGTGGAGATGATTGGAAAGAAGCAACATGCTGAGAAAAGGTATGAACACATTCAGATCATTCAGGCAAGATACTCCAAATTATCACCAATTAGCAATCACTTAATCATTTTTCTGTACGACATGTTAGCATCAGTCCAAGAAATACAATACCAGTCTATGCTGAAATAGAAGCAACCTAGTTCGCCTAATAACAGTACAGATTCATGTAAGTTATAAATCGATAATGCTTGCAGACGTAACGCAAATTGCTACCAGATTTTCAGCCAAACAGGGTTCTTCATCCTCAACTTGCGTCGACCTGGGACGGTGCGCGGAGCATTGGTCGTCTTCCTCGATCGTTGTGTAAAAGGCTGGGCCTCGACCTCACGTCCGCCCTCCCTGCCACACGCTCTGCCGGCAGTGGCGGTGCCCTCCCGTGCATTGCGCTGGACCTCGGCGCCCCAACCCCGCACCTCCGTCCTACTTCGTCGGTGGCGTCGCTCCGCTCTCCCCGCTGTTCTGGCGTCGGGCCGAGCGCCTCCCAGCGCCGGTCGAATTTCCTCTGCCTGGCGCCCTGGCGTCTTCCTCACCTGAACGTCAAGCAATACCGGGGATCCGTCGTGGCTAGCGGCAGGAAATGGGAAGGAGGATGCCCCAAGGCGAACGGAGCAGCGCCGCCCCGAGCCGGCATCACCACGACCCACGGCCTTCTCTTGCCGCGCTCTCCTCCGGATAAGTCGCCGACGACGGATCCATCCGTGAGGTCGCCGCCCCTGCCCCTCAACCCCGGCCGGGGAGATTCCAACGGCGCCCGTCCACCCAGTCGCGGCAATGCGGGAGCGGCAGCGGCGCGTGGGTGGGTGGGCGGCTGCGGCTCGTGGGTGCGGGGAATGCGCGACATCGCGTGTGTGGATGGGCGGCAGCGGCGACCGCCAGAGCGGGGAAAAGCGGTGCGGCGGCAGGGAGGCGGGGAACGGCAGCGGAGCAAGGGTGGGTGGGCGGAATCGGCCCGTGGGATTAGACGATTTCTTTTTCGGGGAGTGGAGTTTTTTTTTAGAAAAACGTGCACATCATACAACATTGGACAAATCTGAGACGTTGGATCTGGCGTGGTGGACGGTTCAGATCCTCCGGATCTGACAGACTCTGTCTTTTTATATTAGTGGAGATGGAGATAATTTTTTGAATTTTTTTAAGCATTATTACACATGTATCATGGGTATACATAAAAGGTTTTGCCTTTCAAGAAATGCTCAATTAGAGGATTTGCCGGAATTCGTTACCAGCTTGTTCTTTTCTTTTCCTTAATAAGGGCAATAGGAATCCCAAATTGACATGAATTGACAGGCAGGAAAGCCGTAAGTTATGTGCCGCATACGCCAAGTATCATATATCTTTGGAAGCAGTCGCTCCTATCCACTCCGGAGGGGAGCCCCAAGTATTTGTCAGTGAGCGTTCTTATAAATGCACGTACATATTGATATACTGCCGCCGCGCCCGTTGTGATCCAAAATTTTGAAATCCGCCGGAATTTGGTTTTTTTACAGCAAAAAATACAAAAAATATTTGGAAAACTAATCCAACAAATCTTCAACAAAATGAGCATTTCTTAGTTTATGTGAAAAGTTTGAAAATTTCTTAAATTTAAAAATTTCTTAGTTTCACTTTTGTACACAATGGATATTTCGTCAAACATTTTGCGCGGCGGCACGCCGCACCCGTTGTGATTCAAAATGTTGAAATCCGTCAGAATTTGTCTTTTTTCACAGCCAAAAATAAAATGAATTTGAAGATTAGAGAAAAATATGTATATGTCCGTCAAAATAAAAAGGACAAAACATGAAAGTTGTTTGGAAGAGTGATATCCATGTATTCGTGAAAGGAAAATTCAAACAGATGTCCGAGTGCGACGAATTTGACAAAATTCATCAGATGTTTTTGCGAGCTTGGATACAAAACTAAGGAGTTAGAGTCGACCAAATTCGAAACCGATTTTTTGCATGGCATAGCCAAACGAAGTCATCATTTTCCACATATGGTGAGTATCATATAGTTGTCAAAAACTGAGATGGGAAGGGAAAATAATAGAGGGAAAAGGAGAGGGGGATGCACAATTAGTTTTAAAAGGTAGGAAATATTTAGTGTTTTTTGTATGGAGTAAGTGTTGGAAGGTTATTTTTGCATGGCATAGCCAAACGAAGTCATCATTTTCCACATATGTTGAGTACCATATAGTTGTCAAAAACTGAGATGGGAAGGGAAAATAATAGAGGGAAAAGGAGAGGGGGATGCACAATTGGTTTTAGAAGGTAGGAAATATTTAGTGTTTTTTGTATGGAGTAAGTGTTGGAAGGTTATTTTATTTGGCGAATTTAGGCATCCAAATGGAATTAATGTAGAGCGTTAAGAAGTAGTTAAAAAAAATGTACGGGAAGTAAAAGTAAAAAAATAGTGGGAAGCTGAATATAGAGAAGTGGGGAATTAAGATAGTAGGAATCACAAATAAATAAGTAATAGATTGTAAGTTCGCAAAAATAAATGTGTAAGGGAAATAAAATAAAAAGTTTGGAAAATAGAGCAGGGGAAAATGGGAAAATAGGAAGTAAGCGAGCAATCTTAGAGTCATAAAAATAAATATATAAGGGAGGTAAAAGAAGAAAAAAAGATATAGTAGGAGATAAATAGAGAGTGGAAATAAATAAGTGATTTTAAAGTCGTTATTCGTGCGCAATGTTCGTAAAAAGAATTGCGGGAAAAAATAGGAGTAAACTAAAAGGGGGAGAAATCTGTTAGAAGGAAAGAAAAAAAAAAGGGGGGGGGGGGAACTTGTTCAATTGTAACGGAGGACCAATCCGCAATTTTTGGAAAACGCGGGGACTTTCTTGCAAAAATGTTTTATTCCGGGCGACCGATTCACAATTTTTGGAAAGCGTGAGGACTTTTCTGCAAAAAACGGCACGCGTGGACTTTTCTGCAAAAATGTTTTTTTCCGGAGGACCGATTCACAATTTTTGGGAAACGCGAGGACTTTACTTCAAAAAAGAGGGATTAGAGAGAAATATGTATATGTCCGTCGAAATAAAAAGGTTGAAACATGAAAGTTGTTTGGAAGGGTGATATCCATCTACTCGTGAGAGGAAAATTGAAACGGATGACTGAGCGCGCCGAATTTGGCAAAATTCGTCAAATGTTTTTGCGAATCTGGATCCAAAATTAAGGAGCTAGAGTCGACTAAACTTGAAACCGATCACGGGAATGGAACCTACTCGTCGACGCACATATATTTTGTGTATATGTTTTTATGAAAAGGAGGGCCGTCGGATCGGGATCGGACGGCGCGGAGTGGCCGCCCACTGGACCGACACCTGTAGCGGGGTGCACTGTACCGATGCACTGTAGATGTGCGCGCACTGTAGCATCTACAGTGCAGTGGTGTCGTGGATGCCTCCATAGGCCTCTGAAAGGGAGAGCTTTTATATATAGTACTAGGCAAGATGGCGCGGCGACACGCCGCGCCCGTGTGGATAATAGTGTATTTTGTGTTTTAGTTAGGCTTAAGTAGACTGTCTTTCTGCTTATGGGAAGAAGGTTTAACTGTAGAGGAAGATTGTATGTATTAAAGAAGTATTTGTAGTTATTTACGTGAGCTTGATCTTTGTAGCAGGTAATGTTGACGTATTAAATCATTATATAATTTTACGGTTATTAAGTGAGATTTTTTGCAAGGAAAACTATGATTATTCCGTTATTTTTTTTGCGCCTATATATTTTCATAGTGAAAGTGCAACTGCATGTACATTAGGGAGGCAAATATATAACTCGGTAGGAAATAGCATAGTAAATAGAGAAAGGAGAAGTACATAATGCGTGCTACATTACAATAAAAGATTACTACACTGGGATACATATGCAGGTGATATTCGTCTACTAATCTACTGATCTTCTTCATCAAGCAATATCCTCAGCGGCGTCGTTGGCTGGAAGTGTGACGGCTGGTGTAGTGGCTGATGGTAATGGAAGGTAGATGACCGAAGGTAGGCATGTAGTTGGAAGCGGCGCTGTCAGCGATGGCATCATAGCCAAAGGGATTGTCTTATCATCGAAGATCTATGTCATCATGTAGAAGACTTGTCCATCGATGTACATGGGGATGGCATGGTACTGGTAACTTATTGCGTATGCTGGAGATAAGAGGGAAAGAAGGGAAATAGTATGGTCGATTTGTGTAGTAGCTCTCCACGTGGTTGCGTATTTGTATAGATGGCAGCGGCTACACATGTTGTTCCTCAGCGGCGGCTGAGCTGTGCGTAGGCGTGCCTTTAGGTGGCAAGCTGGTCACGTCGATGTGTTCGTACATTAGGTTGCATGCAGCAGCTTATTACATACGACTATGGTTGAACACGTAAGTCATCTGGGTATACGTGGATGTTCTAAACAGGTATGATGTTTGCTATATATCATCTGGAATAGGTACGTTTTTGTTCAGTGTAGGCGATAGTGACCATGGATCAGCCGATGGATTTAGATGAACTCTTTGAGTTCTACCACGCGCATATATGTCAGACTAAAGTACAACAAATTTGAAGATTAGAGAGAAATATGTATATGTCCGTCAAAATAAAAATGTTAAAACATGAAAGTTGTTTGGAAGGGTGATATCCATCTGCTCGTGAAAGGGAGACTGAGTGCGAGAAATTTGACAAAATTCGTCAAATGTTTTTGCGAATTTGGATCTAAAATTAAGAAGTTAGAGTCAACCAATCTCGAAACCGATCACGGGAATGGAACCTACCCGTCGACGCGCATATATTTCATGTATATATTATCATGAAAAGGAGAGCGAATCGTATTTTTTGGTAAATGCGAGGGTCTTTCCGCAAAAGCGCCACGCGGGCCGTCGGATCTGAATCGGACGGCGCGGAGACATATGTGCACTGTAGACCGAAGGACCAATTCATAATTTTTGGAAAACGCGGGAACTTTTCTGCAGAAAAACGTAGGGGATAACGCGGGGACTTTTCTGTAAAAAAGCGTGGGGTCCGCGCGTGTGTTTTATGCCGGAGGAACGATTCACAATTTTTGGAAAAGGCGGGGAGTTTTCTGAAAAAAAAAAACGTGCGGGCCGTTGGATCTAGCTCGGACGGCACGGAGGCGTGCGCACATCTAGAGTGCGGGGCGACGTGGCCACCGCGAGGGAGCGTTGAAGCGGTGCGCTTTGATATATGTATCTATACAGTGTGCGGCACACGGGCGCATCGAGGGAGCGCTGAAGTGGTCCGCTTTGATATATGTATCTGGATCCAAATAACCGGAATTCAAAATTTTGAATTCTGTCAGAATTTGTCTTTTTTGCACAGCATAAAATACAACGAATTTAAAAATTAGAGAGAAAAGGAGAGCGAATAATTTTTTTGGTAAATGCGAGGGTCTTTCCGCAAAAGCGCCACGCGGGCCGTCGGATCTGAATCGGACGGCGCGGACACGTGTGTGCACTGTAGACCGAAGGACCAATTCATAATTTTTGGAAAACGCGGGAACTTTTCTGCAGAAAGACGTAGGGGAAAACGCGGGGACTTTTCTGCAAAAAAGCGTAGGGTCCGCGCGTGTGTTTTATGCCAGAGGACCGATTCACAATTTTTGGAAAAGGCGGGGACTTTTCTGCAACAAAAAACATGCGGGTCGTCAGATCTAGATCGGACGGCGCGGAGGCGTGCGCACTTCTACGGTGCGGGGCGACGTGGCCACCGTGAGGGAGCGCTGAAGCGGTGCGCTTTGATATATGTATCGATCTATATAGTGCGCGGCACGCGGGCGCATCGATGGAGCGCTGAAGCGGTACGCTTTGATATATGTATCTGGATCCAAATACCCGGAATTCAAAATTTTGAATTCTGTCAGGATTTATCTTTTTTGCACAGCCTAAAATACAACGAATTTGAAGATTAGAGAGAAATATGTATATGTCCGTCAAAATAAAAAGGTTAAAACATGAAACTTGTTTGGAAGGGTGATATCCATCTACTTGCGAAAGGAAAACTCAAACGGATGACTTTGTGCGACGAATTTGATAAAATTAGTCAAATGTTTTTGCGAATTTGGATCCAAAATTAAGAAGTTAGAGTCGACCAAACTCGAAACCGATCACGGGAATGGAACCTACTCGTCGACGCGCATATATTTCATGTATATATTATCATGAAAAGGAGGGTCGTCGGATCTAGATCGGAAGGAGGGTCGTCGGATCTAGATCGGACGGCGCGGAAACGCGAGCTACTGCAGACACGTAGGTACTGTAGATGCGCATTACTGTAGCGATCTACAGTGCGGGCGACGTGGACACGTCCATCGAGCGCTGTAGATCCGACGACGCCCATCGAGCGCTGAAGATCCGACGACGCGGAGACGCGAGCTACTGCAGACACGCGGGTACTGTAGATGCGCGTTGCTGTAGCGATCTACAGTGCGGGCGACGTGGACACGTCCATTGAGCGCTGAAGCCGTCGGCTTTTATATATAGTAGTATAGTATGAGGTATTATGTCGAGAACAGCGATATGGAGGCGGGCTATATGTAGCCCGGTATCCCAACAGCCCATCGAAGCATCATGATATGTGCCAACCCATATTCTGTGGCAATACGAAAGTGATACACGAAATAAAGGCAGCTGGGCCATCGTATGAACAGAGAAGTAGAACCAGTGTTCTACATGGGCCACCTGCCACCGTCCGGGCCAAATTTATTTTGTGGTGTGCCAGTGCGTGTATCTCTCATCACTCATATTCCTCCTTCCCCTCCTGGAAATCACTAGAAAAAGGGCTCCCTATGTGAAGGTAACATAGCGAACCGTGGCGTGATGACAAGTGTCAGCTTCTCCCTTCACGCGGTATCCCGTGGCTGCTTAAATATGTGACAAGTGGCAGCACGAGAGAGTTTTGGTGGGATTTCTTCTTCTCCGTACGGAGGGTTGTACGTGCATTTATTTTTTAGATTCATTTTTAAAAAATGAAATATCTTGAGAACCGTTTATCCAAATTACGAACCGTTTTCACTTTTGATCTCCTCGCGTCGAGATCTTCAAAACTAGATCCCATGTTGATAGGTTTCGACGAACTTTTTTTTTGTACTTCCGGTTATGTATAGTTGTACAACCTGTTATGTGTAGTTGTACTCCAACTTGTGTGTATTTTGTACTTCCTGTTTTTCTATACTTTTGTATGATGAGAGAGGATGGATAGTGAGGTGGGAGGGCAACTTTTATCCTTTTATTTTTCTAAATCGAATTTTGAAATGAAATATCTTGAGAACCGTTTATCCAAATTAGGAACGGTTTTCATATTTGAGATCCTCGCGTCGAGATCTTCAAAAGTAGATCCCATGTTGATAGGTTTTGAGAATTTTTTTCTCGTACTTTGTATAAGCAGTTCTGTGTACTTTGTACATCCAGTAGTAGCGTGTACATCTAGTAGCAGTGTGAGTGTGCATGCAATAGCAGGACGCGATTGTACATCCAGTTGCATCGTATACATTCAGTAGCACGCAGGTGTACAACCAGTAGCATCGTGTACAACCAGTAGCAGCGTGAGTGTACATCTAGTAGCAGTAGCGGTGTGTACATCCAGTAGCAGCGCGAGTGTAGTACATCCAGTAGCATCGTGTACAACTAGTATCAGTGTGGATGTGCATCTAGTATCATCGTGTACATTCAGTAGCAACGTGATTGTACATCCGGTAGAAACAACATGTACATCCAGTAGAAATATAGATGTACATTCAGTGATAGCGTGAAATAACAACGTGTGCATCTAATAGCAACGCGGGTGTACGTCTATTACCATCATGTACATGCAGTAGCAGTGTGGTGTACATCTATTAGCATCGTGTATTCTTTATTATGTCTATTTTGCACACCGTTCTCTGTGTAATTTGTACAATGTGCACTTTTTTGTTGTACTTCCTGCTATGTGTTGTGCATACTAATTACTTAAATTTTGCACACTGTATAACTGTCTAAGTCGCGGAGCGTATATGTACATGGAGGGTAACACACACGCCAGGGATCGTACAAGGAGCTTCGCTCGTTCGCGTACCAGCGGGGAACGTACACGCGCGCTGCCGCGCGGACGTACGTGCGTGCGCGGGGGGCTTCGCGCCCGGCCGTACGCGACGTGCGCGGGTGCCTCACGCGCAGTGGCTCACGTTCGCATGACAGTGTTCAAATTCGTTTTCTCCACCTTTTGCAGCCCACCACGTGTCACACATATACGCTCCCGATGCGGAAAATTTTACCTTCGCGAAGGGCTCCCTCTAGCTAGTGATACCCCCCCTCCCTGCTCTCTCTCGCTATTTCATGGATGGCAAGCAGGCGGCGGCTTACCGGCGGTGAGGCATGCCCCCACCTTCCAGATCGGTGGATGGAGCCGGCCTATGGCCATGGCCATGGCGGAGCAGGCTGGTAGGATCAACCGGACCCTATGCTACGTCGCCGCCACGAGATCTGAAGGCGGAAAGGTCACGAGAATCTGGTTTGGGTAGGGTCAACCTTCACGGTATGGTGTCGCAGGGTTGAAGGGGTGCTGCCGGCCTGGGTACATGATTTTTGTTTCGATTTTTTAGTGCAGTGTCGTTGATTCAAGGGGATCCTCTGTTCATATGTGCTTTTTTACATCTTGTTAATTTGTACAGATTTTTTTTGCAAGTTGTTAGCCCAAATCTGAACATAAATTTGTGTATAGTTGCAAAGGTCTTGGTGTGAATCATGCAGGGTTGTCCAACGTTTACCCAATTAATTATGTTTCTTTGATTTTTTTTTCATCTGCAGATAGTTCCGGTAGTCTATATTCTGTTATGTTCCTCACTTAAAATGTTGTATTTTTTTCATCAACATCATGCAAAGTGCTCATTATTTGTGTGACCTTTGGGTGTCAAATCCGAATTCATTCTTAGGCATTATATCATGATAAATAATTGCTAATTATGGATAGTGCTTGATCAACGCCTGAAAATATGTGATGAATCTGGATTTAATTGAGACTATGTGTTTTCATTGCTAATGAAATGATGCTATCTACACAATTGTATTCCTGATTTATTTGAAGGTGATTGGGAACTATTATTTTGAAGTTAAACATGGAAAAAACATAACTGCTGGCCATGTCAACCAATGCCTTTTTTTTGGCAATTAAGAGGCGTGATTGAGATGAATCAGATTTTTTTCTACCTATATTTTGTTGATGGATTCGACTGTGCAATTTTTTGTCTAAACCATAGGACCTATGCAAATTTGGGCATATTTGTGTCAACTTTTTTAATGGTCAAAGTTACATGGTTGGAGGGAGAGTAGCACAGCCGATCCATTTAGGGCTCGTTTGATTCATAGGATTGTCAAAGGGTTGGTGTAGGATTGAAATCCTATGAGAATTTTTTCTTCGAAGCCGTTTGATTCATAGGATCATTTCCCATCGGAAAAATTCCTATAGGAATCTTGTAGTACAAACTCTATAGGAAAATAACATGAGCTCCAACCTCATGGAAAAATTCTTTCACCAATCAAAGGAACTTTCTCTTCCCATATGATTCAACTAGACATTCCATACCAATCCTATGAGTTTACTATTCCTACACTTTTTCTATCCTATGAATCAAATGAGGCCTTACTGGGTCAGAAGTTGCCAGAGACATGGGCCAGACAAGCTAGCTTTCTGGGCAGCGCCGTGGGAGCACAAACTAATACAAGGCATATACTGCCGCAAATACGAGAGGAAAGTGTGTCAGAAGTCAGGATGAGACACGCACGGACAGCTGAGATACCGAGCTACATATAGCTCGGCCTCCAAATGGAGTTTCCTGTATTATGTCTCTCATTGTTTACCTTGCACTGAGCTAGCATGGCCTCCCTCCCCTCTTCAAGTACGCTCGGTTTGCGTGCTCCTCTGTTGGCCTTTATCGTTTGATTTCTTTCTCATGCTAGAACTTTCATGTACTGCATTTGACGGGCATTCCTTTTATCAAACAGTGAACTTTGCCTAATGCAAGTCCTGGTGTTTTCTCTTCCATGGATGTTATGCCGGGTAGAGCTTTGTCGTGGGTTTTTTATCTAGCGATTTGTTTTGTTGGGTTGCTCTTCTATGTGCATTAATTTGGTCTCTTTCTCGTCCGTCAAGTTATTGCGTTTAGCTCTATCATGTCCCCATGTTGCTTGATTTTTATCTTTTGAAATTTTAAAATTGGTTGCCTTTGCTCCGCCATCACCGTAGTTGAATTTCTTTCTGCTATAATACGTGTATAAAGTTAGTAAATAGTTAAACAAAAATATATACTCATAAGGCCGCATAAGCAGCAAAAATCTAAGCTAATCTATCAACTTTCTAATCAGACACAAAAAAAACCGACATTGTAATTTAGAGATGCAAAAGCGGAACCCGTTTGTTCCACTTATATTACATTGTGTACATAACTAGTGTAATTTTTTGAAATATAAGTGGGATAAATGAGTCGGATCATCACAACCTTGTAATTGCACGATTAACAAGTATTCACAATTAAATAAAGTCCGTTGGAGTTGGGGGGGGGGGGGGGGGGCGGCGATATGGCGCCCGGGCGCCAGGTAGGCCGGTATTTGAATTTTTAAAACATTTAAATTTAAAGTTTCGGAAAAATTCGAACAAAAATACCATGATGGAGACAAAACAATGCACTACGACCGTGAAAAAGTATTTATGTGAAATACAATGTATTTTAGCCTCAGTAAAAATTACAAAAATACAGATCTAGGACATGATCAGATCAACTTTTTTTTAATCTAAAATTTGTTCGATTTGTCTTTTTTCCTGAGCCAAAAATACAATGTATTTCAAAATGAAAATATCCAGGATCGTAGTTCATGTGGTTGGCTACAGCCAGGTATTTCTTTTTGAATTTTTTGAAACGTTTTCAAAAAGTTAAAAAACGGCCTCCCTGTCGCCGGGAGCCAACGCGACTATTCGGTTGGAGTTGCCCTTAGGGCACGTACAACGCAGCCTCTTACACAGGCGCTAGGGAAAATAATCCCAGCCGTTACGCTTGAATCCCTGCTGAAGCCAGGATTGAGTCTTGCGTCGACGCAACTTCTTGCGTCGGGCGCTAGCGCTTTTTTTCCGATCAAGACTGGATTGTCTAGTGATCTGTAGTTCGGAAGCGCCGGAAAGTAGCGGTCAGCGTTGCGGGTGTCAGGTGCTTAGCTGATAACTAGTTTTCTCGTATTTATTTTTTGGCACTTAAGCGGCGGTACAAGCGCCTTGCGCTGTACATGCCCTTATCTGCATTAAAAAAAAGGGAAACGTTTGTAATCATCCGGGGATCGCACGCAACGCATCCCCGGGTCGAGCGAGCGACGCGTGGCTACCGTGGGTCCACAGACGAGACTCGACCGCACCTCACAGCCTTATCGCTTCCAAGCCGATCCCCACGAGATTCCTACGCCCCGTCGCCGCCGACAGGTCCCCTGCTCCACGCGGCTGCCGGGATGACTGCGCCCCGCCGCCGCCGGGACGGCTCCCCTGCGCCCGCCGCCGCGGACGGCTTCCCCACGTGTCGCTTGTGCTCCCGCCGCCGCGTGCTGCTGTTGGCCGTCGCCGGAGACCACCACGTGCTACTGGCCTCCGCCGGTTTGCCCGCCGCCGCCCAGGGTCCTTCACGCCGCGTCGCCGTCTGAAGGCTCCGCCGCCAATCCTTGGTCCTCAGCGCCGTTGTGGGTCTCTCTGCGCACCTTCTCCTTCGTCCTCGACATCGGGCGCTGGCCCCGCTTGGCGCTCGCCGTGCTCGAGTGGAGCGCAGACTGCCGCGGACGCTAGTTCGAGCGCACCGTCACCTGCCCTTCCCTGCGCGCCGCCGTCGTCGGGACGGCTTCCCATCGCACCATCGCCGCCGGGGACGGATTCCCTGCGCGCCGCCGCCTCCAGGACGGCTCTCCTCGTCCTCACCTTCGTCGAAGGTGCGTGCTGCAAGCGCCTGTTGCCGCCGTCGAAGGTGCTCGGTGCTGCTACCATGGGAGGGTAGCGGTGCTACCGTGGCAAGGTGCCGGTGCTTCCGGTCGCAGTTGCACGCAGTCGACATCGTCGCTGCTGCTTCTGCTACGATATTGTAATATTTACATTTTTTGCTGCAATAGTTTTGTGGTATTGCTAAAATAGCACAATGTTTTTGCTACGAGGTTTTTGTCTATGTCTGAATTTTTGCACCATATGTTATGTGAATATGCATTATAAGAAGAAATTATTTGCTACAATTTGTTCTGTTTTGCATCATAAGTCTCGTCGGAGAAACTCGTCGGAATAATTTTGCTACGATGTTGCAATAAAAAAAATTATTTTGCTATTATTGTTATGTGGTTTTGCTACAATAGAACAACAAATTTGCTATGATGTCTCCGGCGAAGTCGATTTTGCTACAGAAACAGCGGTGATGCTGCAAGCGGATGCTACCGACGTCTCGCGACGTTGTTATCGACTAGCCGACGATGCTACCTGATTGCGCATGCCATTGCTACCGACGATTCCGTTGCAAATCCACATAAAAAAGGCTGCAACATAGATTTCTAGAGATTTCAATGCATGGCGGCAATGCTACCGACGACGTATGACATTGCCACCGACGATGCTACCGGCGCGCGGTGTTGCTACCGATGGCACGCCGCGATGCTACCGATGGAGCTCGTTGTTGCTACTGATGAGCCATGATGCTACCGACGGTATCCGACAATGCTACGAGCGGATGCTACTTACGTCTCCCGACGTTGCTACCAACGAACCGACGATGCTTCCGACGGCGCATGACATTGCTACCGACGAGCCAGCGATGCTACGGGGGACGCACGACGTTGCTACCGATGACACACATCAATGTTATCGACGCCGCACGTTTTGCTCCATAAAAGCATATACGATGGTGCGAGCGAGCGATGCCTCGCCGGAGCTCTGGAGGAAGATGCTACCTTGGACCATACACGTTGTTGCAAGCACCTACCATGGCGCTGTTGCATCAGCGACGCCGCGTCGGGGTGTTCTCCAATATTGCCAGCGAGGTCTCATCAGATTTGCTACAATAGCAAAAAAAAAATAGTACAGAATTATACAAGCTTTTGCTACGAGCAGCACAAAAAATTGATCCGAATGAAACTTTTTGCTTCGTAGAAATATTTTGTGAGATTTGAGAGAAAATTGGACTTTTGCTACAATAGTACAAAATTCTTATTACAAACGAAACTTTTTTGCTTCAAAGAATCATTTGCGGGATTTTTGTAGAAATTAGAAATTTTGTTACAATATAACAAAACTCTTATGACGCACGAACCATTTTTGCTTCATTGAAGCAAATACGGGATTTGGTGGGATTTAGAGGTCAGAGAGGGGGCACGTGTCAGTAGGAGGGCCCGGGGATTTTTTCCCAGATTCCCCGGCGACACCTAGTTCTGTCCATATGATTTTGTTGTTGTAATAGTTTGCGATATTCGTTTGAAATTATAGTGATTTTGTTGCAAATATGTACGCAGCAAAAAATTGGTGCTTAATCATTTCTTGTACCATAATTTTCCTAAAACATTGTGCATAAAGTCATAGATCCATAGAGGAAGAAAAGTCACATGGTAACCTAGCATAGCATCACACACCCACCGCATGGAGAAAATGACAAAAAACCACCACATTTGCGGGTGAGTTCTCACATAACTACCACAATTCAGTTTTTGGACACATAACTACCACTTTTGAGGCTATGTTGTGACGCTGAGCACTGATTTTTGCATGTTAACATTTTAACCATGTTTCTGACAGGTGGGGCCCAATGTCAGTGCCGACGTGGCAAACAGTGGACGGACGGACCATATTTCTGGCAACTACAACTATGTTGTCCTCAGTGAGCGGAAGGCGCGGCGGCGGATGTTCCGCTCGCCGGAGCCTGAGCCCTCCCTCTGTCCCTCATCTCCCCACCCTCATCTCCCCAGTCGCTCTCCCCCTCGCTCTGCTCACTCTCTCACGCGAGCACCCGAGAGCCGGCCGCCGTGCCGTCGCCTGAAGCCGTCAAATCGCAGCACCCAGAGATCGGCCGAGGTCACCACCGCAACCGCCTCCCCGTCAGCTACCTCCACACCGAAGATCGAGAGCCGGGGCGCTCCGAATCGAGTGGATCGACTGCGTCTTCCCCGCCTCCGGCCGGTAGCCACCGAGCTCACTCCGTCGCCGCTGGTCGGGCTCACCCTCGTCGTCCGAGTGGGATTTGATGTGGCCGTCGTCGGAATCGGAGTCCCCGTCGGAGTGGAAGTAGATGTGCTCGTCGTCGGGTTGATGCGCACCTGTTTGGCGACCGGCGGCGGCTGGGTAGACGAGGACGCGATCGCGGGGCCACCACCGTCGCCAAGGTGCGCGGGCGAGGCGGCGGGCAAGCCGTCCCCTTGCACGCGGCGGGGAGGCGCAGCTTGGGCGGCGACGGGACGAGTAGGCGTGCTGTGCGGCCAACGAGCGCAGCGACGCGACGAGCAGGCACGCGGGAGCGACCGGCGAGCGGGATGGCCGACGAGCATGCGCAGCCAACGCGTGGGGGCGTGGCGAGCTGCTACTGCCGAGAGCGGTCTGGCGCCGGCAAGCTTCCCGGCATCCTCGCGCGAGCAGGCGTGGCACGCTGCTGGGCATGGGTACGGCGAACTGGCCCGGCATCCTCGGGCGAGCGTGCGTGTGCGTACATGTTTGGGCCAGCTCCTAGCGTGCGTGCTTGTGGCCACCGGCGAGCGTGTGTGTTTGCGGCCAGCACTCTGCACACCGTGGACGAACTCGTGGAGCACCTTGCCGACGTTGCCGAGCGATGCAGCGTAGGCCGTGGAGCACCTTGCCGACGCTGCCGAGCGACGGCGTCGTGGACTGCCCCTCCGAGAGCGCGGCCGCCGGCCGGCGCCGGCGACGAGGCAAACACGGCCACGGTGCGGTGACTACGTTGACAGTGACGCGTTGACCTTTTTTCTTTCCTTTTATTAGATTTGGGTCGGTTATTTCCGTCCGTCCGCCGTTTGCCACGTTGGCAATGACAGCGGCCCCACCTGTCAAAAAAATGGTTAAAACGTTAAAAAGAATAGATCAGTGCTCAACGTCACAACATAGTCTCAAAAGTGGTAGTTATGTGTCCAAAAACTGAATTGTAGTAGTTATGTGAGAACTCACCCGCAAATGCGGTGGTTTTTTGTCATTTTCTCCACCGCATGCAAAGGCAGCAGCGCAGCACCGACAGCGACGGCCACCACATGCAAGGATTCATGCAAGTCTGGCAGCAAAAGCGAGAGCGACGTGAAGAATTTTCCATCCGCCCACACGCCTGGGCGACGCGCGGTGGTGGACGGGTCAGAGGAAAGCGACGTTTTTTGGATTTTTCTGCATGTGACGCGGGGCTGCGGGATCTAGTGGCTACAGAAGGTTGCATCGGACGGCTCTCCACCGGGGGATTGGATGGAAAGATCCCGGTGGACACCTTTTTCTTTCCTAAAAAAAAGCCCCGCCCCGTACCCACCTGCCATGTGGCGGCGAAAAGGACCAGCGGCGCGCGTCGTGACGTCCCCCCTGACACCGGCGCGGCGGACTGACCCGGAACTCAGCACACCCAGCTGGCAATCGTCGCACGGCTCGTCGTCCAACTCGTCACGTCCTACTTATAGAACCGCCGCCTACCACCGGCCGCCGCCACTACCACCCGGCAGTTCCGACCTGTCACAACCCATCAGGAATCAGGATCGACCGGCCACCGTGAACTGCGCTGCTGGACTAGGAGAAGATGGGGTGGAAGGGCATCCTGGGCTTCGACTACGGAGTCGTGCAGGCGCCGCTCGGCCCCGACATCTCCGGCCCGGAGCTCGCCGCCGCCGTCGCCAACGCCGGCGCCATAGGCCTCCTCCGCCTCCCCGACTGGGTACCTTGATTTCCTTCCCTTCTCTATTTGGAAGCGCTTGTGCCGGTGTGCTGTGGTGGCTAATCGCTGGCCGCCGTTACCTGCAGCCGGCACCGGATCACGTGCGGGAGCTGATACGGAGGACGAGGAGCCTGACCGAGAGGCCGTTCGGGGCGGCCATCGTGCTGGCCTTCCCGCACGAGGAGAACCTGAGGGTTGTGCTGGAGGAGAAGCTCGCCGTCCTGCAGGTGTACTGGGGCGAGTTCCCCAAGGAGCGGGTCGACGAGGCCCACCGCGCCGGCGTCAAGGTCTTGCATCAGGTGAGAACGTTGGTTGCATATTTCACAGGAATGGATGACAACTGTGTTGTGCTTGTTGGACACTTGTTGTGCCATTATTAGTACCAAATCCTTGCCAGAGTATGTTTGCTTAGCCAATGTTTGTTCCAATTTCGCAAATTAACATTTGTGTCATTGTAATAGATTTCGTGTTTACACTCAGTCCTAAATGATAGTGCCGAGCTAATTAGCCAAAAATTTAGAGCAACAGGGATCACCCGGCGGTTCCATTTTATAAAATGATACCACCAACGGTTTGCCTGGTTACATCGCACTGCGTTTTCTCACTTACAAAAGCCCCAGCACGGATCACAGATAGAGGTCAACAGCCAGAAAGTTTGCATACACCAGCCCAAAAGACAAAAAAATTCTCCGTACAGGAAAACCATGCAGATCAAACCCCAGCCATGGCCATCTCACGAGACGTCGCAAAGATCAACTCCAGGGTCAAAGTAGGAG
This sequence comes from Poa pratensis, assembly GCA_947311845.1. Classification (NCBI taxonomy): domain Eukaryota; kingdom Viridiplantae; phylum Streptophyta; class Magnoliopsida; order Poales; family Poaceae; genus Poa; species Poa pratensis. Next base: position 75,741,694 of record CAMZMU010000040.1, on the reverse strand, counting down.
TCGACCTTGTCCCTGCCCCTGCAATCTTCTTCTGATCTGGAGATCTTGGTTCATCAGCCCTCCTTGAAGATCAGCTCCCAGATTTTCACAGAGTTCAGAAATATCCTCCAGACCTGCTGAACATCAACCCAAGTTTGACCATGAAAGATCAAACCGTTTCTAGTTTTCCAGAGGCACCACAAAGCATAAGCACAAACAGAATTAAGGACAACATGCCTTTTCCCTTTTATTAGCTAACCAAACCTGGCAATAGATAAAAACTCAAGGCCAGGATTAACTTGGAAAAACAGAGCAATTTCCTGCCAGATTTATCTAGTAGTGTGCATTCAAAGAAAAGATGAAGCACAGACTCATTTTCAGTGCAGAAAATATAGTCTTCAGGTTTATTCATATTTCTTTTCTTGAGGTTGTCCTGGTCATTAGTTTGTTCTGTGCTACTCCCTTTGTATCAAAATGTAAGATGTTTTAGCCTTTTTTGGTCCACATGTATCTAGACATGTTTAAATGCAAGATTCATGTGAACCTTGAACTAAAACATGTCTAGATACGCGTGGACCAAAAAAAGCTAAAACATCTTACATTTTGATACGGAGGGAGTAGAAGCCAAAGGAAAATGTTGACTCTGAGGGGATCATAAAGCTTCCAAACAGCTGGCACAAAGTTGATCGCAGCATAATGAGAAGAGCATCCCAAGATTGCAGTAGTTCATGCCACAATTGCATCATCTCACTGGAAATTTTTCCTTCGTAATATAAGCCTCAAGTTTGAGCCATCCCAAACCTGTATCACAGTTTTTTCTTGCTCATTACAAATTTCATAGATTTGGTGAAAAATTGGAAAGCCAAGGGAGAGGTACCAAACCAGGTATCCTCTCAGAATCTAACCTGAGCTCCATGATCCCCAGTGTCGTATTTGCTATCCACTATATCTTTTGACCCAGAAGCTGTGGAGACAGAGGTTTACATTACCTAAATCAGGAATGCCAAGCCCTCCAAATTCCTTTTCTTGCAAATCAATTTCCAATTAACAAGATGAATTTTCCGCTGCCCTTCAAAAGCATTCCAGAAGCAGTTTGCCATCTGGGTGTTGATTAACTCTAGAGCCCATTTAGGGAATTTTAAAAAGAACAAAAGGTAAACAGGGATGATTGCTAGACAAGTTCTAATGAGAATCACTCTAGCAGCATAAGATAGCACCTTTCCCCTCCTTCCAGCAATCCATTTGAGGATTTTTTCAATCAAAGGTTGGATATCAGCCCTAGAAAGTTTTTTCATGATGAAAGGGCCCCCGAGGTATTTAATAGGAAATATCAGAGAAAAGCTCAAATATATACTGGTTCAAGACCTAAAGGAATAAACTCACTTTTATTGAAATTTATTAGCCAAAATTCACTGGAGAAAAATCATTTTGTTGTTCTTGAGAATCGATGGAGGGAGCAAAATCATTGGTGGTTGTTGGCTGTTAGCTTGGATGGTTGCTTAACACTTTGTTAAATAGTCAAAACTTGGGAAAGGGCATTGGCAGTGGTCAATGGGCAATTGGGCATTATTGTGTATATATCTAGCTTCGGAGAGGTGCTGTTTTCTTACAATGGTTTTGGGGCAAATGTAATATTATGAACAAAAGGAACAAGAAAGATGGAGTCTTCCAGCAGAACTTGATCTCAGGCAATGATATTTGGACTAAGAAAAAAAAGGGGCTAGAGTTTTTATATGGACACCGAATTGAGCCAATATGTAAGGACACAGAGCTGTTGACTATCAGTTCATACTTGCCCCTTTTATCACAGTACATTTAAAGATTTGTAAACATTTTCTAAGGTGTAGCACGGAAGCACTACATTCATGTTATTGTGAATTATAGAACATGATTCTTTTCATGAAAGAAATACTTCTTACTGGTAGGGAACATAAAGTTGAGTTAAGAAGAAAATCTTTGTCACTCATTTGTCTCCAGTTGATAGGACCGATGGGGTTATAGGAAGGATAATAGATGATATTGATGAACAACTAGCACTAGCATCAGATGTAGAGCATTAGTTTTTATAAACTTTTTAGTGCCTAGAATTACACAAGAAGTACCAGTACATTCTCTGTAATGAAGGATTTGGTGTTCTGCGATAATGATATGAACGTGTACATTCTTGCTTTTGTTTCATGGATTATGGACATTTAGATTTTTCCTGGTGATTTGGACAGATTGGTAACCTTGAGGAAGCAGCGAAAGCTAAGGAAGCTGGAGTAGATGGAATTATTGTTCAAGGCCGTGAAGCAGGGGGGCATGTGATTGGTCAAGTAAAGTCACGACTCACTATTCCACATTGTTATCTAGCTTCAACCTTGTGAAATGCTCTTAGGTAGTCTTGCAAGAAGCGCACACACATGCACTAATAGCAATATACACCTTGCCCCATGCAATAAGTCAGGCTAGTGATTTAGCTTGGGCTCCCTTTTGTGGGGTTATCTCCGGAGGCATAACATGCCTTCCAAGCCTGTGTCCATTTAAACTTTTTGTGGACTTTCATCTCAAACATCTTTTCTTTGGAAAAAAGGAGGGTCTGCTACCGTTGCTGCCGAGAGTAGTGGATCTAGTTTCGGATAGTACCATTCCGGTTATCGCTGCTGGTGGAATTGTAGATGGCCGTGGCTATGCTGCCGCATTGGCACTTGGTGCTGATGGTGTTTGCTTAGGAACCAGGTATTCTATCAAGTCTCAGTCTTATATTTGTATGATTATTTCAAGCAAAGCGTTCTTTTATACCTTTGCATGTTCTGGTTTTCATATTATAAAATTTCTTAACATTCAGGTTCACAGCTACCGAGGAAAGCTTTGCGCATCCTCTGTATAAGAAAAGGCTAATCGAAATGAACTGCACGGACTATACAAATGTGTTCGGGCGTGCTAGATGGCCTGATGCTCCACAACGTGTCTTGAAGACACCCTTCTATGTTGAGTGGAAGAATCTCCCAGATAATGAAACAGAGGAAACTCAGCCTATTATAGGCCAATCTATCATCCATGGTGTGGTATGTATTGGCTGTTTCTTGAATTTGCTCCCTCATTTTGCATTTGGAAGTTGCAACAATCTTTGTTATGACATTTTCAGCTATTCTTATTTTGATCGGTATTGCGAAGTACTTCATTTTTTAGAAGTCTTATCCAGTATCTTCTAGACACAACGAAAAGTGAATGCAATTTTATCTGTAGGGCTTTGGTTGTCTAAACTGCAGCTCTCTGGCTTCTAATGTGAGGAAATTTAATTCCCAACGAAAAGCACAAGCCATTGAGCTGTACACTTGAAATTCTTTGACTAGCTGCTTCCTGGGGATCACAATTCATGAGTTGCAGATCTAATAGACCTTTATTTCTTGTAAAAAAATTAGACTTGCCAGGTAACTTTTGGAGCTCTTTGGGCATCGGAAGTGCTGCTCCAAACAAGCCCACAACAAAACTTAGCTACTTCGCAAGCTACATCAAACTGGAGAACTGGAATCCTAGAGCCCAGACATTCAGATTTGAAATGGCCATCACAGCTCGGGATTATTTCAGTAACAAGAGTATTATACATCCCAAAATGTTCCGTGTTTACCCATTTCCCTCCCTTGTTTCCAGGACATCATTTTGCTCTTTGCTTTAGGGCATGGTAGCAATTGCCGTTAATTGCTTTGATTTCAAACAAAACTGGACCATCAACAGTTCTGTTTTCTAGTACTTGTAGAATTCTACAGTTGATTGCATGACAGTAGCTTTGGGTTGTTAATGCTTTCTCACTTATATTTGCTTTTCGTTCACAGTTTCACTGTCATTATTGTTATTTGTTTGTTTTTGCCTTATAACCAAACCTGGGCCTATTTCCTGGACTTGCAAGATGATTGTAGACCCATGTTACTTAAATATAAGATCGAAAACCGTATGATAGTTGTGATGAATCATTGGCACCTGTTATGCTGTTTTTACAAGGTGGGATGGGCGAGTTTGGCAAACCGCTCATTACAACTTTAAATGCACATTTCGTACTTCTGCATCTGGAGCTTAATAATGGACAGCTAAACAATGATTTTCCAATTCCAGCACAAGGATGTACGTCGGTTTGCTGGTACTGTACCCAACGCGACAACAACAGGCGATATCGATAGCATGGCCATGTATGCTGGCCAGGGTGTTGGGCTAATCACGGAGATCATACCAGCAGGTGAAGTTGTCAAAAGGCTAATCGCTGAAGCACAACATGTCATTGGAGAAAAGCTTTCTGATTTTCCCAAATCATCGGAGTAGTGCAGGTAAAATCCTTCGTGAACTGTAAACCATCTATGGTGTGCATACTACATTGTATATTTAGATAATAGCCAATCAAAATAAGTGAGTTCTCCCAACGCATTCCTTTTTCGACCACTGTGGTTGTAGGCTAGTATTGGTCATTGTTTCTAAGTGCAATTGTAAGTAAATAAGCAATTAAAAAGAATGTTTGCTCAATACCATGAGACAGACATGTGGAACGGGTGCTGGGGCCACTTGCACTTGTCAATTACACATAAATTATATCTTCATGGGCACTTTTCCCTGATAACCATTGAGTTTACCTGAAAGCTTCTCCGAGATCACAAAAATTAGATGTCGTGTTTGCTTCACGCCATGAGTTGGGACAACCGGTCTGGTATATCTGAATCGAGTTGGATTCAGCCGGGGTGTTTCATACATTTGGCAGATGCCATTGATGCACTGGTCGGGTCTTTCACCAACCTAATAACTGGAGGGTTGTGGACCATTCTCACTTCACTGCCCATACCTTTGAGCTTCTGACTAATCATGCTGGCGCGGTTAAAAAGGAGAGAAGAGACCAATGGTATACTGCTATTTTTGGGACCAGACTCCGAGGGGTGAGTTGGACACTGACATGGATTTGTCCTGGTCATTTGAATTTAACCATGCTGGGATATGTTGTTTTCTTATCGATGGAGCACTGTCCTGAATCTAGTAGAAAATAATTGCTTCTTGTGTTTACTGTACTTTGTTTGGAGAGATTAAAATGTCCATTTTCATCATTATCTGCAGCATAATCCTTGTAAGCAAATGATGCTTATTCATTGTGTCACATTTAGTACTATGTCTTCCTTTACTGTACACACATCCATTTCGTGGCTTATAAATCGCACAGTATGATGATGTCTAGCTCCACCAAGATGTTCTGTCGGATCTCATTCCTCTAGATTGACAGTGTTGTTACTGAAAGCAGCTTGTTTTAGACTTGGCATTAACCTACTGCGATCCATACTCTCCTACAGAGGTCACCAGCCTTTTTAGCTGTTGCATTGGATCGAAAAATGTCACGAGCTGTTCCATTGCCTGTCCATAATAGGACGTGACAGCAAAAGGTTTCGCTCGGTAGTATTTACCTTTCCATCCTACGGCAGAGGGAGAGGACGTCCTGTCTACTCCAGTGTGACTAGTCTATTTACCATTACTATACCTCTCAATCAATCAGATCCCGTGTGGCATTGGCACTGATGCGTACGTGTTTTAGCAATGATCCAATCTATGACTGTCAATTTGAATGCTAAAATGTTTTGGGACGCATAATACAGATGCTCCCACAGCTAATCAGTTCAGGGCTTTGTATACTTGGGCACTTGACAGCTCGGTTGCACCACCTGAATTAAGTGCATGCCCGATCTGGAGTAGTATTCAGTTAAGATCATCATCTGAATTTAATCGATGGCTAATGGTAGGTGCCACATCGTTGGCTGGCTGGATGTGATGTATTTTCTCGTTGCCCATTGGCGTCGCTCTTCCATGAGTAGTCGCTGCCCGCTGCAGGCTTTGCCGGCTAGGTACTAGTCAAAGCTCCTGACCCGTGGCGATCAATGGCCGGCCGCTGTAAAACCTGTGGAACTACGAGCTCGCTCGCTGGTTTACTGTTACAGCGGCGACCGTCCCGTACGCACTGCTCCACTAGCAGCAGTCCTGCCTATGGACAGGCTCCAGTCAGAGATCTGATCTCGCCTCTCCGGCTCTCCCATTGCTGCGGCAGAAGCGATAGATGAGATAGATAGGCTGTTGGCACTGACGAGAGATCTGGAAATCTAGAGCCAAGAAGAAGAGAGAGAGAGAGTGAGTGAGAGGCTTGGAGAAGAGACGTCTCCTCTCCTGGAAATTGTGCCTACGTTTCTCGTAGGTCGTAGCCAGGTACTCTTGCTTCCAGCGCAGCAGTAGCAGCTTCCTTCCCCATGCCGTCTTCTCTGCCTCTTCTTTGACTCCCGTTCGCGGCATCGTCACCAGCTGGCCACACACAGTGACCTCCCCATACACACGAGCGGCTAGAGCGCGCACGCAGCAGTAGAGCTAGCTCACTGGTTCCACCAGCCGCAGCTTCTTGCTAGATTCGAGCTATATAAGTAGCCCTCCTCCTCGTCGTCTTCTTCATCCCTTCTCTATCTAGCCCGCGCGCCATGACACGACGACACGGTAGGCAGGCGTGAGTGAGCAACAGCCGGGCAACTGCAACGAGAAGCCATGAGACTAGCAGCCGCACTTGTGATCCTCGCCGCCGCCACCTCGCTGTGCCTCCTCCTTCTTGAGCCAGCTTCCGCCTCCAGGCCGTCTCCCCTGTTCTCCTCTGCTTCTATGGTACGTATGTGTTCACTGTTCCTTCTTCGCCATCGTTTCCGCATTTTCTCTTGTGGGCTCTGACGCGCGCGTGTATGTGCAGGGTGGTGGTGGTATGAAGGCCGGGGAGGAAAAGGTGCGGCTGGGGTCGAGCCCGCCGAGCTGCCGGAACAAGTGCTACGAGTGCAGTCCGTGCGTCGCTGTGCAGGTGCCCTCCCTCTCCGCGCCGTCCGGGCCGGCCACGACGGCGCGGGCTGACGCCAACATCAGTGCCGCGGCTCGCCGGGACGTGCCGCCGCCGCTCGTGACGACGCTCTCTGAATACAAGCCGCTCTGGTGGAAGTGCCAGTGCCGCGACCGCCTCTACGAGCCCTGACGCGGCCCTGCTGGACGACGACGACGCAATGGCCGTTTTTTTTTTTTTTGGATGGGATGGTGTGATCCGTGGATCGGATGGATTAAGAAGTCGAACTAAATTTCTTTCTAAGTAGTGGTGTAAAAACTATAGTTTCCTGAGAGGAATTTTGCTCGGTGTTAGGATTTTTTCTTCTTTCTCGGGTTTCACTTTTTGTTTATTTCGTGTTTTGGTATCTACATGTCGGGTTTTCACGTTTGTATGCATTGCATGTGCTCAACTGACCCATGGAATCATGGCCAATCCATCCATCATTGGTGCTGGGATGGAGTAAATAGTACCGCTAGTTAATTCTCTGTCCCGTGCCATGATGACTGTTCTCTTCTTCTTTGGCTGCTTTTGACTTGCTCAATTCACATGATTTTCTAGAGTTTTTACAAATATGGCTCCCTGTCCTACGTATTTGTCAACTGTCGGGGGGCTGCCCCCGGGTAGGGCAAAGATGATGTGTTATGAACAGTTAAGGTCTAACCGGATCAAGGAAAGAAGAGCCGGCTAAGTTAGCCGGGTCGCTTGGGCCGGATCTCAAGGCGATTCGGTCAGTCCTACTTCAAGCCAGAGTGAAAGGAAAGACCAAAGGGGATCCGGTGAGGTTTAACCGGATCCAGGAAAGAAGAGCCGGCTAAGTTATCCGGATCCGGGTAGGGCAACTCGGATGATGCACAGGGGCCAAGTAATGTCAGTAAAAGTCACGGGCACTGTAAGGTTACTGACCGGGGCTCAGAAGACAGCAAGGTGCTGCCACAGGTTTTCCGGGTCACAAGCCCCTAGGCGCTGACTCGGCCAATTCGGGAAAGGGGCAGTGGCTAGGCTACTGTGGTCTACACTGCCTTAAGCTCAAAGAGGAAAGATAAGCCTGTGGTGAACAGAGGGTGAGCTGGGCTGAGTGACAGTGGCCAGTGTTTGTCCTGTTCTCCTTGTCCATGCCATTGTCCTCTGCGGCCAGGGGCAAAAGGGTAATTCGGTTACTGTATATATGCAACACCACCTCCTCCTGTGAGAGGATCGACCATTGTGAGCATCATTTCCCCCCAAGCTTCATCTTCTACCTGGAGCTCTCTCCATTGTTCATCATACAGCTCAAGGAGCGCTCTTGTACTTGTAAACACTTGAGATATAAGAGAGTAGGCTAGAGCTGCAGTAGGGGTGTTACCTCCACAAGAGGGCCCCGAAGCAGGGTACATCGTGGTGTTCTTCGCTGTTCTTGGTTTGCTTTGTTCTTGTTGTTCCTGCGAGGTTCTTGTTTGATCTTCATGCGTGCTTCATAAGCGCGCAAACCCTCCCCGGTTCCCCCAACGCCCAAGCGAGCCCACACTTAAGCCATACCCATGGCATCTGCCGTGACACCACCACGACAGTTGGCGCCCACCGTGGGGCAAGCATTGGCGTTGGCTGGGGTTTCCATCCGGACGGGCTCCGTCACTGGTGCCGGCGAGCGGGTCCTCTCCGGGCTCGTGTGCAAGCTCGGCGAGTTCAACTTCATCAGCGACAACGCGGGGTGCTTCTCCAACAAGCCCTTCCCCGCGATGGCTTCCTCATGACGCTGGGCAGCTTCGTCACCTACGTCGCCACCGAGCCAGTTCGCGAGTACCCGGCGCAGGTGCTCGTGGCTGCGGATCCTCCTCTTTCCGCGCAGCTCGCGGAGGGCGTAGCGCTCGCCCTGGGAGCAGCGTGGAGGTCATGGTGGCTGCCGCAAACGCTGCTGCAGGCAAAGGAGGTGCCAGCGCGAGCGTGCCAGAGGAGCTGGCCACGCCAGTCGATCCGGCTGACAAGCCGACCGGACAGCTAAGTTCCCTAAGGAGAAACCCGATCCGGTTGGTCCCCTTGGCATGTCAAGCAGGGATGCTTCCTTAGAGGGTATCTTGGAAAAGCTAGCTCGGCCAGTGGCTCCTGGAGCAAATGTTGATCTTACTGTAGCTCAGCTAGAGGCAGAGCGCCTGAGGTTGCAAAAAGAGGCTCGGTTAGTGATAGAGTCTAGGCAAGAGTTTGATAGAGACCTGAGAGAATACAATGCTGCCAATGGTATCACAGATGGCTTTACTCCTGTAGTGCACCGCTCGCGCAAGAAAGCCGAGTTGCGTAACAGAGGCAAGGACCTCAACGACGAGTTGGCTAGAGCTGCAGGTTCGAGCTCAAGTAAAGCCACTAGTCATAGGTCCGGAACAGGCAAGCCGGTTTATAGCTCCCCGGCTAAGAATCTTAGGGCTGCAGCAGCAGCACGAGCCGAATTAAGTAACCTGACCGGGGATGCTTGGCGCAAGCAGGCGGAGAGAGTGAATGAGCTAGTGGATGTGTGCAACAGGCAGAATGAGGCCTACCGGAAAGCTAATCCGGATGCTGGTGGTTCCCGGGTAGTTGTCTCGGTTAGGGCTGCTAGCCAGAAATCTAAGGGGCAAGCGTCCTCTCCGCATGTTGTGATTGACCGAGCCAAAGTGTGAACTCGGGTAAGAGCAAGCAGCTGCAAACTTATGATGCGGTATATGCGAGCAAGCAGCTTGCAGCCCAAGGAAAAGGCGGACAAGCAGAAACAGTGGTGGTCAAGGCAATCCGGGTACTGGAAGGGGAAATTCGGCTGGCCGAGGTCAACCACCTCGCCACCCCGGACAGCAAATGATGGCACAGGTGCAGCAGCAAAGTGGTGGCCAGGTGGGCTACCGCTATGACGATGGCAATTCGGCTATGGCGCGAGCCGGATACCAGACGTATGACAATGCACTGGCGTCGAGACTGGGGCCTCGGATGTTGGATCCGGATGATCAGCGTCTCAAATTGGACAGAATCTACCAGTCCGAGAAGCTGGAAGAGCAAGGCCCACCGGGTCCACCATGCTTTGGACCTCGGATAATGAATGAGCCAAGTGTGCCGTTGTTCCAGCTCGGCCGCAACACGAAGCCGTATAATGGCAGCACCAAGCCACAGGATTGGCTGACGGACTATGTATCATCAGTGCACATTGCGGGGGGCAATCGCCGATGGGCGGTCCGGTATCTCCCGCATATGTTAGAAGGTCCAGCCCGAATCTGGCTGAATAACTTGCCACCGGGTAGTATCAATTGTTGGATGGATTTGGAACAGGCGTTTAACAGCAACTTCTCCAGCACCTACAAGAGGCCAAACCGACCTCAGCTCCTGGCTGCGTGCAAGCAGGAAGAGAGGGAGACAGACCGAGAGTATTTGACTCGGTGGAGCAACATGCGCAATTCTTGCGAAGGTGTAGTGGAGGAGCAGGCCATTTCATGGTTTGCACAGGGATGCAGGCATGGTACACCACTTTGGCAGAAACTCCAAAGAGATATGCCGAAAACCCTGGCAGATATGATCCGGATAGCAGACACGTATGCGCTGGGTGATCCAACACAGCCCGCATTGGATGCAGTGGGAGCAAACAGGAGGCAACCGTTAATAACCGAGTTGGACCATTAAGGCCCAGTGACCGACATGAATTCGGTTACAAGAGAAGAGATCCGGATTACAGATACGGTTCTGATCAAGTTGCTGCGGTAAACATGGATCAACCCGGTGGAGGAGATGCGCAGAGGCAGAAAACTGATGGTCCGGCTTGGAGGCCGAATCAAGGTGCTTGGCCGAAGAAAGTGTGGGAGGGACCAAGTCCACCTCTGACTTTTGAGTCCAGATTAGATGGGCCTTGCTGTTATCACACCACTGATCCGCGCAAACCGGCTAATCATTCGACCCGGAACTGTAGTTGGCATCACCGCATTCAGGCGGAAGGTCAAAGAGGACCACCTCAGAGAGGTGCTCCTAGACCGAATTTCAGGCCAAACATGCCGCTAACCGGAGCCAATGCGACCCCGGTCAACGCTGGAACTCCAAGGCCAGCAGCAACGAAGCCGGTTAACCTGGTGAACATGGGAGGCAGTGACAATGGTGATGGCCCAAGTAGGCAAGGTGGATACCCTGGGAATGATTACAAGGAAGCACATCAGAGTTATGTGGTTTTCGTGACCGAGCCAACTGACAAGAAAAGTCAGTTGAGACGAGCAAAGGAGGTGAATGCCGTGATGCCAGCAGTTCCAAAGTACTTGAACTGGTCTGAGCAGGAGATCACTTGGAGCAGGGCGGATAACCCAAGGATCATGCCAAGCCCAGGGAACTATGCACTGGTGGTGGATCCAACTTTGGTTGGACCCAAGCTGAACGTGAAATTTAGCCGAGTCTTGGTCGACAATGGCAGTGCCATAAACATCATGTATCGGGACACAATGGTCAAGTTGGGTATTTCGCCGAATCAGTTGCAACAGAGCAGCTGTACTTTCCATGGCATAGTACCCGGGGTATCTTGTTCCCCCATGGGTAAGATCTGGGTAGATGTGTTGTTCGGTACCAGGGACAATCACAGACTTGAGAGTCTCGAGTTCGAGGTGGTGGATTTGGAAAGCCCATACCATGCTCTGCTTGGCAGGCCAGCATTAGCCAAGTTCATGATATCTACTCATGTGGCCTACCTCAAGATGAAAATGCCTGGCCCGAATGGTGTTATCACCGTTGCGGGAGACTACAAGAAGGCCATACAGTGTGCTACAGTTGGTTCTAACTTAGCTGAATCACTGGTGATACAAGCTGAAAAGAGCAAGATGCACGAGGTGGTGGCAATGGCGAAGTCAGCTCAGCTCGGCGTGCTGGCCATGACTAATCCGGATGCGGGTGCAACATTTGAGGTGCCCAAGGAGACGAAGAAGATCCCCATTGACCCGGAGAACCCGGAGCGCATGGCCATCATTGGTGCCGGGCTGGGTGAGAAATAGGAAAGCGCGCTCTGTCACTTCCTCCGTGAGAATCGGGATATCTTTGCATGGTCAGCTAAGGACCTGCCTGGTGTTCCGAGGGAGTTGGCAGAGCATTCTTTGTTTGTCAGGCCGGATGTGAAACCGGTTAGGCAACCGACTCGGCGGCTTTCAGATGATCGAAGAAAGGTGGTGCTCGATGAGCTGGCTAAGCTGCTGGCAGCCGGATTCATTATGGAGGTGTTGCATCCGGACTGGATATCTAATCCAGTTCTAGTAGAGAAGAAGAAGGACGAACCAGCTGTGGTCAAGGTGTGGCGCATGTGCATCGATTTCACCAACCTAAACAAGGCGTGTCCAAAGGATCCATTTCCTTTGCCTCGGATTGATCAAGTGATCGATTCTACTGCTGGGTGTGAGTTGTTGTCTTTTATTGATGCGTACTCTGGTTTTCACCAGATACCACTGAACCCTAAAGATCAAATAAAGACTGCTTTTATTACCCCGTATGGGGCGTATTGCTATCGTGTCATGTGTTTCGGTTTGAGAAATGCTGGTGCAACTTATCAGAGATGTATGCAAAAGTGCTTGCATTCTCAAATGGGTAAAAATGTGCAGGTGTATGTGGATGACATTGTCATCAAAACAAAAGAAAAACGTACTCTCCTCGAGGATCTCGAGGAAACATTTGTGAACTTGAGAAAATATCGGTTAAAATTGAATCCGGACAAGTGCACCTTTGGTGTCCCAGCTGGAAAGTTGCTTGGTTTCCTTGTATCGAGCCGAGGTATTGAGGTGAATCCGGCTAAGATCCGAGCCATAGAAAGAATGAAATTGCCTAAATGTCTAAAAGATGTACAAAAATTCACCGGGTGTTTAGCCTCGTTGAGTCGGTTTGTGAGTCGGCTAGGAGAAAAAGCCTTGCCCTTGTATCAGTTAATGAAAAAGAGCACCGGGTTCACATGGACCCCGCAAGCAGATTCGGCTTTCAACGAATTAAAAAAGATGTTGTCCACTGCTCCAGTTTTGGCATCACCTTTGCCGAATGAGCCAATGCTACTTTACATTGCGGCCACTAACCGGGTCGTAAGTGTGGTCATGGTGGTAGAGCGAGAAGAGGATGGTAAATCTGTGCAGAGGCCGGTGTACTATTTGAGTGAGGTGATCTCAACTTCGAAGCAAAATTATCCTCACTACCAAAAGATGACATATGGTGTGTACCTGGCGGTCAAGAAGTTGAAACACTACTTTCAAGAGCATCCGATTACAGTGGTATGTGAAGCTCCAATTGCGGAGATCATTGGGTGCAAAGATGCAACTGGCCGAGTTGCCAAATGGGCGATAGAAGTGTCTCCTTACACACCGCATTATGAGAGAAGAGATGCTATCAAGTCTCAGGCTTTGCCGGATTTCCTTTGTGACTGGGCTGAGATGCAATATGAACCACCTAAACCGGATTACAATTACTGGAGGTTGCACTTTGACGGTTCCAAATGCAAAATCGGGCTAGGTGCTGGGGTGGTGCTCACATCACCAAAACAGGATCAATTGCGATATGTATTGCAGATTCATTTCTCAGCGTCAAACAATGTAGCCGAGTATGAGGCACTGATCCATGGGCTTAATGTGGCTCGGGACATCGGCGTTCGCCGATTGAATGTTTCGGTGATTCGGATTTGGTCGTGCAGCAATCTTCTGGAAATTGGGATGCTCTTGATGCCAATATGGCACTGTATCGGTTTCATGTTCAGAAAATTTCGGGATTTTTTGAAGGCTGTGAGTACAAGCATATACCTCGGCTGGAAAACCAAGCTGCAGATGTTCTGTCAAAACTCGGGTCGTCTAGGGAGGCAATCCCACCCGGAATATCCTTGAATCATCTAAGGGTCCCTTCAATCAAACCTTCGCCTGATTCCGAGTCGATTTTTATTCCCAAGCAAGAATCCGAAGCTATTCCTATGAATGTTGATGTTGAGTATATCGAGGAAGACCCGGGGACTGCATGCCCGGACTCGGGGACTGCTCACACAGATTCGGAAAATGCTAACCGAGTCTTGGGAAAGAGGAGCAGAGATGAAGATGATGCTAACCGGATTGTGGGGAATGGACAGAAGCTGATAGAAGAAATAATGGCGGCCAAACCTGTGGAAGAAAATGAGCACTTGTTCCCTTTGCATCCAGTACCAGAGTGGGCTGAAGAGATCATGAAGTTCATCGAGGAAGGAAGCTTGCCAAGCGATGAGACCAAGGCTAGGCGTGTCCAGAGGAGATCCAAGGCTTATACCATCATCAACAAGGAGTTATACAAAAGAAGTGTAACCGAGGTGTTGCAGCGCTGCGTGGAGCCAGCAGAGGGCAAGGAGATGCTCCTAGAGATACACCAAGGTGAATGTGGACATCATTGCAGTACAAGAGCCCTGGTGGCTAAAGTGTTCCGGCATGGATTTTATTGGCCCACTGCTCATGCAGATGCGGAGGACATAGTCCGCAGGTGTGAAGGATGCCAGAGATTTGCTAAGCAAACACACTTACCCGCATCGGCACTGAAGACAATTCCTATTACTTGGCCATTTGCGGTGTGGTGTTTGGATATGGTGGGAGATTTCAAGCCGGCTAGGGGCAACATGACACATATGCTGGTGATGGTGGATAAGTTCACCAAGTGGATAGAGGTGAAACCAATACGGAAAGTGGATGGCCGTTCGGCTGTAATCTTCTTGAAAGAAATCATTTTGAGATACGGATACCCTCATAGCATCATCTCGGATAACGGCACAAACTTTGCTGTCGGAGAGTTTGCCCGATTCTGCATGAATAAGGGGATCCGGTTAGACATAGCCTCAGTGGCACATCCAGAGTCCAATGGACAAGTGGAAAGATCAAATGCTCTAGTGTTAGCCGGCATCAAGGCTCGTCTCATTGAACCATTGTTGAAAACTCCGGGTGCTGGATAGATGAAATCCCATCAGTTCTATGGGGTCTAAGGACTACACCGAATCGGTCAACAGGCTATACGCCATTCTTTCTGGTTTATGGGGCAGAAGCTGTCCTACCCACTGACATAGAATATGATGCACCAAGGGTGGCAATGTACACTGAAACCGAGGCAAAGGAGGCCCGGGAAGATGCAGTGGATCTGCTAGAGGAAGCAAGAGAATTGGCCCTGTCTCGGACAGCAATATACCAGCAAAATCTCAGGCGTTATCATAGCCGAAAGATCAGTCCTCGAGTGTTTCATGAGGGTGATCTAGTGCTGAGGCTGGTGCAGCGCAGCAAAGGCCGACACAAATTGTCACCTCCATGGGAGGGACCATTCATTGTGAGCAAGGCTATGCACAATGATTCGTACTACCTTGTAGATGCACAGGAATCAAGGGAGGATGGCTTGGACAGACCCGGACAGGAAACCAAGCGACCTTGGAATGTAGCTCTGCTTCGACCCTTCTACTCTTAAAGGGCGCAATGTATGTATTTCAATTTATCATGAATGAAATCGCGGTAATCCGAGTCTGGACTCGGGGACTGCTTCGTCCTTATGCATGTGTTGTTTATTACTGTTTTGTTTTTTGCCGTTCGTGTGCCGAATCGCTTTGAACCTTGTTCTAAGCTTCAAGTAATGTATGTTGTGTTGTTGATCTCGTGACTCGACTGACAAACACCAAAATGGTAGTCAAGAGCAGAGATGAGGAATATGGGAAACATGAAAATGGACACGGGGACTCGGTCCAAAACCGATTCGGCACATGTCGTTTACTAACCCCTGTTATTTCTTTTTTCGTTTATGTTGAATGATTCTAAACCACAACTCGTGCGTTTCAAGTATTGTATGCTATGATTCCTATCTTGTGACTCGACTGTCAAAACACCCAAAGAGGTAGACAAGAGCAAAGATTTGGCAAAAGTAGTAAACAAGAAAACAAACTCGGGGACTCGGTTTAAGATGATCCAACATAAACCTTGTCCGGATCGCGTTAAGCATGATAAGCATAGTCTCGAAAGAACTTAAAATAGTCTATTACATCTGCTCCCGGCATACCGGGGATTTAATGTTTTTGTTAAGTACTTCAGGGTGCAGCGGACTCGGTCGCGGCGGACTCGGTCATAGGAGTTTCGGTTGCAGGAACTCCTGTGGTAGGAGCTTCGGTTAGCGGAGCTTCGGGGGCACGGGCTTCAGCTACGGGTGCTTCGGTTGAAGTGGACGCGGTTACGGGAGGTTCTGTTGCTGGAGCAGACTCAGAAGATGGTGGCACTTCGGAAGTAATCTTGACTGGAGAGCTTGAAGGATGGGCGGATTCGGGAATATCCGGATCAGGTGAAGCCTGTTTAGTGATCACAGTCAAGTTAGTGGCTGGAATCACAGGAGACTCGGTTGGAGTTTGTTCGGTGAGCTTGGCCGAGTCGGAGGCTGGTACCTTGCTGGATTCTTCTTCTTCATCAGACCCGCCCTCAGAATCGGCGTATTCTTCAGCGGAGGCATCGTCCGATTCCTCTTCTTCAGTGTCTTCTCCATCCGAGTAGACTGGAGCCTCCAGATCAAGATGCTTGGTGCGTGCAAATTCGGCCATAAAGTTGGCGGCTTCTTCACGGATCTTGATCCGGTTGGGATCTGAAGCCCATGAAGAACCCTCGCGAAAGGAGCGCACTTTGGCAAGATCAATCAGCTCATACCAAGACATGATGAATAACAAAGCTGCATCAGCACCAGCGCGGGCGGACGAAGACCTCCACTTCTGTAGCCGGGTCATGGCTTGGTCCAGGTCTCTGATCAGCTCCTCCACAGGCACAACTTGCCGCGCTTCAGGAAATAAGATCCGGTGAGCCTTGAGACTTGCATTGAGCAGACCAATATGGGAATCCTTCAAAGGAGCAATCCGAGCCTTGAGTGCTGTGATATGATCTTCGATGTCCCATGTCTCTGGTAGTGGAGCCTCGGTTAATTTAGCTCTCTCAGCTCGGGCGTCTCTCACAGCCCTGGCGGCTTGAAGCCGGATGCTGGTAAACTCTCCTACAAACAAATAAGCTAATACTGAGTTCAGCAAGAAGGAACACAAGCATATGTATCGGTTAAGGGCAGAAAGAAAAAAGGGATTCGGTGAACTTACGATCCATGTCATCATTAAGGCTAGCAAGTGCAGCAAGCCATTTCGCACTGGCCGCTTTGTGAGCACTCAGTTCTTCTTTAGCCGCTTTGACTTCGGCTTCAGATTCGGCTATGGTCGTTTGAATTTGCTGGTCCAGTTTGGCCCGCTTCTCAAGTCCGGCTTTGAAAGTATCCCGCTCCTTCTGGATAGTATCTTTTTCACGCTTCAGCGTATCCCGCTCTCCTTTAACCTTGTTCTTCACTTTTTCAACTCGGTCAAGCTCTCGCTGGAGCCGAGTCACTTCTGATTTTTCCTCGGATAAGGCGCGTTTGTGCTCTTCTTCTTTCTTGTCCATTTCAAGACAGAGCCCATCGAAGGAAGTTTGGAGCTTCTGGTGCTGATGGGCGAGCTGCTTAAAGAGCTTGCCGCGAGCGGTCATGGTTTCCTGAAAGAAAACAGGCAAACGGCGTCAGAAGAATCTCGGGGACTGGCCCGAGATTAACCGAATCAGTTGAAAAGGAGACTCGGGGACTGGAAGTCCCACGGTGTCCTCGGTTAAGGCAACATTCATCATAATTTTTTTTAGAGATTCAAGCCGAATGACTTTCTTACTCGGAGGAGTATCAGTCGTTCGACCCGAATCTCGGGGACTGGGTATAGTACTGTTTGATTATGTTGAAATAAAAGCAAGGTTCGGATAAATTTACCTCGAACACCCGGTTAGCTTCAGTGACCGAGGTCTGTACAGAGTGTAAGGATTGGAACATCCGACTAGGCCCAGCCGGGTGTGGCGCTGAAGTAGAGAAGCCTGTGGCAAAGTCAGCATCATTCCAAGCTTCAATGAATTGCTTGGCGGACTCGAGCTTATCGCTGCTCGGAGGGCGCGGATTCGACGCGGACTGGCCGAATCGAATCGCTGATGGGGCGGCAGAAACCTTCTTGCTAGCAACCACCTGCTTATCCGAGGTAGTCGGAGTTGTGCCAGAGGCACCCTGAGTCGGCTTGGGTTGCGGTGACGCACCAGAAGTCTGCTTCGGATGTGGCTCCTTGTGCTGCTTCTCGGAAACTTGCTGTTGCTGTTGCTGCTTCTGCTTCTTCTTCTTCTGCTGCTCTTGGTTCAGTGCAGTTTGAGCTGCAGGAGCAGGGCGGGAATCAGGCTTAGGCGAGGACGTAGCCGATGTCTTGGCCTTTTCCTTCTCCAGCTCCTTGAGAGGGCGTGGCCAACTTGAATCTCGGATTGGAGCCGAGGTTTCCTCACACTCCAAGTCGATAACCGGCTCTGAAATGGGAGTCGGCTGGGGAATATTGGTAGTGGTGACACGCGTTGGTGAGGTGGCAGTTCGGTCAGGAAATTGGGTTTCCATGGCCGTATCCAGTGGAGGGATAGGAGAAGAGATGGATGAATGAGTCTGCGCGGTGATGAGGACATCACTGCATAAAGTAAAGCAAACGGTTAACTCGGATAGATATGACTCGGTTAATAGAGGAAGAAAGCAAATAAAGTTCGCTCAATGTTACCCCTTGGTGGTGGGCATCGGTTTGACGCGATTTGGCTTGTCGCCGGACTTCTTCCTTCTTTTTGTCTGTGGGGCATCTGTTTCGGGCGCCTCAGCGCGTTTCCGAGAGGCCTCTCCAGTATCTTGTTTGGCTGGAACACAAGGAGGTGGTTTCCATGAAATCGGAATAGCGTCGATGGGTTCTAAGATGCAGCAATCTTCATCTTCCTCGTCGGAAAGGTGGTGAATGTCTGATTGCTTACCCTTGCGGACTGGCTTGGCACGGGGAATTGGCAAGTAGTCATCCGTATCCGGATCCTCTTCGCCCTCGCGCGGCGGGCTGAGATCCGGTGTCCATGCCTTGGTGGAAAGATCTCCGTCTTCAATAAGTTGACGGTCAAACAGCTACAAAAAAGACAATGCGAATCCGGATCAGGCCAGGATTATTCGGATGAAGTAAGAGTGGATTCGGAAAGTGGTGAGCTAACCTGTGGAGGAAGTTTTTCCCGGTAGAATGGCTTTACACCCCACCGCCATTTATCCGACATCTCATTGGCAGCAATGGCGTTTACCCGTCTGAAGACGGAAGCTTTGTCAAGCTCGTGTTTGCTGATCCGGGTAGGATCTAGTGCGCCACGCGTGTGGCATATCTTGTGGTCACGCCTTTGAAGAGGGCTGACTCGGCGAGAGATGAAGGTCCGGAGGAGGTCGTCAGAGACCATACCCTTCTTCAAAAAATCCTCCAGAGTGGTATGCACTGTCTGAAGTTCAGCAATTGTTTCAGCCGGATTGTAACCGAAGTTCAGTTCGGCTGTGGGCGGCTCCATCCTGAACTCGGGCAGATTGAGGGCATCATGGCCCTCAGCACTCTTCACATAAAGGAAGGTCCTTTGCCACTTCTTGACCGTGTCTAGGCCAGTGACACGGGGAAAGGTGGATCCCTGCCTTGGCGTGATGCTAACCGAACCGCAAGCAGTCAGTTGTTTCGGCTTGGTACCTGGAATGGTATGCTTGCGGAGGTGGAAGTATTTGGCCCATATATCCACACTCGGCCAGAGGCCGAGATAGCCTTCGCAGAAGGAAGTGAAAGCTGATAAAGAGACGAAGGCGTTCGCCGGGAGATGGTGAAGTTGTAGTCCGAAAAAGTCCAGAAAGGCCCGAAAGAAGTCACTAGCAGGCAATCCGAACCCGCGCTCGAAATGCGCTATGAATACCACGCGCTCACCGGGTTCGGGGGCCGGCGCGAGTTCTTTTCCGGGTCTGCGGCATATAACTTGCGGCGTTATACGCCGGGTGGCTCGTAGCCATTCCAAATCATTCCGGGTAACATCAGATCCTTCCCATCTGCCAGGGGGAAGTTTGGCCATAACCGAATCAGTCCTGCAGCAAAAAGACGGATAACCGGGTCAGGAAATTCGGAATCCATGGAACCAAAGGAGAATCGGATAACATTAAAGCCGAATCGGATCTAAGGTGACTCGGCTAATCCTATCCCGGGTAGGGTTAACCGGGTCCGGTGGAGAAGGTGATGCGGTTGGAGATCGCAAACATCTTTCCGCGAGTTTCTAGGGTTGGGAAGATCTACAGCAGTAGTAAAAAAGAAAGAAAATCACAGGCAAAAACATGGTTGAACTGCTCCTACGGAGACAAGTCTATCTAGGCTAGTCTGATACAAAACTTGGACAGAAAGTTTGCAGAGTATGCTACGGCAGGGACATGGGCTTAGATACGCATCAATCTAGCAAGAACAGGCGTGTGTATTTCAAAAAGTATGAACTCGTCACGGTGGCTATGGCGAGAGGAGGAAGAACTTACAGTGCTAGTTCCTCGAAGGAGAGATTCGACGGAGAAACGGCGGAGATGGGCGCGAGGCGCGGCTCCGGTGATCTTGCTCTGGTACGCTGTGCGTCCCTGGCGCGGCAACCTTGAATGGCGAGGTCGCGGCGGCGTCGATGGAGCGGGTCAGTGGGAGTCGAGAGGAAGAAGACGGGGAAAAACCACCGCGCCCTCTTTATAGCCTCCAGCGGTAACTGCCCCCCACTACCGCGCGGTTACCGGAGCACGGTTAGATCCCTTGCGTCGCGGAACTCTGTGGCAGCTGCTGTGGCCGTGTATTTCAAGCACACGTGGTCACGCCGCAGAATTGGAAGCGGTGGAACGGATCCTATGTGCCGGTCAACGGAGAAAACGAGGAGACGTGGTCTTCTGGTCAAATACACTCAAGTACCCGGTGGATCCGGATAACGAGCTGACAACCCGGGTTATACGGCTTTGCACAGGCTTTTCCTGCCAAATGTCCCGGAAAATTCGGTGACAACTAGAAGTGATCCGGTTAATGATGTTGGTTTTGAATCTGGAACGGCCCTTCAGCCGAGGCTGTAGGACCATACCAGCTTCGGGGACTACTGTCGGGGGGCTGCCCCCGGGTAGGGCAAAGATGATGTGTTATGAACAGTTAAGGTCTAACCGGATCAAGGAAAGAAAGAGTTAGCCGGGTCACTTGGGCCGGATCTCAAGGCGATTCGGTCAGTCCTACTTCAAGCCAGAGTGAAAGGAAAGACCAAAGGGGATCCGGTGAGGTTTAACCGGATCCAGGAAAGAAGAGCCGGCTAAGTTATCCGGATCCGGGTAGGGCAACTCGGATGTTGCACAGGGGCCAAGTAATGTCAGTAAAAGTCACGGGCACTGTAAGGTTACTGACCGGGGCTCAGAAGACAGCAAGGTGCTGCCACAGGTTTTCCGGGTCACAAGCCCCTAGGCGCTGACTCGGCCAATTCGGGAAAGGGGCAGTGCTAGGCTACTGTGGTCTACACTGCCTTAAGCTCAAAGAGGAAAGATAAGCCTGTGGAGAACAGAGGGTGAGCTGGGCTGAGTGACAGTGGCCAGTGTTTGTCCTGTTCTCCTTGTCCATGCCATTGTCCTCTGCGGCCAGGGGCAAAAGGGTAATTCGGTTACTGTATATATGCAACACCACCTTCTCCTGTGAGAGGGATCGACGATTGTGAGCATCATTTCCCCCCAAGCTTCATCTTCTACCTGGAGCTCTCTCCATTGTTCATCATACAGCTCGAGGAGCGCTTTGTACTTGTAAACACTTGAGATATAAGAGAGTAGGCTAGAGCTGCAGTAGGGGTGTTACCTCCACAAGAGGGCCCCGAAGCAGGGTACATCGTGGTGTTCTTGGCTGTTCTTGGTTTGCTTTGTTCTTGTTGTTTCCTGCGAGGTTCTTGTTTGATCTTCATGCGTGCTTCATAAGCGCGCAAACCCTCCCCGGTTCCCCCAACGCCCAAGCGAGCCCACACTTAAGCCATACCCATGGCATCTGCCGTGACACCACCACGACATCAACACTAGCCCAATCAAAAAAAATTGTCAAATATGGCCCTAACGGGATGTAGAAAAGGCGACACGTGTCTTCCCGCCGGTCCAGCTGGCGGGAAGCCACTTCGCGCCAAACCAGCTGGCGAAAGGTCGCTTCCCGCCAACCCTATTGGCGGAAGGTGACTTTGTGCTATTTCATTTTGCACGACGGTGTCCACCTTACGCCCACCCCGGAAGAGACACGTGTCCTTCCGCCGGCTGGAACGGCGCAAAGTGGTTTTCCGCCAGCTGGTCCGGCGGGAAGGCACATGTCGACTTTTCTACATCCCGACAGGGCCATATTTGACATTTTTTCCAGTGGGGCTAGTTTTGACAAATACATTGGTCAGGGGCCATATTTGTAAAAAAATCGATTTTCCAAACTACTCCAGTTATCCAGTATACTACTCCATGGGGGTACTAATTGTTGTCCCGACTAGCTAGATGTTGTAGAGGAGCAGAGACAAGTGAAGCTGTTATTTCTTAGCTTCCTTAGTATTACATGATACTCTTAGTTCTTCATTTCCATATGGGGTGCCTCTCCTTATATAGAGGCTTACAAACCGTCTTAAACAACTAGCTCCAACCAAGATAGGAAAGAGAAGTTTACTACTCCTACTAGCTAGCTCCAACTAAGATGTCAAAGAGAAGTTTACTACTCCTACTAGCTAGCTCCAACTACCTACTAGCTAGCTCCAAACTAATGTCAAGTTGGCTTTTGCCACAGACAAGCAAAGCCAAACTTGAACTACTCTGCTTACAACTGAAAAGCAAATTCTACACTAGCACTGCACTGAATTATTCAACAATCTCCCCCTAAGGCAGATGCAGTGCGCTTACTAAACCCTGACGACCTTGATCTTCTCAACGGAGCAGCTGGAGACGCACACGTCCCAGAGCCTTTGTCAGGATATCAGCGAGCTGCGTCACCGAGCAGCCTCGCGAGCCAAACACCTTGGCACGTTGCAGTGGTGGCTGTGATGTATTCAGCCTCGCAAGACGATAGCGCCACCACCTTCTGTTTCTGCGACTGCCAGCTGATAGGGCTGTCGCCGAGGAAGAAGAGAGCTCCTGTGATGCTCTTCCTTTGTCGACGTTGCCGGCCATGTCACTGTCGCTGAAGCCAACTAGTCCACGCTCGCCGGACTCCCTCTTGTAGTAGCACCCGTAGTCTAGGGTACCAGCCACATAGCGCAGTAGATGCTTCACAGCAGCCCAATGCTCCTCAGTTGGCTTCTCCATGAAACGGCTCACGTAGCCCACCGCATACGCGATGTCAGGCCGCGAGTGAACCAGGTAGCGCAGGCTGCCCACCACGCTCCTGTACATGGTGGCATCGACCAGCTTCACCGTGCTGGCCTTGCTCATTTTCAGCTTTACCTCCATCGGGGCCTGCACAGCTTTGCAGCTTGCGAGGCCCGCCTTCTCCAGGATGCTCTTGGCGTACGCGCTCTGGCCCAGAGTGATGCCACTGCCATCCTGGTGCACCTCGATGCCCAAGTAGTAGCTGAGCATGCCAAGGTCACTCATGCAGAACGAGTTCTTCATCTCGTCCTTGAAACGCTGGATCTCGTCGATGCCCTGTTGAGGATGAAGACAGCCGTTGTCACGGCCTCCCCCCAAAAACGACTTGGCATCTTCGATGTCTTCTTCATGCTCCTTCCCATCACCACGATGGTCTGGTTTCGGCGTTCCACCACGCCGTTCTGCTGTGGAGAGTACGGCGCGGTCAGTTGCCGCTGCACTTTCCTCCAACTCCACGAGTTGGGCATCCTCCGGTTGTGCTGCAGCCGACAGGGATTCCTCTAGCTCCGCTAGCTGGTCTTCTGGGATCTTCTCCCAGTCATTCGTATCCGCCTGCGGCTGCAGCTGGACACAGGTCTCCGGGCGCTCCTCCCGGACAATCTTCTCCAGTCAGCAAGGCTGGGCTTCCGGCTCCTCGAGACGGGCTTCCAGGATCTTCTCCCGGGCACTCCCCATGGGAGTTCCCTCCAACTCCTCCCGAGTCGGCTTCGGATCCGCTAGGGGAGTTGGTGATGCCGACTCCTCCTGAGCCGGGACATCCCACTCCGCCGTCCAACGAATCTGGGGACGCAGCTGTGTTGGTGCCGGCTGGACTTCGCCCTCTGCCACCAGGAGAGACACTGTCTCTGCCACCGAGAGAGTCGAAGCAGCTGGCACCGTCGCATCCGGCTGCACCTTGGGGCCAGCCGGCATGGTGAGCTGCGAGGTAGACGGCACGCTTATGGTGCAGGCCTGCGTCGCGAGCAGCGCCTCACCTCCGTCGTCGCCTCCACCCTGCACGAGGTGCACGCAGTCTGGATCGAGCGGCTCCGTGACCTCGACCACGCGCGCCATGAGCATGTGCGCGTCGTCGTCGATGACTGTGGCCATGTAAAGACCAGGCTCCTCATCGTCCTCGTGCTGTGTGAAGTGGGCTGCCGCCGCAGCCTCGTCGCGCTGTTTCTTCCAGCACTCACGGGCCCAGTGGCCCGGTATACCGCAGTACCGGCACTTGTTATCCTGGACTGCGCCAGGTGCACCACGACCGTATTGGCCGTCCCGACCAGCCTTGTTACGTGCGCCATCCTGGCCGCGCCCGCGTCCTCTGCCGCGGTGCCGGTTTGGCACATAACTGCTACCACTGCCTCTAGACGGACCATCGTGCTGGCGCTGCATGCGAGCGCGCCACTGGTCCTCTGTTAGCAGGAGCTTGCTGCTGGAGTCGTGCTCGTCGTCGCCGTCTCGTTCGTCGACGACCTTCAGCCGGCCGACAAGCTCTTCGATGGACAAAGTTTTTAAGTCCACCAGGCTCTCAATCGACCAGCATAGCTGCTTGTACCGCTTCGGAGCGATACGAAGGAGCTTGAGGACGACCTTCTTCTCGTCAAGCGGGTCGCCGAGGACCTCCAACTCGTTGGCGAGAGCTTGGAGTCGCATGGCGAAGTCGTCGATGGACTCCCCGGGACGGAACTTGATCTCCTCGTAGTTAAGACGCAGCGTTTGCGCCCTTGACTCGCGCACGCGCTCGGCGCCGAGTCGTAGAGTCTTGAGTGTGTCCCAAGCCTCCTTGGCTGTATCCTTGGCAGCCAGGGTGCTGCGCATCTCCGGCGGCACGGCGCGAAGGATTGCTTCGAGCGCCAGCCGGTCGTCGGTGTACTCGGCGGTTACTGTCTCCACCGCCGTCCACCAGCCACGACCCTGGAGGATGACACGCATGAGCAGCGCCCAATCGTGGTAGTTGGAGCGCGTCAAGAGCGGGAAGGACGTCGAGGACATGCCCGCGTCACGTACGGCACGCGGAGCCACTAGCTCCCGTCCGTCGTTCTTCGCAGCCAGCACGCCAACCCTGACCCTCCGCTCAATCTCAGCTTCAATGTCCTCCTCCGACCTCACGCCGGTTGCACCACCACCCTTCGGCGCCATGATATACTGAACCTAAGCTCTGATACCAATTGTTGTCCCGACTAGCTAGATGTTGTAGAGGAGCAGAGACAAGTGAAGCTGTTATTTCTTAGCTTCCTTAGTATTACATGATACTCTTAGTTCTTCATTTCCATATGGGGTGCCTCTCCTTATATAGAGGCTTACAAACCGTCTTAAACAACTAGCTCCAACCAAGATAGGAAAGAGAAGTTTACTACTCCTACTAGCTAGCTCCAACTAAGATGTCAAAGAGAAGTTTACTACTCCTACTAGCTAGCTCCAACTACCTACTAGCTAGCTCCAAACTAATGTCAAGTTGGCTTTTGCCACAGACAAGCAAAGCCAAACTTGAACTACTCTGCTTACAACTGAAAAGCAAATTCTACACTAGCACTGCACTGAATTATTCAACACTAATATCATTGGTGTTGTGACGGAGTATATTCCTTTTTTATATGTGTTCAAACACAAGACGGTTCATCAAACTAAGAGCATCTCCACCGGCGCGCACAATAGAGCGTTCGGCAAAATTGCCGGATAGGCGCTATTGGGCGCGCCGGCACGCGTTGCCGCCTATTGTGAGCGCCGCTCCCCACCGGTCGCTCCCAATAGGTTTTTGAGAAGAAAAAAAGTGAGACTCGAATTCATTTAAACTTAACGCATTTCACTGAAATTCGATACTTTTTATAAAATGCGACGAAACTTGAACTAAAACCTATTCTAATTGCCCGTCCAGTAGCCGTAGAACTGGTCCCAGTCGTGCGCCGCGACCGCGTCCTCGACGTTCCACGCGCCGAACTCCTGCTGCGGCGGCGCTTCGGCCGGCTCCTCCTTCACCAGGGGCGGCGCTGGCGCGGCGACGAGGTCGATGATGTTGTTCTCGACGCACGACCAGTGCTCGGCGAACTCCCACGTCGCCGGCTGGATCGTGTTGAACGACAGCTGCTCCGCGAAGGGCGAGGTCCCTAAGAAATTGGGCCTCAGCCTCCTCCTCCGTCAGCGTAGGCGGGGGCGGCTACGCAGCGCGCTTCTTGCCGCGGGCCGTCGCCGTCCCCGGCTCGGACTTCACCTTCACTGGGGCGGTCGCGGACCGAAGTCGCAGATGGTCACGCCGCCCCGGCGCGGCGCTGACCATCCTGGCTCGTCCTTGATCTTCAGGCCGCCCCTTGGCGTCGGCGTGGGCTCCGTCTTGATCTTGACGAAGCGGGGCGTCGTCGAGCGCGCGCTCGACGACGAACTGCACGAGGAGGAGGAGCTCGGCGGCATCTCCCACATGTCGCGGGAGTGCCCGCCCGCCGCGGTGTAGCCGTACTCCCGCATCACTGCGTGGAAGCTACGCCCCTCCCACCAGCGGCGACGCCACTCGCTGTTGTTGCGAGGCGGGCGCACGGGGCCGCGGTGGTCGTCGATCGCCGACTGCCACTGAACGGCGAGGAGCGCGGGCCAGTAGTCACTGCCCTCCGCGTACTCCGGGTCGGCGCGCTGCTCCGGCGTTAGCTGGCAGCGGCGCAGACGGATGAGCTGCTGGAGCCGCTCCCCCTCCGACAACGGAGGGACGACGTACCCGAGCGCCGACAGCGTCCACCCATTGGAGCTGCCGGCGCGGTTGTTGGGGAGGCGCAGCCCCAGCGGCACCGGGATGCGGTGTCGGTGGAAGAACCCTGCCTCCTCCTTCCGGAGACAGCTCTTCGCCCCGCCGCCGCCGCTGCCTCCCGCTTGGTCGTTGTGCGCCATCGTCGGTGGATTTTGTGGAGAAAGGGGGAGAAGAGAGGATGAGAGCGACGGTGGACAACGGCGAGCGACTCCGCGCCTTCTTTTATAGGCGGCCGTGGGAGACGAATGGCGGGAACGCGGCGCGGGAAACTCCGCCATTACTCCGGCGTCGGTTCTCGAGGCGTCGTAACTCCGGCGACGCGCGTCGGGAAGACGAGGCGTGCGTCACACGCGTCAGGAAACCGCTCAGCGGCCGCAGTTAATTGCGTTGACCGCGGCCGTCTCACTGACGCGTCGGGCCCGCCCGTCAGGAGCGACTCGGCGTGCGTTGCCAGCGCGCACGGTTGTGTCCCTAAAACCTGGGCGCGAAGCGGGGTTGCCGGATGTTGTATTGGGACGTGCCGGCAACTTTTGGCCTATTGGGCGCGCCGCTGGGGGACGGTTTTGTGCCGGCGCGCCTAAATCGTCTATTGGGAGCGGAGTTGGGCGCGCCGGTGGAGATGCTCTAACGGCCGACCATGAGAAAACCATCCATGAGAGGAGAGTCAAGACAAAAAAGAAGCAATTCTTGTCTAGAATACACAATTGAGGGATAGACGTGTTATTTTCCACGGAAGATTAAAGATTAGCCAACCGGCTAGAAATTATCAAGCCTTTTTGATGTAGCCCAACCTACGGCTCCTACAACAAATGGTCCAATGACAAGAGCTAGAGTCAAGGCTCACCATGACAAGGTGAATTCACTCCTAGCTTTGTGTGATCTCAATACACCCTTGAATGGTTTGCTACTTCATTCGGATACCTTGTGCATACTCAGGAACGACTACCGTGAAGATCACCAAGCAAGTATGAAAGATGGCCAAGAGACGACGCAAGACGATGGAGAAGAAGCGGAGAAGACTGAAGAGCCGGCCTCCCAGCCGGCCAGGGCCGGCCCCAGGGCCGGTTTGCTTACAGACCCGGCCGGGCCACAGGCCGGCCACCATCCAGCGAGTGCCGGCCTTCCAGCCGGCCTGGGCCGGACCCAGGGCCGGGCACCCGCCCGAGGCAGTCGGCCTCCCAGCCGGCCCCCGAGCCGGCCTCCACGCCAGCCTCGGCCGGCCCCAAGGCCGGTTTCCCTGAGACTTTCAGCATGCGCGCTTGACGGGCCCGTGTGGCCTTGTACCTCCCTCCTTTTCACCCAGCTCGTGGCTTAGACTATAAATAGACCCCTTCCCCTCCAGATCTAGGGTTAGACTATGATTTGGGATTAGAGTAGAGCTGTGCTCCTTCTTCTCAAAGTGGTCCTTTCCTCCTATAGAGATGAATCAAGGTCTCCCCTTGTGGAGATGAACCAAGGCCTCCCCTTGTGGAGAAGATCCCTTCGTGGATACCAAGGCTTCCTCTTGTAGTTGCGATTACTTGCCAATCTTTCATCTTAGGGTGACTTTATTGGGTTGGTTTGGATTGACCAATTGGACAAACAATTCTAAGAGTAAGGTGTGCCTGGGAGGGGAGAATTGGGGGCTACCCTTGGGGCTTGTTACCAGTTGAATCTTGCTGAGTTATGTCTTGCTAGTTATCTTTGATTTGAGAGTTTTCCCCTCTTTGTGTTCTTGTGTTCATCCCTTGTTCTTCGTGTTCATCGTTCCCTCCGCCCAAATCCGTGAAAATCGGGACCAACCTACATCACTTTTTTGCTTATAACACCTCTCAATGTACACCCTTGATCCATGAGATTAGCAACCAACATCAGTACGAGTGCAACAAGAACACACCTTGCCTAGCCTCTAGTCATGAATGGCAAGGAGACATGACATGATCACATGAAAAATGAAGGAGATGTCAGACACCTCTATATCACGAACACGACTTAGAAGCGAGTCGAACCTACAATCTTCCTTTGGGCATGAGGAGGGCTGGAGGGGCGCAGTTAGGGCCATGACAATGCCTATACGGAGGAGACCAGACCCACATTTGTCGTCATTGTCAACATAAGCTAATAAAGCAAGGATTTCATCATGGAGTGACCGAGTGACCCGAATCCACCAGAGCAAGGGCAAGCCATAATTGATGAACAAGTCTTCGACTAGGTCTGTAAAGATGGGGGGTCACATATCATCGTCGTAGAAAAAAAGGAGACATTGGACGCAGACCTAGACTCCATCATTCTGAACCCTGATGCGCCGGATACCCGAGTCTGTTCGGTACACTATGAAAACTCTCTCGAATCGTATTTTCTATGCTAACTCTTTCAGGCACTTGCAACTGGATGAACTTGCTATAAAGTCTGGAGAAGCTCGCCTCCCCCTCTCAAGTGCAAGATCTTCAACTGGCTCACCCAACGGCACCGTCTCTCGACCAACGTGTAGACACCAACTCGCTGCCTCGCCACGCTGTCTCTCGTGCCCTGAAGACAAAGACGTGGACCATCTCCTGCTTTTGTGCCCTAGGGCTCGGGAGGTTTGGGATTACTTCTTCCCCCCGGCTGATCATCCTCCCGTGAGCGCTATCCTGGAGCTTGGGACACCTCCTGCCGAAACCAGGCTGAAGCCACCATCTGCACGACAATCTCTTGGAGCATTTGGAAGCGACGCAACGCTCTTTTCTTCAATTGCGTGGATGAATCACTCTCTATTGTCTGTCGTTGCTGTGTGGAGGACCTACTCCTCTGGGCGCACCGATGCGCGTCGGCACCTACTGCTTATCTAATTAACACTTGGAGTATTTCCTTTGATCCCCCGTGAGACACGAGCAAGTTGTAACAATGATTCTCTGTACCTCGACCTTGTATTCTTCACCGCTACTCTGATGGTGGTGGCCATATTATAAAATGTTCAGGCTGGCTCTAAGAGCCCGCCGTAGTTACAGTAAAAAAAAATGCCACTAGCGGCATCCTCATCTAGCCACCCTCGCATCACATACGAGAAAAATAATTACTGGGTTATTTCATGTTGTGGCATTACTTATCGGCTTATATACGCATTATGGACACTAGCAAAATGTCCGTGTGTTGCAACGGGCTACTCAATTTGTCCTCGATTGTAAACAAAAGACATATGAAAATTCACATGAAAAATGTATAGTTCAACATCATATATATATAGAAAGAAGCAACCCACCAGTTATCTCTTACTATTGACTAAGATTATTCTTGGAGACAACTTCAAGAAATAGCTTTCATATACAATCCTCGTGTTATGTAGAATCTCGCGTCCATGGTAGGTCTAGGAGTCGGCCCGTTACGATTGATCATGGCTGCATCGGATCACCCAATTGAAATAGTGTTGTTGGCTCCCGGCCGTTGTTTCAGCACTTTTCCAGTCGTGGGCGACATAGCCACTCTCTGGATTCGTACTCACAGTTTTATCAGGTTCATAGGTCTTGCAACGGATAACAGCTTTAGCACCGACAGTGAGTAAACACGAATTCCAATTATAAATCAAATGAAAGAATAAATAAAAGGGTTTTCCTTCAGAGCATTAGAAACCGAAGAACTAAGAATTATTCATCAGAATTTTCTTTAGCTTCCTTCAAGCAGGAAAACGTCATGTATGTTTCCAGGCTTCTTCTCTTATAGGAGTACTCTGCTAATTTCCTCCTTGTAGGGAACTATTGTGCTATGAATTTGGGACGTGTGTACTGTCCTAAGTTGACGTGAATAAACAAGGCAGCGTGATGGAAAATTCAGTAGAGAAGCTAGACTCTGAATCTAGCTGCTAGACATGTTGATTGGGTCATGTAGGGGTAGCTGTATTAATACAGATTGGTTTTTCTATCTTCATAAGCACATATTTTGAATGTAATCAAATCTTGCAAGTCAACACTTGAAATTCATAAATCAATATTGAGCCGTAA
This sequence comes from Poa pratensis, assembly GCA_947311845.1. NCBI lineage: Eukaryota > Viridiplantae > Streptophyta > Magnoliopsida > Poales > Poaceae > Poa > Poa pratensis. The sequence goes on along the minus strand of CAMZMU010000040.1, from coordinate 75,711,018 downwards.
GGAGTATTACCTGGGTACCTATAATATATGCTCTTGAAAGGACACGGATGTCGCCTAGAGGGGGGTGAATAGGCGATTAAAATTCTTTACGGTTTAGGCTTGAATAAATGCGGAATAAAACTTGCGGTTAATTTATCAAGCACAAAACCTAAACAATGATAGGTTTACCTATGTGCACCAACAACTTATGCTAATCAAGATAACCAACTATGTGATAGCAAGATATATTACTTCAAGCTCGATGGCTATCACAAAGTAAATTGCATAAGTAAGAAGCTCGGTTATAGAAATACCGAGGCACTTGGAGACGATGATTTGTCCCGAAGTTCACTTCCCAATGGAAGCTACGTCTCCGTTGGAGCGGTGCGGAGTCACAAAGTGATCCCCGAATAGCCATCAAATGACACACCGTAATCTTCTTCGTGTCTCTACCAATGTAGAGAACCACGAACCACTATGGGACACTTGAGGGTGGTCACCGAACCCGTACAAGGATGAGGCACACTCCACAACTTAATTGGAAGCTCTCACCGAATTCCCGCGGCTCCCAAAGCCACTAGAATCACAAGGTTGGGGCGCGTCTCCACAACTTAATTGGAGGCTCCCAACTATCCCGCGAGCCACCAAAACTCCGAGATTAACAAGGACCGTCTAGGACACTCCAAGTACCCAAAAGGACAAGCTCTAGGGCACCCCAAGTACCCAAGAGTAACAAGCTTCTCAACTTCGATTTCCACGTATCACCGTGGAGAACTCAAACCGATGCAACCGATGCAATGAAGGCAAGACCACTAGAGGTGGTCAAATCCTTCACTCCCAAATCCCACCAAAAGCAACTAATGCTTGTGGGGGGAAAAGAGAGGAAGAACAAGGAAGAACTCAACAAATGGAACTACAAGATCTAGATCCAAAGGTTTCCCCTCACTTAGAGGAGAGATGGATTGGTGGAACAATAGATCTAGATCTCCTCTCTCTTTTCCCACTAAATGGAGGCAAGAATTATGGAGGGATAGAGAGTTAGCAAAGCTCAAGAAGGTCAACAATGGGGGGAAAACGAGCTGCAAGAGAGAGAGCTGGCTGGAGGTAGGTGGAGGGGTATTTATACCCCTCCCAGAAAAATAGCCGTTGCAGACAGGGGAATCGGATATTCCGATATAAGTAGGGATCGGATAATCCGATTCCACTGGATAATCCGAATCAGCTAGAATCGGATATTCCGGAAAACTTCAGTACTCCCCAGAACTGGTTGCTTTTAAAGTCCTTAGCCGAATTCGAGCAAACCCCGAGAATCGGATATTCCGACACAAGTGAGTACCGGATAATCCGACACTGTCGGATAGTCCGATTCAGTCCGTTTCGGATATTCCGGAATACTTCAGTACGTGGTTGCTTGTAGTCCTTAGCAGAATTCGAGCCACCTTTGACGATCGGATAATCCGAATCAACCAAAATCGGATATTCCGGAAAACTTCAGTATGCCAGAAAAACTGGTTGCTTTAGGGTCCTTAGCCGAATTCGAGCAAACTTGAGAATCGGATAATCCAAGTCATCTGGGACCGGATAATCCGATTTCCTTGCTTGAGCAAAACAGACAGAAACAACAAAACCTGAAGTGCAATATCTTTCTCGTTCGAACTCCAAAACAGGTGAAACCAATTTTGTTGGAAAGGTAACGACAAGAGCTTTCCTACAAAAAGTGGAAATATTAAGAACCATAAAAGAGTTAAGTTGACACACATGGGAAGGTGTGGAACTTTCCTTACGGATAAACCGATAATATTTCCAACCCAAAAACGCAACAAGTTTTCCATACGAAATCCGTTTTCGGAGAACTTGGGCTTGTTATGAAGATCACCACAAGCACCAAAAACCCACATAGAGAAAATCCAAATAAGAACCAAGAAAGATGATGAAGGCAAGTATGCAAAGGTTTGAGCTCTCTCCAACTGATACGCTAAAGCTCAATGAGAGCCCCTCTTGATAGAACGGTAACTATCCTATAACCCGGTCTCCCAACCAAGAGACCGGAAATAGAAACCCTATCAACATCATACCTTTGCCTTGCGCATTCCACTTGAGCTAGATGACGTCGATCTTGATCTCTTCAAGTGGACCACCTTTCTTGATTGCGCTTCACTTGGTGAAGACTCAAACATTGCTCCCCATAATCCACTATGGGAGAGCCTCTCTTAGGCACATCTTCACATGAACATTATCTCTAAATGGGTGGCAAGTTTCAAGCCTAGGATTTCTTTGAGATGCTCCTCTTGAACTTGCGCTTCTCAACATTGATGACGATCACCACTTGACGTCATCGTTCATGGGCTATATGAAATCTTCATTTGATGCACGCCCATAGAAAGATACCTAACCACACATAGAAATGCTACACACATATCATGGGTTAGTTCACAAAGCTATATGGACAATTGCTTACCATACCAAGAGATACATGATCCCACTTGGTACATCTTGTAGCTTTGTGTGTTGATCAATATCTTGATCAATCTTGCATATTTTCTTCTCTTTTCAATAGATGATGTCTTGAAGATAACCATGAATGATCACATAATCCTTTTCTTCAAGACATACTTGCGATATGCTCAACTCACATATGACCAATCATCGGATAACTCCTCGAATACCAACTTGGTCATCGCATACTCTTCTTCTTGATCATATCAAGTATATATCCATACACCTCGATGATCTTGATGCCAAATACTTCATTATATCAATATATTCATGGCATCAATCTTGAATCCAACATATGGAGTTCAAGCATGGTCTATGGACAAACACTACAAGTACAACTCAATGCAACCATTAGTCCATAGGGATTGTCATTAATTACCAAAACCACACATGGGGACGCCATGCCCTTTCAGCTCTGAATAGCTTGAATCAGGTCATGTCTTGCTTGAATCATCTGAATTGCTTTATCCCAGGCACTGTACCATTCCAAGTACCGTTTGCTTCTAATTGGCTGCACTCTGTTAGAAACATGGCACGATGGCTGGCATCAGTTTTAAAATGATTTATTGTAAACACCGTGGTAAGCTGTTGTCAGATTGCTTGCATATCAGCTGCAGAAACACGGCAGGGTACTCGAGAACAGTGCACAACATTGCAGGCTAACCCATAGGATAGGGGTGCAAATCTAAACACTGCTCCTCATCTAGAGTTGTAGTCTATTGGCTTGGCGCTCTACCCTACCACAGGCATGTTCTTGACGGGTTGAAGGAGCCCCCAGCAGCAGTTACATCATCAACCGTGAGGGATCGATGAAGGTGCAGAGCGGATCGTGGAATCTGAGTTGCATCAGTTGAACCGCACACATAGAATTCTCTGTCGGACGACGTCAGTAACAATGACCGCCGAGATTTTCATCAGGTCTGGCGCCACTCCATCCGTCGAGATACGACGACGTGTGGAAGCGCCGCGGCCATCTCTTCCAATAATCAACTGCCATGCCTGCTCGACGTTTCCACCTCCCAGAGCTGCTGCTGAGGTGCCGGTCGAGCGCGACGTAGGGAAGGGGCGTCCCGGCGAGCTCGATGCAAGAGATTGGTGGACGGCGCCGGCGGACTCGAGGCAGGGCATTGGAGCCCTGCGCTGGCGGGCACAAGGCAGGGGATGAGAGATGGTGAAGCGATCAAAGTATGATGAACTTGTTCTGCACCATCAAAGTAGGCATGTGAAACGATGTATGTCTAGGTTATCCTCATGACCCAAGTTTATTGATGTCAGTATGTATTACATAATAGATTTAGTAGTCAATACCTGAAGGAAAATTAGTCGTTTGGTCATCATGTCGTGTGGTATGATGATCTTGTTCTGCATAACCATGTTGACATGTCAAAAGATGGATGACTGTAGCTATGTCGTATTGTATCTAATAATTGTAAGAAATTGCACATCAAACCTGAATGAATTTGAGAGGATTGGTCTCCTTGATGCGCAGCACTCTCCACTGAATCCTGGTTGATTTGAGAGGATTGGTCTAGATTGGTCTCAGTATATGGCATTCGACGATTCCAGCCGGTCTCCCCACGTGGGAAGAATAGTGGATACGACAAAGGGTCGTAGCAACCATAGCATGCTCTAATATAGAGGGGACGGTCTCCTCTTTTTGCACAAACGACAACACTCCTATCAAAGGTATTTTGAGGGTCGCTCCCTTCGACCCATATTGCTGCCACTTCTGAAGCAGTTGGCGCATTGTACCTTCTTTGATCAAGCTTGATATCTGTGTTCAGTGAGATTCTGTACTCATCCAGATTATCAACATCACCAAGACTCTTAAACACTTGAGCATAAGGATTATGCTCTAGAATAGCCAAAATCTTTTGTATGAGATCTAGCCTAAGATTTGGTGACCTCTGAACCCTGTGCATCAGGTTTTCATCTGCATCGTATATATACAGTTGCAAATGTCGAGGGCCATTATCAGCAGACAACAGAGCATCAAGAGCGTGGTACAACCCACCACATGCCCTAAATGTATAGACGCCGCTTCCGGCCGCAGTGCTGACTCGGCGATCAAGGGTGACACCAAGACTTGCGAATGAGAAATGAGAGTTGAAGTACCGAATATTATCTCTGAAATATTTTGCATCTTCATCAACTTGACTTGTAAACAACCTTTTCAATTCTTCATCTATATCATGAGTAAATACTCCCACTTTCCCCTTTCTACAACAAAATGCAGGCCCTCATATTGGAACCGTTCAACATCACAGTAGCGGCAGTCAGGCACTTTTCTAAGTACATGATGATCTCTCGGCAGGTTCATATAAATCCTGTCATGAGGATCGTTGGTGGGAGTTCCATCAGCATGTTGTCGTTCCAGTCGGACGGTTTCAAATTGAACATCTGAAACAGAATGGACACTTGCATTATTTACTGAACATAGCCATGTCTTAGAATTTTTTTGGTACAAATATTTTACCTGGGTGGGCATACATCCTAGCTTGTTCATCAGGCTCGTGGTAGGCACCATCTCCATGTTGCAATTGCTCCACCGGGTCTAGTAGGTAATCAGTCACGTGAAACATCAACATTTTGGTGAAACAAATTTTTATATGTGGAAGGTAATACAAATTTTTATACCTTCAAAATTGGTTTGTTCCACAATCGGCTCAAATAGTCCATATGGATCATCCCTGTGTTCAATGGAAGTAATCTGTGGAGTTTGGTTGTTTTGCGCTGCATACGGGGACGGTTCTATTCCTTGTATATTACCATTTCCTGCAATGTTTTGACAATTGAGAAGTAGTCCCTTCACATAAATATATTGATAACTTCGCATCATGTTTACTGGAGAAACTAACCGTGATTTTGAATGATGCAATCTGGGATACAGGTGTGGACCAATGAACTGGGTTGTGGGTTGTAAACCCCCGACGCTTGTGTGAAGGGCACTGCATTGTATCGCATGAAGGATGTGCTTCAGGTAAGTGCCAATGCTAGTGGAACAGTAATGAACATAATAGAATTACCTTGTGGAATATGTGTCATGATTCCAGAATTTCCGTGCGTTATATGACCAGCTGGCACAGGAACAGGTCTTAGTCGTCCTGCAACGCGCTGCATCTGATACTGATCATTCCTGTGCAGCCAATCGGATTCATCGTCGCGGGGTATATCATTCTCCTTGTTGTGGGGGGTTTGTTCATATGATCGAGATGAACTTTGTCTGTTTGCTAAGCCTGCAATAAAAATGCATCTCACTATTAGTCATATTACTTTAATTTTCCTGCAAGGTTTGAACATGCAATATATTACTCCATTGTGCAGCACCACCTGCAGTAGATACTTGTTGTAGTTGGGTGACACCCGATTGCACCGTAGCTGGTGTGTGTGTCACAGTGTTAGTGATGTTCTGGAGGGCAGTCGCTGCCCTTTTTTGGTCACGGTATTGGCGTTGTTGGCTTAGTATCCCAACCCTATTTTGTGCATAGCGCTCCCTGTCCCTTTGCCTCCTCCTTTCTTTAGGGTCTGTATGAAAGGAATACGGTTAATAGGATGGAGTAGCAATGTATGTAATTAGCTGATCATCATTACCAATGGCTATGGATACCGCTCCTTGGGTATCATTTTCCAGGGACATGGCCAGCTGGTTTTCCTTGGCCTCACGACGCCTTTTCATAATATCATCTCTATTTCGTGCATAATATTCTCTGTCCCTTTGCGTCTTCAACTCTTTAGGGTCTGTATAGAACAATCAGAAAGTTGGGACATGAGTAATAGAATTGTTCATATTCGTGCATTTAAGCACTTTCTGAATGTTTTTTCTGACAATAGTTACCCAAGGAGCGTGTGTTAGAACTGTCATGTACTGGAGTGTGAGCACTCGCGCCGTTGGGAGAGGAGGTGCCGCCGCATTGCTGTGAATATGTAGGGTCTGTATGTAGATACATTAAGTATTTTAGCAGCTGTGCAATAGCCTACAAAATATGCAATAAAAACAGTGGGTATGGTTTCAGTTTTATTTACCTAAGGAGGGTGTTACGTATATCCTGAAATGGTGTGCGCGCACCCGTGCCATTGGGAGATGTCATGTGGTGGACTTCCTGTCAATATTCATGTCAGCAGCATGTAAATATATAATAATAAGATGTGAATGAATTTGAAACTAAAAGGCTGATTATCTAGTCATGTAGTTTTCCGTCCATGTCAGTTTTGTCATATACAGGAATATTATGGGCATGAAGAATGTATCCTCTTGTCCTTGCAAAATTGGTGTGCTGTACTTCTTACATGAGAAACCAATCAAAACATCGTGTCTCAATTTCAATACTCGTTTGTATATCTCAGCTATTTTTTTGTCGAAGTTAAATAATGTGACTTATCTGATTGTGATTATCTTACCTGTAGGGCTGGGGTACCTGGGGTACCTCGTGCATTGCCGGTGAAGCTGCGTCCGGCCATTTGCGGCAGGGCGGCGACGGTGCTGTCCAGCACTCTTGGAGATGGTTCCCGCCTTGGTGCTATCCACCGATCATCGTCGGCGATCGCACGCGGCGAGATCTTCGTCGGCGGAGAGCAGGCGATCCCAGGCCCTGCGATCTTCGTCGGCGATCGCAGGCGACGTCCGAGGCGGCGATCCGAGGCGGCGATCCCAGGCGTCGACGGGCAGCTATTCGTCGGCGATCGCAGGCGACGTCCCAGGCGGCGATCCCAGGCGGCGGGGATCGCAGGCGGCGACAGGCAGCTATTCGTCGGCGATCGCAGGCGACGTCCCAGGCGGCGATCCCAAGCGGCGACGGTTTCTGCGTGAATGGAGGCACGATCGCGGGGTTTTGTTTTTCCCAGTTTTCCGTGGGGTGATTTCCGTGGGGTGAAGTATCGGGGTGAAGTTTGAGTCCGTCGTTGGAAATTGGTAAGTGCACCCAGATTTCTGTTTTGTGGGACTGTTTGGTGAGGTTGAGACAGTATTTGGTGCATGTTTTGGTGTGGCTTTAGCCGAACAACAGTTCTCGTGTTTATAAGTAGTGGAGATGAGATATCTTTCCTTTTTGGATTTAGCAATTAAATTTGGTGTGCTGCATGTAACATCCCAAAATTAATATCAATATTATATTCCAAAAATGAGAGCCAACAAAAACTTTTGTTGTTTATTCTGTGTTAATTGCTTCTTGTTACTTGAGTTGTTGTTCTTGTTGTTGGTGTGAATGTTTGCTCTAGTGAACACTAGTAAGAAAGAAATAAAACAAAATAAAAATCAAAGCAAGAAAATAAAAGTGACAAGTTGTCACATAAAAATCTCAAAGTGACAAACTCAATTATTTTTCAAACCAAAGTCAGTGGAGATGTAATGTAAACACTCCCCATTTTGTTCCTACCACTTTCCCCTCTCAAATCTTATTTTTGAACTAGTTTTAAAATTCTAAAAGAAAAACAAATTGAAATAAATTAAAATAACATAAACAAAGTACTATGAAAGAAAATGTTGCAAAACATTTTATTTTGCAAAGCCAATTTTTGGGGAGCTTCTACATGTTATGGGGAGGCCCCACAATTATTTGCAAATTTTTCTAAAATGTTTAAGTACCTCAATTAAATTCCAGAAATGCTGCTGGAATTGAAAAAGAATAAAAAGAAACAGAGAAGGACCTAGTTGTGATAAAAGAAAAGAAGAAGCAGGGGGTTTTCTGCAAAAGGGTCGTCGACCCAGCCCCGACGACCATCGCCGTGTCGCCGCGACCGTACTCGCCGTTTCCGCACTCCCCAGGCCCCCCTGGCCGCGCTCTCCCTCGCTCCCGTGCCTCTGCAGCCGCGGCGCCGCAGAGGAGAGCAGTTACGCCGCCCCTCGTCTCGATTTCCCTCCAGCGTCGCCGTGGCGAGCTCGCCGTCGTCGACCAAATTGGCCCAGCTCCTGCTCCCCGACACGCCGCGCTTGGCCGAAACCTTCTAGAACCGTCCGGACCCCGGTGAACGCCTTGTCTCCACGTCCCTCGCACGCCGCGTCGGATTGGGGAGAAATATCTCCGCCGTGCGCCATGGACATCGCCGTGCACTCCGTCCACCGTACGCCGCATCCCGTGCTATAAAACCACCCCAAGCCTCTCTGTGAACACCACACCACCCCACTCCCTCACTGCCCCCTCTCAATTTGCCGTGCACCGCCAGGAGGGCGTGCTGTGCCGTAGCCACTGCCGCCGTCGAGGTCCGTCGTGGCGCGACGCCACACTGCCCCATTCTCTTCTCTCTGACCTCTACGCTCTTCCTTAGCATCACCGCACTCACCCCATCCCTTTTCCCCTTTGATCAGTGCCCAGACGTGGCCGTGGAACCTCGCCGGAGTTGCTGCCCGTGGCCGTGGAAGAGCGAGAGCGCGCCGCCGACGAACCAGCCCACCCCAGCAAGTGTAACTCGGCCAGAAGCTTCCACCTCACCACCGCCGTCGATCTGCATCATCTCGCGACCTCCCGAGCCCCCTAGGTGAGAGATCCTTCCACCTCGCCGTCGCCGGCGCGGCAGCGCCGCTCGTTTTAGGTCGCCGGCATTTGCCGTCGACGTGGGCAAACGTGGGCCGTTGGATCTAAATCCAACGGCAGCGTACCCCTTCGTTTAAAATAGAGAGGCTGACGTGCGGACCCCACCCGTCAGCGTTTTATTAATTTCCAACCGCACACTCTGTCGCTGACGTGTAGACCCCACCTGTCATAACTTCAACATTATCCAGAGGAGGGAATTTTCGAATTTCAAACTTCTCTGAGAAATCAGTACTGGATCCAACTTTGAAATTCAATATCTCGAGATTTAGGAATCCAAATAAATCAAACTCAATTGTTCTGAAAAGCTTATGAAATTTTTAACCAACACAATTGGTCCATGTAATTTAATTAAGTAAATAAAAAGTATTATTAAAAATACTACAAAGGTTTAAATTCTAAACTTGTTTGTTTCTGATACTCTGTTAGTCCAAATAATTCCAAACCACTTTGTTAGCTTAGTACTGCCTTGTGTTAGCTTCCCTAATTTTGGTAGAATTAATTGAGCAATGTTAATTGTTGACTTTAAGAAAAACCCTTCTGGACTAAAACAAATAAATATGTTTATTGGTTGACCCAAATGAGTTAGGACCAATTTTGTTAGCTCACATATATCCATGTTTACTTACCCCTAAAAGGGATTTAATTTTTGGAACAATAGAATTTAATTGGTAGCTAAAACTTGATTATTAAGCTACTGGATTCAATCCAATGTGTAGGGAGTTTGGTAACTCCAAATGATCCAATTCAAATTGGGTTGTCTTCTACACATCAGTAGCTTTCTATAGAATTTTAGTTTGTATTTTTGTGACCAACAGAACTCAAGTTATTGAATTAAACATATTCCACAAGTTTCTGCCATAATTTAGAAGTAAATAATGATGTTTAATTCAATTTTTTGAAACCAAATTGTATAGCTTAATGTGTGCAGTAGCTATTGTGATGTTCATGATGGTTGTGTTGAGATGATTGCTTGTATAGCTTAGTGATTGTTTGCATTGTTTGTTTATTAATTAGACGAGAACGTTGTCGGATATATCGAGGAAGGAGAGTTTGCTGAATTTGAAGAACAAGAGCAAGATCACTTTGCCAAGCAAGGCAAGCTATTCTCTGAGCTTGCACTACAAATATGCATCTACTTTCATAACATGTTTTACTCTCAAAGCAAGATTTATAAAACCCATTTCAAAATATATGGATATTATTTTGCCACCCTATGTAGTAGTTTATATAAAACTTTAGGATGGGAAACAATGTTGTTATTCAAAACTCCTTTGAAATTTCTTGTGGTTATGGAATGCCGAGATGTCGGTGTTGGAATGGAGAATGGAAAAATGGTGATGTTTATGAAAAATGCACAGTGTCCTAGTACTATGGAAACCAATCCTACCCTGTGCGACCACATTTACCACATATGGGAAAAGGCTTAGTCATGTAGTTTGCTCTTATTAGTATGGGATACCTCATCGACGGAGATGACTCCGTTATGCATGAGGGGATGGTCCGAGGATCTACCCCCTGACCCGGGTCCTCACACAAGTTGGTGGGGAGGATAGAAGGTTCCACCATAAACCGCCGGACAAAACTATGAGTCCTCACACTTAGGGTTTCTGACGGGAAACTGGACTGGGTGTCGATGGAAAGTGTCATATGGGAAGGATCCTATACTAGCATGAGCAAATAAGAGGCTATGGCCGGCGGCTTACTTCGCATACACCTGGTATGGCGAGACGTGGCAGACACGATGAGTTGCCGGATGGATGTGGGTTAAAAGCGTGCTACCTCTGCAGAGTGTTAAAAACTATTCGAATAGCCGAGTCCTCGGATATGGACAATTGGGAGACTGTCCTAAGACCTTGTGCAAGTTTTAAAAAGACTTTGAGTTTTAAAAAGAAAAATGGAGAGGAGAATGTTTCCTACACCTATACCAACGGATCGGTATGAGGTGGTTGGATGAAAGTGGACCATGACGGGCTATGGTCGGAAAAAGGAGAAGTTTTGGAAACAGATGAAAATGGTGACTTCTTTAAAAAGTTATAAAACTCTTCTTACCTTTTTCAATAAAGATATAGAGATGTTTTAAATAAGAAAAGTTGTCAACTAAAATAAAACTGGTGCATACTCATGTTGGGGTAGTTTGCGAGTACATTCAAATGTACTCATATTGGTTTCGTCCCTGGCTATTGTCCTAGCCAGACTACGAGGAGGAACACTACGCAGCAGGAATATGGCGACTTCTACGCCAACTAAGGATCTCCACAAGTCAGCTGCCTGTCGGGTTGTCATCGTTAGAATATGATGTCTACTACGCCGTAGCTTCCGCTGATATTTTGGTTTGGCCCATGAAGGCACCTATGTAAGAACTTGGTCTAAATGACCATTTATGTAAGACTTTTATTCGGTACTGTAATGGATGTAAACTTTGGTATCCAATTCGGATTATGTGCAACGACAGACTGATCACGGGATCGTTGTGTTAAGCATAATCGGGTATTTCGGACAGCTAGTCCGGGGTCCCCACAGACTTGGTATCAGAGCCATCCTGACTTTAGGAAACCTTAGTTAGCATGGTCGTTTGTCAAATGTTACAAAAGATGAATTTCTAAAAAGAAAGGAATGAAGTATTTTCGAAAACTGCTTATCTCCAATCCTCTTACTTATGCAAAATTTTACTCTCATTAAATTACATTTTCCTTGTATCCCTAAAATTTTGTACACCTCTCATTAAGTTTAAAATTTGACTCACTTGTTGCCCTACTATATTAAAATTTTGATATACTTGTCACCTAACTAACTTAAAATTTTGCTTAAAAACTGTAGATGGCACTCCATTGGACCGAGTTCGTTCAGCTGGAGAAGGACAGCAAGCTGACGTTTGAGAGGGACTTGTTCGAGTTGACCAAGCTGTTAGGTCGCCCCGCTCCAGAGTTTGAGGGAGCTCAGATTGATGTTCACGGTGTTGGAAGGCTGAGCTGGCTCATCAGGTCGTCAGTTCGCAGGAACATCAAGTCTCCCAATTCCAGGACGCTCATCTTCACCACCAAGGAGGCCACCTGGGTTGACGGTCTCTGTACTGCTACACAGAGGATGCTAGCCCGACTTTGTGAGGAGCACAAGGCGGAGTTAGTAGACTCCCGTTTCCGGTTCTACGGGAGGCGCAACTGCGATGGACACCCTACTCCTTCACCTTACCACCCGATGTTTGGGAGCTACATCATGGACATGGAGATCTTACTTCAGTGCACTCAGGATGATCTGTTGCGCACTAGGATTCAGCTCCACTTCGACCGCGAGTCGCTCGTTGAGCTTCGCGAGAACGAGATGAAGCTGATGGTGGAGAAGGTTGCTCTTCTCAGGAAGAGGGCCCAGCTGAGGAAGACTATCGTGAAGCTCCGCACGAAGGTGGCAGAGCAGGACGGACTGATTGAGGATCTAGAGCACCATACTGACGAGATGGAGGAGGAGGGCGAGGATCTCCGCAAGGAGAACGACGCTTTCCTCAGTGACGATGATGACTTCGTGGAGGAGATGGACTGTGAGGAGGAGGATGATGAGGAGGAGTTAGTTGACGAGGAGGAGGAGCCACTCGAGCCAGTTCTCGAGGACGAGGAGGAGGATCCCGAGGAGCCAGCCTACCAGTCAGATGCTGACGTGTTAGAGCTGGAGGTTCCACCTCAGTAGGCGAGTGACTTGATCACTACCGCAGGATTAGGTTGACCCCCTATAGCTAGTCGAGTAGTAGTGGTTCTTTTGGAAACCAGATGTTATGTATCCTAGATGTAAGGTGATGTTGTAAGCTTGAGTTGTAAGCTTGATGTTGTGTGAACTCCTTGATGTATGTTTGTGAAATATAAGTATGTTTGTCTTGTTTAAATCTGTGTGAAATATTTTCATATAAATCTTAAATTAATCAACCACTTGAGAGATCTTTTCCCTTAGTCGAACTTTTCTTGCCTTGCTCTTATACCCGGTGTGCTTCAGGATGCCGCCCCGTCGCGCAATGCGGAAGGATCAGGATCAGCACCACCACCACCGGACCCAACCCCCCCCAACTTCTCGCACTTATCATGGAGGAGCGTGAAAATGCCCGGCAAGAGCGCCAAGCTCATCTCGCTGCCTGCAACAACTCGCAGCCGCTATAACAACAACAACAATAACAACAACAACAACAATGGTGGTAATGGCAATGGCAATGAGAACCAGCGATCTACCTTAGGCGATTTTCAGAAGACCAACCCACCCACCTACTCCAAGGGACTTCACCCACTAGAAGCCGATGATTGGCTTCGCACCATCGACAATAATCTTGAAGTTGCTGCTGTGGGAGAAAATGAGAAAGTGCTGTATGCAACCCACTATCTCGCTGGACCTGCAAGAGCTTGGTGGGAAACTACCAAGACTCTCCAGCCAGCTGGTCATGTCATCACTGGGCTGAGTTCCAGGAGAAGTTCCGCAAGAAGCATATTCCTTACGGACTTATTGAGAGGAAGAAGGATGAGTTCCGCAAACTGAGGCAGGGAAGTAGAGATGTGGTCGGTTATCTGAGAGTTTACCGACTTATCTCGGTATGCTCCTGATGACACCGACAAGGAAGAGAAGAAGATGGAGCGTTTCATGAGTGGACTCATGATGAACTTCAGTGTGCTTTGGTTATCCATGACTTCCGTGATCTGGAGTCACTTGTGGACAAAGCCATCCAGCTGGAGACCAAGCGCAAGTCTATGTATGAAGGTCGCAAGAGGAGGATGAATGCTCAGGAAGGTTCGAGCAGCCAGAAACCTCGTATCTTTCAGCAGAACACCAGGCCTGCCTATCGTCCACCCCAAGCTCCACGCCCCAATTACCCTAACCGCCCAAACAACTTCAACCGCCCCAATGACAATAACCGTCCCGGAGGAAACTTCAACAACTTCACCCGCAATCCCAATGTGATCTGCTTTGAATGCGGCAACAAGGGTCACTACTCCAAAGAATGTCCCAATCCCAAGAGGAATGTCCAGCGCCCCAATGCGCCGGCACAGAACAATGGTCAAGGCCGCAATGGAAATGGAAATGGCAAGAATGCCGCACCCGCGGAAATGCTGCTGTTGCCAAGGGTCGTCTGCACCACATCAATGCTGAAGAAGCTCAGGATGCTCCGGATGTTGTGCTGGGTACGTTCCTTGTCAACTCAGTACCTGCAACTGTTCTGTTTGATTCTGGTGCTACCCATTCATTTGTTACCCAAGAATTTGTTGCTAAGGGAGGTTTAGTTAAGAGCCTCTTACCCAAACCCATGGTCATCCAAATCCCAGAATCCACCGTAGAGACCAAGATGTTTTGCTCCGATGTACCCCTTGAGATCAAAGGAGAAAAGTTTCCAGTTAACTTAATTGTTCTGGGAACCCAAGGCATCGATGTTATACTCGGTATGAATTGGTTAGCCAAGTACCATGGTCGAATTGACTGTGCCAGAAGAGCTGTATCCATCACCACCGACAAAGAAGTAGAAGTGGAGTATGTGTCTGAAACTAGTCAACCTCACCCAGGCTGCCATGAGAGCATAGCTCGACCTGCCCTAGATGAGATCCGTGTTGTTCACTGTTCAAGGATGTTTTCCCAGAAGAATTGCCTGGTATGCCGCCAGACCGGGAATTGAGTTCATAATTGAGCTTATCCCAGGAACCCCCCATATCCCAAAGCCTTATCGGATGAATCCGGAAGAACTGGTTGAGTTGAAGAAGCAATTGGCTGATATGCTAGCAAAGGTCTTGTCGCCCAAGCGCTTCACCATGGGGATCACCCATTATTTTGTGGACAAGAGAGACGGTACCACACGCCTGTGTGTGGATTATCGCAAGCTGAATGACGTGACCATTAAAAATAAGTACCTCTTCCCAAGATCGAGGATCTGTTCGATCAAATGAACGGAGCCCGAGTCTTTTCAAAGATCGATCTTCGGACAGGATACCATCAGTTGAAGATCCGAGAGACAGATATTCCCAAGACCGCCTTCACCACTCGTTACGGTTGTTTGAATACACCGTGATGTCTTTTGGTCTGACCAATGCCCCAGCCTATTTCATGAATCTCATGAACAAGATTTTCATGGAGTACCTCGACAAGTTCGTGGTAGTTTTCCTTGATGACATCCTTATTTATTCCAAGACCGAAGAAGAGCATGCTGAACACCTGCGTCTAGTTTTGGAGACCCTCCGAGAGCACCAGCTGTATGCCAAGCTTAGCAAGTGTGAGTTTTGGCTCAGTGAAGTGGCATTTCTCGGACATGTTGTGTCTGCGGAGGAATTTCTGTTGACCCTGAGAAGATACAAGCCATTCTTGACTGGTTATCCCCAACCAATGTTTTTGAAATCCGAAGCTTTCTCGGACTTGCCGGTTATTACCGCAAGTTCGTTGAAGGATTTTCCAGTATAGCCAAACCCTGACCCAACTGTTGAAGAAGGACAAGAAATTTGAATGGACTCAGAAGTGTGAGGATAGTTTCCAAGAACTGAAGAAGAGACTAACCTCAGCCCCAATCCTGATCATGCCAGACGTCACCCAGAGTTTCGACGTGTATTGCGATGCATCACGCCTCGGACTTGGTTGCGTTCTGATGCAAGAAGGCAAAGTTGTGTCGTACCTGTCCCGGCAGTTGCGACCGCATGAAGAGAATTACCCAACCCATGACTTGGAGTTAGCTGCTGTGTCTTGCTCTAAAAGTGGCGTCCCTATCTTGCGGGACATCGCTGCGAGGTCTATACAGATCACAAAAGCTTGAAGTATATTTTCACCCAGAAAGATCTGAACCTGCGACAGAGGAGATGGATGGAATTAATCAAGGATTATGATATTGGAATCCATTATCACCCCGGAAAGGCTAATGTAGTTGCCGATGCCCTTAGTCGCAAACCTTGCACCCTGAATGCCCTGATCCAAGCCGAACAGCCAGCCTTGTTCAAAGACTTCCAAGATTTTGGACTAGAGCTTGTTAGCCATGGTTATCTCGCCAATTAGAGTTAACCCCAACCCTGATGGATCAAATCAAAGAAGCCCAGAAAGGTCATGAAAGCATAGAGGGAATTAGGAAGAAGATTTCCCTCGGCAAAGCACCCGGTTTTACCGAAGATGCTGAAGGAGTGCTGAAATTCAATGACCGTATCTGTGTGCCCAATGTCACGGAACTTAAGGAGTTAATCCTGAAGGAGGCCCATGAGACCCCTTATTCAATCCACCCCGGCGGAACCAAAATGTACCAAGACCTTCGAGAAAGATTTTGGTGGCATGGAATGAAGCGAGAGATTGGTTCATTCGTAGCCAAGTGTGATCTGTCAGCGAGTCAAGGCTGAACATCAGCGACCCGCTGGATTGCTTCAACCTTTGAAAATTCCCGAGTGGAAGTGGGATGAGATTGGAATGGATTTTATTACCGGACTTCCAAGATCCAACCGAGGCCATGATTCAATCTGGGTCATCGTTGATCGACTGACCAAGGTTGCCCACTTTGTTCCTGTCAAGACCACTCATACCGGAGCTCAGTTAGCAGACCTGTATATTTCCAGAATAGTGAGCCTGCATGGTGTGCCTAAGAAGATTGTATCTGATAGAGGCACGCAATTCACCTCAAGATTCTGGAAATCCCTTCATGAAGCCCTCGGAACCAAGTTAGCCTTTAGCACAGCTTATCATCCCCAGACCGATGGCCAACTGAGCGAGTGAACCAGATATTGGAGGACATGCTTCGCGCATGTGTTCTATCCTATGGTTCCAAGTGGGAAGATTGTCTTCCGTTTGCAGAGTTCTCGTACAACAACAGTTATCAGTCTAGTCTGCAAATGGCCCCTTTTGAAGCCCTTTACGGCAAGAAGTGTCGTACACCCCTGAATTGGTCCGATACCGGAGAAGCAAATTGTTCGGACCAGATACCCTCCGAGAAGCTGAAGAGCAAGTTCAGCTTATTCGTGAACGCCTCAAAACTGCCCAATCCCGTCAGAAGAGTTACGCTGACACCAAGCGCCGTGATCTCACTTTCAGTGTCGGAGATTATGTTTATCTCCGAGTGACACCCCTCAAGGGAATGCAGCGTTTCCATGTCAAAGGAAAGTTAGCGCCAAGGTATATTGGACCCTTCAAGGTCATTGCTCGTCGAGGAGAAGTATCCTATCAGCTGGAGTTACCCCAGGAGTTAGGAGATTATCATGATGTCTTCCACATTTCCTTGCTCCGGAAGTGTCTTGAAGTTCCTGACCAGCCTGATGTTTTCAAAAACATCGACCACCTCTCCATCGACCTGAACCAAGACCTGACTTATCGTGAGAGACCCCTCAAAATTCTCGAAGAAGATGTTCGTGTTACCCGAAGACGTGCGATCAAGTTTTACAAAGTCCAGTGGACTAACCACTCTGAAGAAGAAGCAACTTGGGAACGCGAAGATTATCTTCGAAGCGAATTCCCAGACCTCCTTAAAACCTAAGCCTAGCAAATCTCGGGACGAGATTTATTTTAAGGGGGGAAGGATTGTAACATCCCAAAATTATTATCAGATTTATATTCCAAAAATGAGAGCCAACAAAAACTTTTGTTGTTTATTGTGTTAATTGCTTCTTGTTACTTGAGTTGTTGTTCTTGCTGTTGTGTGAGTGTTTGCTCTAGTGAACACTAGTAAGAAAGAAAGAAAACAAAATAAAAATCAAAGCAAGAAAATAAAAGTGACAAGTTGTCACATAAAATCTCAAGTGACAAACTCAATTATTTTCAAACCAAAGTCAGTGGAGTGTAATGTAAACACTCCCCATTTTGTTCCTACCACTTTCCCCTCTCAAATATTATTTTTGAACTAGTTTTAAAATTCTAAAAAAAACAAATTGAAATAAATTAAAATAACATAAACAAAGTACTATAAAGAAAATGTTTCAAAACATTTTATTTTGCAATGCCAATTTTTGTGGAGCTTCTACATGTTATGGGAGGCCCCACAAATTTTTGCAAATTTTTCTAAAATGTTTAAGTACCTCAATTAAATCCAGAAAAGCTTCTGGAATTGAAAAGAATAAAAAGAAACAGAGAAGGACCTAGTTGTGATAAAAGAAAAGAAGAAGCAGGGGGTTTTCTGCAAAAGTCGTCGACCCAGCCCCGACGACCATCGCCGTGTCGC